>CM032886.1:9055000-9655000 GCA_019176425.1 Megalops atlanticus
ATTCTGTAATATGTGAAGTCTGTCATATCCAGATTGGTTCAGATGTGAAAACTCTGAAATTGTAAAACAGAATTCTTTGAACAGTGGTTGTTGTACTGCAAAAAAGAACAATATATGTACCGGTACACTATTCTCCAGGCTATCCATGTGATGTAAGGTTGGCAGAGGTTGATATAGCTGCACGAGACATAATTCCATTGAAAGTCCTTTTTGAACTGGAGGAAACAGAGGGTGGCACAGAGATGCCATTTTGAAATCATCTGATGATGATTTGATTGATTAATAATGTCCATAGTCTACAGTAGTGTGGATAGTTATCCCATAGTCCTCTTTCAGCTCATTTGCATGCTGTATTGGTCATTTTTTCATGTCCTCTGGGGCCTTTGTGCTTTCTACCACTCAAGAAAGTTGTTGCAGCCTTGCTGTAGTTGAACATGCTCTTCCACACTGAATGAAAACTAGACTTTCATGAGGACTGGCATAGTTGAACCCCAGAAAACCTGCAAAAAAGTGGGACTATATAAGAATTGTCACCACCAAAAATGTGACACAGTGAAGGACACACGTCTCCATTTAATATGAGTAATGTGCAACAACTGAAGCGATAATGGGGTGCTACAATGAAAATTTTGGACTATTCCAAAATGCAAGTACCCTACAGTCCTGGTATTCCATCTTCTTTACAGATTCAATCACTAAAGAAATGAATATTTGCAGTCATAGCTATCATTATGCAAAAACTTCTCAGACACTGGGTTGATCCATCTGAGCCATCACATAAGGAATGTTAAGATTAGTCAGAGCTATATCAAAAACATTGAGAGGATAATGGCAAAATATTTAGGATTAATTTGCATACTATTTTATTAATCAATGTTTTTTTTTTTTTCCTTCTCTCAGTAGCCCCTTACCAAACAATCAATGACATGAGTTAAGAATATTGTGATACGATGCAATAAATTACATTTTCTTTTTTCTTGTATTAACTTTTCCCTCCTTTTCTTCCCAAAAATGGAAAGACAGGTGTGCTTGTTTGAGCCTAACAGAAGGTGGATGAGAGGTGGAGAGGGAGAAGGAGCATTGCATTAGGGTGCAGTGAATTTAAGGATGTCCACTTATATGATTGTAAAACATAAGAAAGTCTGTATTCCTTTTGAATTCAAATGATTTTACAAAGAAAGTTGTTCTCCAAAGACCTGATGGGGAAATAATAAATGAGTGATGTGGTTCTGCTGGGCCACTCACAGACAGTCCCTGAAGAATGGAAGAATCATTTTATTCCAGCCTTTTACAGCTGTCATGGCTTAGATAAGGGTGCTGTGACCGGTGGTTTGCCTTGCTGTCCTGCTTGGGCAGGGGCCCATATTACATCTCTTTGCAAAAAGCCTTTGTGAAAGCTTTGTGACGACATGGTTAGAGGTCAGTGTTTGTCAGTTTAGCAAAATAATATCACAGAGTAAAACAGAATTTATCCTTGAATTATGTTCATCTCTCCCACTTACCTTACATTGAGCTCGCTCAAAGTTTCAGACAGCATGCATTACAGTTAGACTGAATCTAAGCTTTGGTCTTGTCTGGTCAGATGTGTGTCATCTCCTTGTCTTGGGTATCCATGGTCCCAAGGGTTTCAAGAGATGCTTGTCAATCAACAGCTGATTCGTACCTGGAGCAAGTGATTAAATTGCTCATCCACGAATGGTTCCTATTAATTACTGAACTTACCACTACAAGCCTATGTTCCCTCCCGACCACTACACTCTGCTACTGAATGGTGTCTGGTGGTCCCGTCACATCGTGGCACAAAATCACTGTCCAGAACTTTCTCCACTGTTGTCCCCCGATGGTGGAATGAACTTCCACATTTCATCCATTCTGCTGAGTCCCTCAATATCGTCAAGAAACATTTGAAGACACAGCTCTTCAGCACTCACCTGATTACCTAAAACACCACCACCTAAAACAATTTCTTATGTCTTAAACTTTGTTTTCCTTAAAAAAATTCAAATCTAATGGTACAATGCACTTGTATCTCTACCAGCCAGCTTGTGCCTTGTCTGGCCAATTACTGAAACTTGGTCATGCAGCACTTCTAAATATTGTTGACTCCTTTTATGGCTTTTTTCTTGTGTTGTACTCTGCCTCACTTGTAAGTCTCTTTGGATAATAGCGTCTGCCAAATGAATAAATGCAAATGTAAGTAATTATGACCTGAAGTGGAAAAAAAAAAAAAAAGACAATGCGGATTTACAGAAGACACTGTTACAGAAGAGGTTCTCACACCAAGCTTCATCTGCTTTGCTCCAGGTTATTATTGTTGAACCTCAATGCATCAAATACATGCTGCCTTGTTGCTTTACATTTTCTGGGTAATGTTTTTGGTGGATGCCGGCATGTTTAATAGGTGGCAGTAAAAGGCATTATCATACTGACTTATTGTAACCATTTTTCAAGGGTTGGAATTTGCTGAGAAGGGGGTCTTAATGTGCAAATAAGTGCTGACAGCTTGATGAATGTGGTAAGTCAGAGCCCCCTAGCATCGGCATGTCTTCTTTCAAAAAAAGAGACACCAAGTCTTGCCGAGGCAGCCACGAGCCAGTTGTGAAACGTGTACTTTGATCAGCAGTGTGCAACACAAAAAACAGAAAACGCCTATTTTGCTGCAGTTTTGCTCAGGATGTCTTTCCTGGTTTTACTCAGCTTGCTGTTGTGGAAGCAAAATGCCTTCTTTTTTTCTTCACCCTCTCATTTCAATGGAATTCAAGACAACTGGTCTTAAGTTACAGCAGTTTCCCTTGTCTGATCTGTGGCTTCAGACTAGGTGCATGTCTTAATTTTAAACTGACATTTGTCGATCCTTTCGAGAGATGACTGTATGGAGTAAATTAGAAATGTAGAAATTAGAAATGTTGGAAATTTCCTGTAATCTGGTTTTCAAGATTAGTGCAATGTCTTACAATAACATAGTACTTACAGTAACTTACAGTTACTCACGAAGGAAACATTTTCATAATGCAATAAGTAGCAACATATCATCTCATTAATGAATTAACATTATTCAGATTGCCTGCAGAAAACCTGCAACTTTATTCCTCATCATTTTGATCAAGTCAGGTTGAACGGTGATCATTGGCGTAGCTCTGAGGCTGTTTTTCTGGTCCCGAGCTCTTTCTCAGCTTCGTCTTCCATAATTATTAGAAGCATCAATATCTTTAGCGTGTTGCTAATGCCTCCCAGCCAGTATCTGGTTTCATTATTAGTGTCAGCTCAATTATTTCTCATATCCAACTGTTTTTAGACCATCTAATAGAATCAATCGACAGGCTGGTGGACGAGACTCGTTTTTTTTTTTTTTTGCATTCTGTCATTTCGCTAATGTGTATGGCTTTAAGGCAGTGGCATGCGTAATGTGGGCCACGTTCGAGCTGGCAGTGCACAGCTGATGCAGCTAGGGCCATTGCCATGAAATATTAATGAAATGGAAAAATACACTGGGCTAAGGGCCTGTCTAGAGCACGGCAAAGTGGAATGTATTTAGAACCACTGTCTGATGACTGTAATTAGCGTCCCCTAATTAAAAATTCAAACCCTGAGTTTATTTGAAAGCATGAATCTTCGCTCGCGCGGCATTTATTTCCTTTACAAAGTATTTTATTTTACAACACTAATTGAAGCAGGCCTTTTTCTGGTCGTGATGGCTTTGGGTGGGCTGTCGCCAGTTACTCATCCTGCCCCACTTGCTCTCTCCCATCTGCGTTATGGTGGCTTGAAAGAAGGCCGCTGATAAGCTTTTTAACCCCAACATCCCCAAGACGGACTGACGTACTTGTGCTGTCAGATTATGGTGGAGCCTGACAGTGATTTGTCAACAGAAGCCCACGTTTACCCTCCCCCAATCTGAAGCAGGGTTGTCAAGTTGTTCTGTTACAGTCACGTGTCCTGCCATTTACAGTAATTACAAGCTACATGTGACAATGTGTTTGGCCCTAGATTCACCTGGATATGGTTACAGAGGCTGGAGTGAAAACTCTGAACAGGGCATCCCCAATGACTTGAATGACATATGCCAGCATGAACAATAACTTTGAGTCACTCACAAAAGTTTACTTCATTTCATCACAATTGGTAGCTGGTTCATGTTTGTTCTTTCCCCACTGTGCTTTGACTCCACAGCTTTTTTTATCTCCAAATTTTTTGCAAAGTAAATTGATCACATCTCATCCATCTCTGTTATTTTGAAGAAAAACTGGTTATTTTTAAGGTTGTTGAGTAAATTCATCCTAATTCTCAGCACTAAAAAGGTGCCTCAGCTAAATTCAATGATACAATTTTCATATCTGCTCTTTGTGTAGTGATAATTACCACTGATGTCACTCCATCTGTGTGTGTTTTTTGTGTGTCTGTCATGATGACAGACCTTAATGTACAGACTTAACGTGTCTTAATGTACAAGTCATCTTCATCTCAATCTAATTGGCTGATTGCTCTTGGAAGTTGATGGTCTCTCAGTTCATGTTGATGTTAAGGGTGAGCAAATCTCCACAATTACACATGTATGTTACTGACATTTTCCTGGGTGCCTTGATGCTGTGCTGTAATTTCTGTGATATTTATGAAACAGCACAAACCAGGAAGTGCATTGAAAGTAATCTCAAAGTAGCAATTTATTGATTTGCAAAACTCAGATATGCATGAGAAGCAGTCAAAAGAGTCTAATAAAAGTTTAAAAAGCTGTAAGGAGAAACAAGAACTGTCCATTTTCATCCTTTTCACATTTAACCCTTTCAGTGGGTCCCTGTGACCTAACATAAATAAAATAACCCAGACAGGCCAGCTGTGTTCAGTTTGACCTGTGCAAATGACCTGTGCAGTTTTTTTTTTTTTTTTTCCTGAATATATGGATCATGATAACAGGAATCAAAAACCCCTGGGAGCAAAATTGGAAATGGGTAGCTTTTTTATATTTATATAGATAATAATGTAAAGATGTAATGAAACATACAGTGAATATATGAGAGGGACAAATAACAAATGCTGTGTTTAGCCAAAAGACAAAACTGAAAAACTGACACAACTGTCTGTGCATTTGATAAGCCTTCCTCCCATGCACGAACACACACACACACACACACACACACACACACACACACAACACAGACACAAAACTCACATGAGACACATACACCCCAGATTCACATAGAGAAAGGTACAATAAAGATCCTGAAAGCTGTCAGGTCTCGGAGCATGTTGTCTGCTCCTCCTGGTTTCTAAGACAATGTTCCTTTTATGAAATGCGCTTGCTTTTGACTGTTGGAATGCTTTAAACAGGGCAAGAATGACTTTCAGAAGTAGCGCCATAGGCTCTGTGTGTATTGCTAACTTTGATGTCATTTAAGAGCTAAAAACAAATACATGGAGAAAAGTGCATTCCCCTACAATGAACACAATGTGTCACTGTCTTCATTCTGATATTGCATCGTAAATGTGATCATCTTTCCCTCACATTTCCACTTTGATAACAGAACAGACTGCATACATATGAGTGTGGGAAAGGGATTAGGAGTTTATGGAATCTGATGATGCAGAAATACTACCACAGATATTATCTTTGACTTGCAACAGATTTGTTTACGACTCACCCTAGGGTAGAAAAAAAATTTAATTCAGTTCCAGATGCCATAAAAGGTTATGTTGAGGTGTTCATATTTATAATCACGTTCTAGAGCAACGGATGAGAAATAACCTTAATCAAGTGTTCTGTGATCTGTGATCCCTACAATTTATTACGGGATTTATTTAACATGGAGATTACCACTCTCACATAATAAGGACTGTCTGTAAGAGGTATCAATATAGTAGAAAGGGTCTGACATAGTGCACCTTATGGGAATAAAATTGAGAGGGTTTTATCTTTATCACATTTAAATTAGATTTTAAATATTGTGCAAACAGAGCCTATGTATGCTGTATTTCATATTCATGCCTTAGATTAACGGTATTCAAACCATTTTCTGTGTAAATTTGACCAGTTCCTTGCCTATTGTTTACTATGAGAAGTGAGTGGCCCTCCACAAAATAGGCTGGATTAGCCAGTCTCTCCAGCAAACAGCAAATTAATACACCTTTAGAAATTGGATGATGTAAAAAATGTAAGGATTCTGCCTTTTCAGCAGATGGCCACAGAAGCTAATATTTCCCCCTTTGGGCCTTGTCGGACCATGGTTCCTTCTCTCTCTGCGTCAGGCTTATTTACACAGAGCCAGTGTTAATTGTAAGGGGGAGAGGTGAGGATCAGAAAACAGTCACGCAAAAGAGACGTCTAATTTCCCTTTTCATCTCCCTCTCGTTTGCGCCCCGCTGCCAGCCGTCAGCTGTCAGAGAACAAGTGACGAATCCTTTAACGCGGTGGCCTCGGTCAGGCAGGATTTGGAAAAGAGGCAGCGGCCGGCCATCAGCCAGCCACCGCCTTTTAGCATATGTTAACAGTGGCGAAGATCACAAGCGTGGTGGTTTGAAGTTAGAGAGCAGAACAGAGGGACGTTTTTTTGCTGGAGGGGGGATTCAGGGCCAGAGAGCTCCCCACCTTCCTGAGAGGAACTTTGCTACAGACCTTGTCTGCTTGGTTTTAAAAGGATAAAAGGCTGTATCTCTCTTATTATTGAAACATGAAACATCAGGAGGGGAAAGTATATGAAGAAGTTCTGTGGTCTGCTAAGAGTCAATACGTACCTTACATTGCTGAAAGTAAACTGAAATAGATTTCTGTTGGGTCTGTCCAAATATAGATAAAGTTCCCTTTTTTATTATTTCATGTCTGTTTGGGTATGTCCATTTATATCCTTGATTTTAATCTGAGTATGTACATTGACTTTTGAATTGACTTTTATAGATCGATTTCTTTGCTGAACTTGGCAAAAGTGTGTGAATGTGAATGTTTTTGTGTGTACATATATATATATATATATATTTTTTTTTTCCAGATGCAATCCAACTTATACTTTAAAAGTGATTGGATTCCTGATGGCAGTTTATTTTGCTGGCCCTTTGGAGGTTAAGTCCACAATACGCAGAATTTATTTGTAAAGCATCTCAGATAATTAATGTATCTACAGCAGAAAGCTTCTAGATCCCAATCCTGACAAAAATTTTCTGTTTACATAAAACATTGCTTGCTGTATATGAAAGTTAAATAGAAACCACACCTGACGGAAACACACATACCACTCTTCAGCAATGCGTAAAAGACTATACTTGGAGTTTTTACCCTTACTGTGACACTCACTGTTGAATGAGGTAAATTCATTAAAACACCTTTCTTCTTGTATTTCATATAAATAATGACAAGACATCACCCCAGTTTCAATGTTAAACACCAGCATCTGGCCAAGTCTGGTCTTAAATCATGGACAGTGTTGTGCAGTGGGAACCTAAATTATTATCTACCACATTCGAATATATGATGTGACTTACTAATTGTATATTTTCAGACTGAATAATTATTTAGAATAATACTACATTAAAATATAATAGTCATAATGATTACAATGCTAATAAAATGTTAATGAATTGTAAATAATCATCATATTGCTGAGCATTCCCTAGATCATGTTTAGCACTGCCTCAGCAGTGAAACAAAACCTGGTTTATGTGATACTTCCATTTCACTCTTGAGAAGAAGTGCCTGTAAGACTTTGCCTGTGCATTGTTGCCTTTGTTGCATGACTGTGACTATGATTTGAATGCTTAGTTTAATTGGATGGATTCCTGAGATTAGTGTTGTTCATTGTATGCCAGTGTCAAACAAGGGATACATTTTTTATGAATCACACCTTAATGAGATGATGACAAATGGTTTAGAGAACTATAACCTGGACAGTTCTATACATAGCCTTTACACTGATATGATAATCCATGCTCACAGCACTACTGTACAGTCAGGGGATATCACTCTGTGAAAACTGTATTAAAGAATAAAAAACAATCATCCAGGGCATTGTAAAATGTATCTTGGATTACAGGTGTAAATGAATCATTACATGCATTTTAAGACTGGCATCTCACTCACTGTGGTGTTGCAAGAAGCAACACCACAAACTTAAACAAATCGTGTCAAAAAAATGAATGAAAAGGGATAAAAATGTAGATCTGAAGCACAAGGTTTGTGTCATGTGTTACGTGTCTCCTCGTGATCCCTGCTGGTGAGGAGGGATTTCGGTGCTGGCCCCCCTGCATAGATTTTCTGAGGATACTGCCACTTTCCTGAATGTGACTGTGACTTTCCTGAAAAGGTCTTTCCTTTTCCACAGAGAAATACTATGTGTAACGTGGCTGTTGTTAATGAAATTAGTACAAATGGTGATGAAAATAGCACAAACCTAATTAATGCCACTAAATTTTAACAACTGTATATGGGTCAGTGTTAGCACCTTCAGAGAGGTGTGCTGATTCAGAGAATCATTAAGGAGGGCTCACTATCTGTGAATGGGACAAGTGATGCTGTCTGAGTCAGAATTCTTTGCACGGGTAGAAAAGTCTGGATTTCACCTCTTTTTCATCTACCTTGGAGTTGCTATTAGCAGCGGTTTTATCCAAGACGCTCAATCAAAAGCCGTTCAAGAGGTTATTTGCAAGTTACTGTAAAAGCAAGGATTAGAAATGTGAAACAGAGCTAGATCTATAACCCCCCCAAGCCCCCCACCCAGCCCCCAGCTCAGCACGGCCTGCCACTCAGTCTCCTACCGAGCCTCTTCCTGTCTCTAAGCCATCAGACCACCTGCTAACACTGCTCTCATTCACCACATCGCCTCAAGGCCTCCATGATAACAGCATTGATTTCGATGTACATCTAATTACTGCTCATAATCTATTCATTTCGCCATGGTGGAGCACAACATCTGTCGCCGTCACAGACCCCTTAACACTGTCACATATCTGCCCCGCCATAAAAGGAATGAAAACACACACATAACAGCCTAATGGGGCAATTTGGAGCTGACTGGACATTTCACCTGCCCTGAATATTTATCACTGGATATGTCTTGCAATTTTTTTTTAGGTTGCAAATATATTTTGAGATTAGAAGGGACTTTTATTTGTATTTTTAGTGATTGTGTTTACCACAACAAAATTCATTTGCATTCATACAAGAATGGTTGGGATTCAGGCAGAAATTTTTGTCATGTTATCAACTGTGTGGTCTTGGAGCAGCTTGCATGAAATGACAATGGACCAGATTCACTACTCATGTGTACAAATATTTTAGGGTATGGTGTATATACAATAAAAGTGATGAACATTTTGGAGTTTATCAACAGCCACATGTACGGAAGCACACACATTTGAGCAAGAGAATGTTTTTTGTTTTTCCATTCTGTTGCCAAATTATGATTGTGAATATGCCTATACTAGGTTACAGAGGTTACATGTTGAAAAGTATTTGATTCTGTGACTAAAGGCAAGCAGTGAACTCAGTACTTTAAACAGGTGCATTTGTTTTGGGAAGCAAACGAAGGCACAGAAATAAAACCTACACACCGTTATTATCTGGGCCAAAAAAAATCCCAGAAAAGAAATGAAGTAAATGCCAGTGAACTGCCCAAGTGCAGCGGGGTTTCTGACTTTTGGCTGTATTAGTGGAGCATCTTTGAGTTAAGGTATTAATTGCACATTACTGTGCACTTTCTTACCCCCAGCGTACACCTCTGAAGTCTACTCCAGCAAATATTTCATTGTTAGACAAGACAATACAAAGAAAAAAGTGCTTATTTGTGCTTATTTCCACTAGTAATTTGCCGAATGTCCTGGACCCTGCTCATACAATGCTCACACTGTTATATATCCGTATGTCACTATCCATCCATCATTCTATATGTCACTGTCCATATGTCACTGTCTATATATTACTGTCCATACGTAACCATCCGAACCTGCCTGTAAGTGACTACCTTTATATCACTACTCATACTCCATTTGCTATAAGTCACCATCTTTATGTCACTAAAAGCACATAAAATCTGAACGACAGCTTCTTAAAAAATACTCTGTGCTGTGCTAACTCCCAAACATTGCCCATTAATCTATCAGGTTGGCTCTTTCTTGTGGATCACAGTAACTTAAACGAACTAACTTAAACAGGTTTTGCTTTTTTAACGCTTGTTAACACTTGTTCAAGCCAGCGTTGAATCTAATTCAGTATCATCTCCAAAACACCATAATGCTCTGAGCATTAAACAAAATCTACAGCATGAACCTACTTGTGTTTTCAGTCCTTCCATCATGATAAAAATATCTCCGTTTTCTGAAACACATAACCAAAAGGGTATTTTTTCCTCTCAGAAAGGGGAAATAGAGTGTGCAATAAAAGGGACGGAGTTATGATTACGTTTTAATCTTGGGGAATTTGATGAAAAGGAGTAGAGAAGCACTTAAAGAACTTCAATAATCAAACTTAAGATCAGACATTGGTTTTGAAGCGCCTATCCAGACACTTATTTGTTTAATTATTTTCCACTTATGCCATTTCTTAACCAGCAAACAAGTTTCAAAGTATATACCTGGCAAAGGATTCCTGTGAACTGATCTTACCATGCAGGCTACAATTCTAACAAAAATGGCAAATTACAGCTGCAAAACTAGTTCTTGCAGACACTATTGGCTGCCAAATAGTGTGCTGCTTTGGTAATTCCTGTACACATTCTCACACCCATCCCACCTTGGCACTAAATGATAAAGGAAACAAGCATAATCTGTGTTATTGTTATTGTATATGATACTTGTCAGTAGGTTAATGAATGAATTGGAGGCGCACTGGTTGACAGCCTTTGGACAGCAGCTTCAGACAGTTCCACTGGGACAGCTGGAGAGAATTCTGTGAATCAAAGGAGCCGGGACATGGGCGATATCCTTAATAATTGCAGAAAGAGCCGCTCTCATGTAAAGCAATCATCACATGTGCTCTCCCGATATTTTACTTTGCCATGAGACACATTTCACTGCTTCATGCATGGATTGCATCACTGAACTTTTAACAATGTTACAGTTGTTTAGAATAACTGGGCCTGTATTCAGATGTATTCAGGCACTGTGCTTCATGTTAAGACTGAATAACTGGAGAAAACGAAGCGTCAACAATAACACAAGTTGATCTTTTCATTCCCATATTTAAGTCCCTCTGTTCCACCTTTGTATTCATTAGTCCCTGTTTGTTTAATTTGTTTAATCCAGTGGCAAGCTCCACTGGGCGTGACTAATTTGCATAATTAATTTGCTGAGACATTAGAAACATCACATGAGCTAACTAAAGTAGTTCATTTTAAGTAAATTGAACTTAATTTGCAGGTTACCTCAATTAAATCTGCCTTGCCTTTCTAGGGAATTTTCTCTCTCTCCCTCCCTCCCTCTCTCTCGCTCACTCTCTCTTTTCCCCCTCTTTCTCTCACTCTCCTCTTATCGCCAAGCCCTAATGTATACAAGTGGGCAGTCCTCCTAGGCTAATTAACACAAAAGGTCCGATCTGGTTTTCAATTAAGAACGTGTTTGAAACATTCCGGAAGCGTCCTCCGTCTCTCCGGCAGCTTGGCGGGATGTCGCAACGTAATTAGAGCGGCGCAGAAAGGCTCGTGCCGGGCCTGTTTAGGGGTTAATGAGCCCTGGGCAGGCTCCAGCTGGGCAGGCCAGGCCGGTGTGGTTTGGCTTCAAGAGGAACCCACCCACAGGGGCTTCCTTTGAACTGTCAAAAGGTCCCCTTGTTCTGGGGGTCTCATGTTTCATTTGTCTGAGTGGCAAATGAAAAATAGATGAGCTGCCAGCGACCCCCCCACCCCCACCCCCACCCATGACATTATTCACAGATTATCCCATGCCTCCAATGTTCCTTTTCACCCCTCCCTCCCCCCCATCCCAAAAACCCCCTCTGTGAGGCATTTGGGTGACAATAGAGCTAGAAATCAAAATACAGTATTGACATATTTGCAAGAAATGGTGGCCTTGACTAAGGCTATAGCCAAAAAAGTTAGAATTTGTGGCTAAAAATATAAAAAATGAAAAAGATTTTAGAAATAATTAACTATTAAGGTCTTTCTTCCTTGTTCTTTTTCTTCTTTAAGGAGGAATATTCTGCTGCAGTGGTGTATAGTGACTGAGAATAGGTTGTTGAGGGATACTCTAGTGCTTGGAATTCCCTTTATAGACCCTACTGTTGCTGTGCTGCATCTCTTGTCTCTTCCCAGTGGAGCTGCTATGATCCATCTACAGTAGTCCACAGGGAACCCTGGGCTTTTGGCAAACACAAGGAGATGGGTGCTAAAGAAACTGGAAATTTTACCAGAGATGCTAGTCCATGATATAAAGGATCCTCTGTGTGCATGCTGTGACATAGCCTTGCACAAGTTTGTGTTTTATAGTTTGCATTGTAGGGTTTTTTTTTTAATATTCAAAATACAGGGATTGTGTGATAACCCTGTGTGTTTTATTATTTTGTGCATTTTTATATTATATACCCTTAAGTTAATTTAACGGAATCAGGGTTGTAAATATACCTTCTTGAAGGTTAATATGATTGCTCCCAGAAAATGTATGTCTTTCACATATACATCAATATCTGTATTGTTTTCCCATTTGTGAATCTTTACAGGCTTGGAAGTATTAGTCAAATGTAAAGGGATGGGTCCCCAAACACTACAGCATCTGTGTTTATTACCGTTAGAGACCAGCAAGTTTGGGCCACTCATCATATTTCCTTGTTATCCCATAATGCACTGCCATGTTCCATCGCAACTCCTGGCCTAGCACTTCATTAGAGGCTTGAGGGACACGTAATTTCATTTCAGAACACTTTGGAGAAATGACGAAATGTTATTATGTTCAGTGGTGTATCAAACATAACATAGTGGCTATTTATTTCCAGTTTATCCAGCTAAGTGACTCTGGGTGGATTGTGCATAATAGTTTTGGGATTACATTTTTTTTTTTGTTCGCAGTATTAATAAATCATTGCTTCTGAGCTTTAGTGAATGGTGTAAGAGATGGCTTGGTGAGGGTACTTCAGTTTAATGGATGCCAACAGAGGCCTCTGTGTCACCACAGCCCTGCTGTTGTTTAGAACCATCTCCAAATTTAGAGCGACACAACTTCACTTTTCAATAGTATCATCATAGTTATTATATAGAGAGTGAGCTCTGTTTTAGTTCACAATATGGTTCAAATGGATAACTGAGTGGCCTGTCAATCATCACTGCTGTTTCAATTATAGGAAATATTGCTCCATTTCAATGTTATCGTGGTGGATTAAAGTCAGGAGAAAGACAGTGAATGCAAACAGTAATCCTTTTTTACCGAAGGATTCTTTGTAGTATGTAATTTATAACAGATATTAACATCATCCGCCTATTCTGATATAGGTACAATAAAGGAAAAAATGCGCCATTGAACAAGGGCAATTTGTAAATGATCTCTTTTGATATGGACATAAAATGAGAGAAATTAAACCTGGCGAGGTTAGGTTGGCTCTTTTGACTAACATTTGGAGATACTGATTTGTTTTGAAAAGTGGGCAAGGAATAGATTGGGGCTTGTCTGTGCCATCGTATGCAATTACAAATAAAATTACCATCCAACTTTCTTGCTTGAACTTTGCAGAAGGTAAGAGGGGAAAGTATTTTTAATCTAGAAATGATTAGATCTGGACTGCTGCTTCTTCAAGGCTTATCAGATTGCTTTTCCTAATAATTGCACCGCATGTGTTTGATCTCTGTGATGAATAGATGATTAGTTTTTCATGAAATCAGTCAAGCACAATGCTTAGCACTATTCATGTGAGACATTGTTGATTTAGGTGTTTGAGAGCACACAGTCCTTTCCTGGAAGGCAACTAAAACTTGGTCTGTGGGGAAAAGAGAGGGGTCAAAGGGGTCAAGTTTATGGGTAATGATATTGCACCAACAGATATTTATGGTTTTGCTAATTCTCTTCTCAATTATCTTCATTCCCCTTGTTCTTGCCCTGGAAGCAATGAAGCTACAGATTCAATTTGTGAGATAGAATAATTTTTGTGTGTGCTGAAACAATAGAGCTTTGTGACATCTTAGCTATAAGAATCTGAAGGATGCCCACCAGATGAATTGCCAAATAATATTGCTTTTTCTCACTGAACAGAATTTTTTTTGCTTATATATTGTACTGCATAACAGTTGTGCACATGTATATGATATACCTATTCACCAGCTATTCAGAAATGCCATTGTTTACTTAACTTTAAAGAGCCATTTAAAATGGTAGAATTTGATCATGAAAATGCAATGTTTGTTTCATTCTATGAAGGGATTAACCTAAACACCCTTGTCCTTAAACATACGCTATGTTTTAATCTTTACTGTTGCTCAAATTTGTATCACTGCAGTATTAGTACACTGATTTTAAAACATGAGATGATAAAACCACAACATTCTATGTACAGCATGAAAAAACATGCAAAACTAGACAAACGCAAGTTACACCCTTTAACCATGGTTCTCGCAATGCTTTATACACTTACCTCTGAAATTGAGCAAGAGTAGTTGTATCTTTGACAGCTTGTCAGCACTGAGTGTTTGGATAAAAGGAAATGTAATGGATGATTTAACTGTGGGAGAGGTAGACACGGCAGGGGGTTGGATTCTTCACAGGGACTTTGTTCTCAATGATAAAGCCAAGTTGGAGAGAGGTAATCCATGTTCCTTTTTAAACCATGGCCACAGCAGAAAAATATGCAGTACAGTAAGAAAGAACTGGGAATTATACTTTTAGTTTCATTTAGAAAATGAACATCCGCCTTGATCCTTCCTGTTAGAAGGTCTGCTTTTTTATTTTACAGATAATATTCCTCAGACATTCTCTTGCAGTGTTGACTCCATATGCAGTATGTGACCTAAGATCAACTGATACAGATCTTTACTCACCAGATTCTACAGATGACACGTAAATGTAACCTTTATAGGAACACTTAAAGAGAAGCTGCTTTTTATTTTCCCACCTCCTATTAATTTAAAACAATTAATAATAATACCCTCAGGTAGTCTGAAGTTCCCCTAAAATTGCTTGAAACTTGTAGTACTTTGAATTTTGTGGCTGTCCACAGGGAAGACATGGAAAAAAATGGTTTCAGTGTATGTGGTAACTGTGTCAGTAATGATGGATTTCACCACCATCTCTGGATAGAGATGCATTAGTTCGCTTTCTGTTCTAGCTGTATGCAATGCACATTTTTAGGGAAATACAGAACATCAAATCCATCCCCATTCGGCTTAAATCACTGCATAATTCATGAACATTTGACTCTCAAACTTTCTCAAAATTGCTGTGAAATGTTACAACTGACAAGCTTCACTTAAAGTTTCCCTCACAATTGATTAAATGTTTGGACATGAATGATTAATGGAGATGTATCAATCCATAAGGCTTCACACCCAGTTTGAATCTGAATTTAAGGCTAATGAGTAAAAAATTGGCTGATTTCATGTGCAGGATTTAAACACATGATTTGTTCATTTTCACAACTGCATATCACAGCATCAACCACTATGCACACTCAATATTTTGATATTGAGTGTGCATATTTATGCATAAAGACATACAACTAATAATGTTGCTTCTTCAACATTTTATACAAACAAGGAGTGCCTCGGAATGCTACCACACATAAATGGATGTAGAATTTGATTTGAAATGGATATTTGAATAGAATAATTTCAGAATAAGATGGAACCAAGGGCAATTTGGTGATGACCACCTCACATTTAGCTTACAGTCCGCTGCTGTCAGAATAAAGCTGTTTCCTACTGTCGTAACTTCTGTTGCTCTAAGCCTTTTAAGGATATCTAAATGTGATGATAGTAATTCTCTTGAAATATGGTGAGGAGACTCACTGTGTTCGCCCACACACTCCTCACACTCCCCAAATCTACTATGAAGCATCCTGTTATTCCCAGTCTCCCCCTGTAGTTCAGCAACCCCTGGATGAAAAACTTAACAAGCACTTGTCAATTCCCGACCATCAAACTTTTGACAGCAGGTCCGCTGGACTTTCATATCAACTGGATTTTATCCGCGAGACGGACTGCTCTTGCTTTCTCCCGGCAGCTCTCTGAAGAGACAGTGCTCATCAGAATTTTCCCAGCGCTTTCCACCAGGGCATGCTGTCTCCAGTGAACGCTCTTAGATCGCGTGATTCTCTCATTATGATTTGACATCACTCCACGACTAATCAATATCTCACTCCAGTCAAAGGTGAATGCTGTCACTGGCCAGGGACCCCACTCTAATTGATGGACACAAGCTCTCGACCAGGTAGCTCTTTGCCCTCAGGCTATGAATGGGGGCATGATTCAATGTCCACTGGAAGCTCAGGAAAAGGCCTACATAAAAATCCTATCATCTGACAGAGAAAAGGAGTGTGGAATATCAGCTCTTGTCACTATAATACATGTTCAGTACTTAACAAATGTAAGTCAGGGACCTCTTTCTAGATAAAACTTTGAATGGATCTTGTAAATAACTCAGCGGTTAAAAGGTAAATTAGTAGCGTTATGAGATGCAAGTTTCAATTGGATCTGTTGCCATCCACAGGAAAAAGATTGTGACATATGGATAATGTCACACAACACAATATGCTATGACATAACATTAAAATATAACCATTAATAGTAGTATTGGTGGTAACACAGGTCATATAGCATATCTCCGTATCTCAACCAACCAGAATATAAAATACACTATCAAACACATGTTCAGCAGGTATCAAGTAAAACATGTGGTGGACTCTCTGCTTTAAATTCATGCATTTAAATTCTCATTTCCAGTCAGTAGGATGAGCTAGCTTACCCAATCCTTGTTTAGCAATGTTAGCATATATGTTAGCAAGTGACTAGTCAGTTAGCAGTTAGCTTCTTGTGCACACTGCATGTGATCTTTTATTTTTAACATTATTATATTACCCAAGTAGGTAAATGTTATTTTAGTTAAATTCTCCTCTGCATTCTTCAATAAAGAGAGGCAATGGTAGTGGTTCTAAATTCAGATAAAAAAGTATTGTTAAATTCATTAAGTGAAAGTAGCAAACTAGCAAATTATAGCAAGCTAATTATAGACAGTTACACTGAAATAAATAATGAAGAATTGTCACATGAAATGCAGTAAAATCTTATGCTGATAGTAGGGTCTCTCACATTTTCTCCTAAAATTTGGCTGCTATCCCATCTAAGAGCAATATACTTCACCCTTGATATTGAATAAAACATGTAAGCAAGTGTTTTACCCTTCCCCCTCATTCTTAAAAAGAAGAACAAAAAAACAATAAAGATCAAAAGTCCATATAAAATAAGCATTCCAAAAACAGAGATAATGTTCACTTGCCATTAGTCTGATTCTAGGTCTAAATGTAAGAAAGATCAATAAGATAAATATAAAATAAATATAAACCAAGATGGTGAATGTATGATTTTATTATGTCCAGTAATGTGACATGTCTTTCTTTAAAATTTTACATTGATTGTTGTTGGTTATGTTGTTAACATGTTCCCCCAGCTATATCATGCAGAATCATAGAGCTCATAGAGTAATATTATTAGTTCTCAGTTTTTGAATAGGCTGCTGAGCAAGACAATTAAATGTAATCATAGTGGCTTTGATTCTTGACATAAATGGTTTAATGGTCCTGAAAAACATGCCTCTGCCCCCCACCCACTCACACACCCTTTCCATTTGGTCATATTCTTCTGCCCTACCCTTTAATAAACATCGCTAATGATCTGAACAGCATCACCAAAAAAATGTTGCTGTCAGTGCACAGTTCAATGTGTAGTAGTCTCTCCCCCTCCAACCAAATATATTGTTATCACATACAATAACCACACCATGATAATTATCATCAATAATTCAGCAGGGGAAAGAGGCAGATGGGCTTGCATTCAAAAGTCTTTAAATGTGCCTCTTAGATGTTGTAGAGATGTTCATGCTGGCCTGATTAATTTAACATTCTTTTATATGCCACTGGTTTTCTTTATATTTTTTCACGCTTGTTTGTCTGAGTGTATGTGTGGTTCTCCGGAAGTCAGAAAAGTAGTTTTCTGTTATGCCTATGACTTGAATAAATTAACTTTCTGCTTTTTCACATCAAGCACATGCTTCATTATGAAAGTTTTTAATGGTATATAACTATACTGTAATCCAGTTCACTGTGATTCTGTATTTTTGCTTTCTGCTAAAATAGGTTTTTGCACAAACGCCCACAAATGCACACAAACATGTGTGCGCGCGCACACATACACGCACACACACACACACACACATGCACACATAAGCACACACCTAGACATGTACACCAAAACAACCTGTGCATTATAAAGGACAGTGTTTGTAAGGATGTTCCTCTGTTCTGCATATCTGTACCTCTGAATGAAGTGCTAAACTACTATAACACATAGCTTATATTGTGTGCACCCTCTGTATGTTCAAACACCAAGAGAATAATTGATGTAGATGTTCCCCACTTCACAGCTGTTTAAATTCAAGGATGTACCAAAGAGGAGCGGCATCACAAGCTACTGTCATAAGCATCCATTTTTCAACAGCACCATGTTGCAGTGCCCAAGTCCTGTTTCAGCCTAAATGCATTACTTCCATACTTTGTCATTTCTTACTGATTTCGCTTTGAGTGTTTGCTATTGCCATTGTGTGAAGAATGCGGAAACCCTTTGATGTTGGCTTGTGGTCCATATGATGCTCTCTTTGCTGCACATCAGTGTTTTTTTGGTGATTTTATGCATGGATTCCCTTGTGCTAATAGAGAGGTCCAAGAGGGCTTACCTTGAGATTTGTCAATCTTGTTTAACTATGGAGCTCTGCATATACATATCCTTTAAATCACATAAAATACATAAGCAGAAGGGACATAAAGTGAAAATTGACAAATGAATGGCAGAAATTAAGACATGGAAAGAGTATTATATGGCTAATCATTCATTTACTTTGTTGGGTTGAGTGTCTAAGCAATAACATGTGGGGAACATTTCAAAAGTACATATCCACTTGCTGGCCTGTGGAGCTTTGACTGACAGGAAGTGTAATGTGGATGAAGTTCTTATAGCCCTAGCCAGGAAGGAGACCACATTTCACTGCCACAATATCGGCAGTAATGTCTCCTGCCGGAAAACGGGCTGTGCTCTGCTAATCACTGTGGCGCTCTTTAAGTGGCCCATTGTAACTCTGTTGAAGCAAAGGGGGTGAATTGTGGTGTCTCAGAACTGATTCTGAGTCAGTCCCTGAAGAGCCGACAATGGAGTGAGAGCTAATATAAGATGACCAATCTAGAAGACAGAGAAGGGAGACCTAGTTCACTTCTGCACAGCATCAGAAATGTGACCTCAAGTGTACTCAGTAGAGAGGAAATGTACGGTAGTGTTAGCAGTCAATTCAAGCCCTTAAACCAGGTTAGACTTTAAGCAGACATCCCACAGATAATTCTGAGATATTAGGGAACCACCATAGCTAGCAAGAAAATAAGTTTAACAATGTATCACTTTTGCTTGCTTGCTGGTTTATTCTATGCTATCTCCTTATTTACTATATTGTGTCTAGCCATATAAAGCACTGCCGATTGACTGAACTCTGAGCTTACTAGCATCTCAGTCTGCATCCTGTACTTTCAAGTTCAAGACATACTCATCTTATGTGCACTTATCTCATGGTCATATGAATTCTAGCCATATCAAAACCTTCATCTTCCCAGATGAAATGTGGAAAACCCAGATACAGAGCCAAAGATTTAAATAACTTCCAAATTGTAGTAACTCCTCAGTTGCCAAAGATTAGATAGAAACATCCTAAAGCATGATAGATTTAGAGGACTATGATGAAAAGATTGAAAGTGTTTAGGTCCAGATCAGTTTTACTTTGCCCAGAACAGCTGTAAGATGAAATTGATTCAATATTTACTTGTGAGTTCAGCTGGTGCTGAAATTAAAGAAAGTCTGTCTGTATAGCTATCTTAATTTTATTGCAGGATTTAATCTTATTTTTTAAATATACTCATTAACTAGCATATGGTTTTTGACTTCCTATGTAAGACTTTTTTTACCAATTAAAGAGAAAAGTAAAGAAAAAAGTCAAACATTCAGGAAAGAATCTGATAAAATTTGGTATAATTCACTTGTAGGTACATTTAAAAATGGTCATACAATTGATACAGTAGATCTCTTGAAACTTTGTGAAGCTGCACAGCATCATGTAAGGGTTGCTCCATAAAAGGATTCTGCACGTGGTTAATTCCATTCTGTATAGTGAACCAAAAGGTTCAGGGGTAAGTATTGACTTAAAGCTGTTTATCCTAAGGGAATCCATGCACTTTCCTGAATGTAAATTGTGCTTCAAAAGACTTTTTTTCACTACTACTTTTGAAGCTTGGGTATTCACCTTTAAACAGCAGAACATAATCAATGGTGAGTTATTAATCTGAAAATCATTTATGTACATTTTTTGGTCTCCCTGATGAGCTACATAGACCTTCCAGGTCAAGCGTTAGGGTTTCTGCTTAATTCAGCTGTTGCGTTTCATAGTTCCTGAAAGTGTATGTCCAATATTGTAGTAATTATTCCATGTTTAAGGTCACTGTAAGAAGGAATTCACGTAACTTTTGCAAAACACATTCCGTGCAGGACATATTTGGAATACAAATGTAACATGACTTGTATAACACAATTTTAAAATAATGCAACTGAAGCAATAATTCAGACTCTTCTTTTGTTACAAGCAGTGGTATATATAGATTTACATTACATTTACATACATATTTGTATTGAAGCATAAAGCTTCTTCACAGTATACAAGCTTGACATTCAGTTCTCGACTAAGAAAAACAAGGATGCATTGTTTCAGTCCCTTCTCTTTGAAATAAACTATGCAAGGTAAGAAAAGAAACAGTAAGTGGAGGTTATTTATTGCGGCACATGCCAACACGCCCTTCTTTTAGATAGGAGTCTTGAGGACCCCTGCATATTTCCCTGATTGCTTCTTGAGTTTATGAATGATGTCTTTATTAAATTCCACATAAAAGTCACCATTGGTTCCCATTAGAAAAGTCTCTGTTTATCCATCAAACATTTACAGAGAGCGACAGCAGGGAGTGTGCTCACGCTCGTCTATTACACTCTGGTGGCATAAATCACATTAATTATATACACGTTACAGTACTCAGCTCATTGTGGAAAGAGGCATGATCAAGGCTCCTCCGCCACGACAATGAGCGAGTTAATGAAAATATTAATTACTGAATGATGGAGTGGGGGTGCTTTTTCCCATGATCCTCTGACTGAGAAACTAATCTGTAATTGAGTAATAATTAGACTCTTGTATTTTGTTGACAAATACTAATGTATTTGTCACTTACACCATGAAGGCCAGGAGTGTATGCCTGCATATGTGCCAAAGCCTTTTCTGTGTTACAAAAAAAGGCAACTTTGTATTCCAAGTAATAAATTGAAAAAAGGGGTTTGTTTTGTTGTAATCCAGTCTCCAGGAAAAACGTAGGTATGACGTAGGTACTAGTGCTGTTACATTTTCTTTTCCCAAAAAGTTTGTCTTATACAGCGTATATATAAATATCATTTTCACAGCCACTACAAGTTATTTAGGGACCCTGGACATTAGAGATATGGCTACATTTTTGCCTCAAAATTTGGTTGCTCATTTCTTGAGGCCTTGTACTGTGAGCTATTAGGAACAGCTCCCAGGAGTTTTATGTGACACCTTTGCTCCTAGATGACACCAAATAGGAAAAGTAGGAAGATTTAATATACATGTGGTTGTACCCTTTACTGTGCAATTGTATTACACAAGTTCATATATACGTATTTATACACCGTATGACATGTGATAATAATTACAAATTGGTATAATAAAGTTCTGATATTTATTGAACATAAATAAACCACATGACCCAGGATCATTATTATGAGCAAAAATGACTGTTCCCCAGCACCTGTTTGAGAAGGAGGGACCTGAACTGTTCAATATCATGGTCACTCAAGGATCTTCCCACAAGGCGTTTGGGTATTGTGTCTTTCTTCACTGACATACTGAATTTTTCAGCATGATGATAAAGACATCCTTTTAGTTAAAAGGATGTCTATTCCCTTCTGTGTTATAACTGTTTACACTTAGATTTTGTCATTTTCAGGTTATTCAAAATGCCATTTGCAATGTGTAAATGCCATTCAGGAAGTTATCAATCTTAATTTACTTGTGCAGGAGAAAACCTAAGCTGTGCAGAAGTTGTTGAATAAAAGTAATGAATTAATATTGTCAGCTATTAATCAATTAATTGGACATCTAAGACAAGGCCTATAAAATGTGATTAATCATGTGCCAGACCCAATAAACTGTGTTGTCCCCACCACTTTTTTACACATGATACAGGAATAGGAATACAGACATTAATTAATTTGTTCCAAATGAAAATACAAGCAACCAGTTAAAATATAGAAAGAAAAGGAAGAATATAAAGTGCTATTATGAACAATGAAATCACACAAAATAAATGTAAATCAAGCATCAACCCTGCAAGTGTAGTGTCTATATTTGTTGCTGATGCTAGAATCTGTGTAGAACTGGTCACCACCCATAACTCATTACAACTTCTCTATTGCAGGAGTATACGTTGCAATAGCAGAAATAACAGAATTTTACATCAAGGACATTCTGACCTTTAGTTTTGAGATGCTTATTTTGAATGGCTCTACCAATATGTGAATCTTTTGGAGTTAAAAGAATTAAAACATCACAAACTGTTTTTGCACTATCATGGCCACTCTTGTATGCCTGCAGATGCATATTGTCACTGTGACTCTCGGAGGGGACTCCTCCTCCTACGACACTGTGTCCCTAACTTTGAATAATAACTTTGAGTAAAATTTGTCTTTATTATTATACTTTTGCAATTCTTTCCTTAGATATCAGAGGCTGAAGTGTGTTGGGTGTTCTTTTGCAAAGTGGCTGCTCGTTCATCACCCAGGTGGGTGCTGCACATTAGCGGTGGTTGAAGTGAGTCCCTTCACTTCACTGTAAAGTGCTGTCAAAACCTTGAAAGGCGCTATATAAATGTAGTCCACTATTATTCTTAAATTATTAAATAATTAAATAATGCAATGCTTTCTTGGATCAATTGTCCAATGTTTTGGAGAAAGCAGCACAGAGATTGGATTGACAGTGATACACAGATATACTAGTGATACAGACAATAAAATAATTCAGATAAAGTACTATAATATTATTCGTTCATAAAACAAACACACAAACAAATAAACAATTAAATAAAGAATCAATCAAATAATAATATAAAAAAATTAGCAAGACAACCTTGTAGTCCCCAGAATGATCCTGGCCTCTGGTGCAAACCTGTTTATTTTTCAGTTAATATCAGATTTGCCTTATTGATTTCCTCTGTGTATGTTTTCGTTCTGAATAATTCAGTGGGGCTTTTTCACTCATAATGGTCAATAAGTGGAGCAAATTCTGAGGATAATCAATTGAGACCTGCATGAGGATTGCAGGTGTCTGCATCCCCTGGTGCATGCGTGTGTGTGTGTGTGTGTGTGTGTGTGTGTGGTGGGGGTTACGTTTGGGGAGGCAGTGTAATGTGAATGTGACTCAATAGTCAATCATCTCTATCAGATGAGTCGACACAAGAGGAGCAGACCCGTAGAATACATAATGGACTCTTGGGCTGGGGGGTCAATCTACAGTAAATGCAGTGCGGTTAGTCTGTCCTTAACTTTGTGGTATATAACGCACATAAGCAAGGAAAGTGCTTGCCATGTTTATTTATAGTACTGAGCAAGTAGGAACAAAAACACTATAAAAGAAAAAAAAAACATATAAGATCATTTAAAAAAATACATATAAGATCATTTTAAATGTTATATTTTAATCTTAAGTTCATTGGGAAAAGCAACTTCAAATTGTTTTCAAATAATGAATTTTATTACAGAAAACTTGAGTGTTATATTTGTTCACACCATTAGTCTCCTTATTGGATGTTCAACAGCAACTTCTTGAACTATACAGAGGACTCCAAAGGCTTCCTGTTTCCCTGTGGTATAAAAGAAAACACACAGACAACATTCATGAATAGTCTGTGTATTCATGGTTAAGGGCAGAGAACTAACTGAAAACTCGAGTTAAATGTCATTGACCTCCACAAGTTTAAATTCACCAAAAGCTAAATCTACCACTCTCCACTGTAGTGTGTTAATGATAACATATAAGATTACTGGTACAATAGTAAATCTGCCAAAGGGAGGATACATGTCTTGCCACCATGGGCTGTGAGGTGATGGTTTAGGATGCAAGTATTAATCCAAAGGCAAAAGCCGGTGATCTCTTAAACAAACTGGCAGTTTCAGGTGTCAAAAAGAACCATTCATAGTTCCAATGCATGAATGTTACATTCATGACAGAGGTGCAAGGAAGAAGTCTCTTTTGAAGGCATCCTACAAAGGGAATCAACCTGAATCACATATGAATGACAGTTGGAAGCCTGTCTCATGGTCAGAAGAAATGAAAATTGAGCTTTTTGGACATGCTCATCAGTTTTATGTTTGGCATACAAGTGGTAAAGCTTATGTTCAGGAAGAACCCATGCCCACTGTGAAATATTGTGGGGGGGTTAATTATGTTTTTGGGTTGTTTTGCATCTGTTGGTCCTGGAGCCCTTGTTAATATATACAGAGATGTAAACTCTAAAATGTACCAGGACATTATGGCCAAAATGTCAGAGGTATAAATAAATATGAAGGGTATGGTACTACATTTTTGAAAATAATGTTCTGCTCATTCCAGCAACCTTAAATACATGAAAATAAAAGTTAAGAATAAAGTTCATTGCAGTTAGATTGAAGGAGTCACAGTGTAACTAGTAGGTAAAACTTAAAAAATGTGTATAAAAATAAGAAAAAAAGATGCATGGAATATAAGTGTCAATCAGGGTCAAAGGTATCAATCTGAAGAAAGGTTTATGGGGGTTGAGGGCCAGATCAATCAGAAACTGATTTCATACCATGTGACCCGTAGCTGGTTGACAGATTTATAAAGGAATCATTATTAATTTCCTGCTGTCTGAGAAATATTGATTATATTTGTGATGGAAATGATCGAACTTCAGACAAATAACAGAGTGGAAGAGACCAAGAGGTTGACCAGTACAGAGGTTAACGGGTAAAACTTTAGATGCTGCAAAGTGATAACTGATTTTTTTTTTTTTTTTATTGCCGTGTCATCATTTTATTCATTTTAATTCCAAATTACCATGAGTCTTTGGTATATAAATGTCAAGAAGACACCCTAAAACTTGCAATACCAGTAGAAACAGTGGCTGTATTCACAAAATGTACCATTTACATGCACATATCTGTCACACAAAGCAGGTGTTCAAACTGCTGTTTATCACATTGATGCAAAATGATTCCTTTCAGCCATTGCACAGGTCCAAACTGGTGAATTGTAAGAGTAGTATAACAATGTAATATCACTGTGATATCATTCAAATGACACTAATATCACTGTAACATTAATGTAACACCACTGTGATATTGTTGTGATATTACTCTAATATCACAATAACATTATGTTATACTACTGTAATACCACTGTGATATCACTAATAATACTGTGATGTATCTGTATTTACACTGTAGTATGACTGATATTATTGCAATGCCACTGTAGTGTTACTGTTCATTGTAAAAACACTGTAATGTAAATGTAGTGGATGATGTCTAAATTTTGGGTTGAGGATTGAGGGAATTTAATGTGACCATTATGGCATGACCTGAGTAATTTTTCATGAGATCAGTTTGCCCTTTGTCCTTAACTTTGAGAGTAGAGTTTAAAGCATGACTGCTTTCTGTCCTTTTTGGTAGGTAAATATCATTTATGTTCCCACAAAATAAATGAATAATTAAAATGGTTTGCAATAGATGTTTTGCTCAAAGTTAGGTCAAACTCTTGCTTAGAATTGCAAAGTTAAGTCCAAAGCACCATACCTTTTTGACTGAATGCCCTGCTAAACAAGCCTGAAGGTTAGTGACCTAAAACAACACACATTTTTCCATAACACCCCTTGTTATTTTTTTTCAAAATGATTATCTCTGCTGCAGGAATCCCAGAAACAGCTCCACAGAGTATGAGAGTGCTGAAGCTGATACTTCTTTTGAAATGTTGATTCAGTTTAATTATGAAAACCACAGAGGTATTAACACTCTGTCTGCATCACTCCCTGTATTATGATTAAACATTCATTTAATGTTCAAAAAGGAGTCACATGCTCACAAAAGGCTTCCAATGGCCTCATTAGGGCAATTTCTTTTTATCACCAGGATGCAGTGCTCCACGTGCTTATGGAGTTCATTATTTGCAATTTCTTACAAAATCATTGTCTGCTCATGTGGTAATGGGACTGTAATTGTATTACTGTTCTTTTATTACACGTAGCAATAAACAGGAACATCCCCAATGCGTTGGTATGCAGTCAGAATACAACTGCTTCATTTTTCATTAATTTTCTTGCAAAAGTATTGCCCATATTTTGTCCATGTCCACTATAACTCTTGTAGGGCACAATGCACAATAGATTACTCTGTTTAGATACACTGATGACGTAAAATACCAGTGTGAATTATTTGGCAATTCAATCTGTATGAGTTTAAGATGGTTAATTTGATTAGTGGTTTCCAATTGTCACTTGATTATTATAGCATTACATTTACTTTTTTGCATTCTCTTAAATGAAGATATTTTAGTCTGCACATCACATTGTATGGTTTATTTTAGTTTACCACTTGGAATGTAAGGCTTGCATTGAGAAGAAAAATACTTAAACATTATATCCATTTTCAACTGTGTGTATGTTATATCAGTGTAGGAAAAGGCTCATACACATTCACATACACACACACATACACAAACACAAATACATTTGCACATACATGAGTCATGATTTATGAAATTCCACCACTTAAAAATGAATTCACATTTTTTGCAGTCATTCTCGAAAAAATACAAAAAATTGTCCAAATGTTATGTGTATCATGAGGTCATATTTCCAAAATGTTCTCATAATAAAGTAGCAAGAAACTCACAAAAATCATTTGTGAGGTCGAGAAAACTACAATGATCTGCATTTCTACTATTTTAAACGTTTTACTTTTTTTAAAATTTCACACAACAGCTTGCAATAATTTCAGAGACAGCTGGACTTGAGAAAGTATCAAAACATGCACCACTGTCACTCAAAGTTAAGGACAAAGTGTCACAGCCATTAGATTGAATGTTGTCCCCCTAAATCTACAGACTTAGGGCTGCAGCACATGCACTTTTGGGCTTTATGAACCAATCAAACGGCTGCCATTCTAATTTAGCCGCTGTTGATGGAGGAAGCTGCATTATCATTTTTTTCCTCTCCACCTCTGCCTGGCGAAAGCTTGCCAAGAGCTCTGCAAATGAGTTGAACTAACCTTTCTGACCAGCGTCTTTCCTGTCTTCTCTGCACCCTCATAAAATATTTAATGTGCTCCTGAATGACCAGCCCGCTTATCCTCACAATCTCCTTTTTTTTTCAGATTCCCCGATGATGACAGGGAAACGTTAGAACCATTATGCTAAGGCGCAATAGCAGGCTCACTGTGACCCCATGGTATGCTATGGCTTCTCGGAACATCACATACTGGTCTTAATTCAAATTTGTGACTCCCAATATGCAGCTACAGCCCTGTTTAATCAACAGTGATAAATATTTCATGGTGCGGGAAGCAATGGATTCACCACACAGCTCCCCTTATTTTAAAGATTTACATGTGGAGCAATTTATTATAAATCATGAGTGGACCATCAGCAGCCCAACCAAGCAGAGCTGTACAATAATCAGATTCCAATATAAAACAGTGTAAATAATCGTGAAATCATTGTATGAACTGAATAATTCAACGAAATCTTCCAAGCTGTTGTGTCTGAACCATTAACTAAAAGATTTATGTTAACTATTTTAATTTACATGGCCTGTGTATAATAGAGTCACCTTTTATTATTATTTTTTATTATTATTTTAAAATTTTCAAATACAGCTGGTATGTTACAGCTGAAGTCCAGTCTAATCAACTTTCTGAACGTGACTGGGCATTTGAATATAATGTATAAATCCAATCATTTTTGAATACACCTATAATGTTTACATAAATCCAAATGGTCGATATCACACCAGGGGGTCAAAGGTCAGACAAATATGATAATATGTAAGTTATACTATTTAAATATCGCCTCAGATGGTTCAATCTTAAAATCTGTCACAGAAGTATACCACTTCAGGGATTACTGGACCATAAAACCATCCAAATTTATTGCTGACTGGAAAAGAAGCATTATCTTAAAAGAGGCTCTTTTGGTCCAGTCGTTGGACCATTTGGTCCATACTCTAGTATTCAGATACTTAATGGTTTGGTCTAATTGTCATAAGAATGAGGTCCCTGCCCAAAACCTAAAGCTTCTTGGCAAGAATAGCTAACACTCATTGCAATTTATGTTTATTTAAAGAATAAAATGGGATATAGATGAAAAACAGGCTCAGCAGCGAAAAGGAAGAGATTCACATAGTATAACATTTCATACATAGTTTTTCCATCACCTGCCATAAATTTCAACTGATTGTATAGCGTCATTTGTATGATATGTTGGATCATTAAATATGTTGACAGCAATTGCCTGGTCAGTCATGGAAATTCATGTAGACACATACTTCACCAATATGTCCTTTTAAAAGATCTGATCTGACGTAACTATCTACTTTTACTGTATTTTCAAAGGTGGTGTAAATGCTTAACTTTATTCTTTGTCTTTGGAGGACGTTTTGGGGAAAAAGATTCAATGAAGGCTTGAAATGCATCTGACTGTACAGTTTCAATATATTCACAGATATATTGTAAGAATTCAAAACCATTACTCCTCTGCACAGAAAGACCAACTAAAAGATACCTAACCAGTTGTAAAATTCAGTTCATAAACTGACTTACATACTTCCTATTGCCTTATGCTACTAATACTAAAGTGTGCATACATTCACATGTGCACACACACACACACACACACACACACACACACACAATGTTACACAATGTAAGTTTTGCAATATCTAAGTGTTACAAGGCAATGCGTTGCTCAGTGAGACAAACAATGATTTTTCGAGGCTGTATATGATGATAATAATGACAGACAAATGTGTTCAATAAGAGGTCAATAGTGCAGAGCCTCCAGCCCTCATGTAACTAAGGAGACAGGAGGAAGAAAGTGTGATGTGCAGACACAGTTTAGGAGAGATTAGTCTAAATTGCAGTCTAAACGGAGGTAGCCTATATAAGGTTTATCACATGTTTGAAGTGAACTTTGCCTTAAAACAGATGCAGCGCAGTTGTTCGTCATACACTTTAATTTTGGCAGTAAGTAAAACAATGCTCAGCATTGTCAAGCATCTTAATACGTTTTAAGCGCCAACGACCAAATACTTCGGCCTGAGTGTTTCCTGCGTGCGTTGAGGAGCCGAGAAGGTCCTGCTTTCATTTCTCACTTTCAAAGGCGTTGCAGTCAATGTGACAAGGGGTCAAGTACGGCTGCTCAAATATTTTTCTTCCTAAATGACGGATTTATTAGATAAATAAGTTGTTCGTCTGATTCCGAACCCCCTGCGATTGCCTTTCCCCGATGTGTCAACATCGTCGCCAAGCCATACCGGAGGCCTGAGAAATCAGCGACGCTGGCTTACACTACTGAGCAAATACATGTCGGAAATGAATACAGATTTCAAGGATCTGCACCCCTACCCCCCACATGACATTCCTATTCGGAGGGCATCCTTCGGTGATTGTTATAACCAATATTACAGACTTAGCAGCTGGGGCAAATGGAGCCCTTGATTCGGGCGTCAGGTCCATCCAGATACGCCGCGCATAAATGTTCAAACCAATGGTGGTGCGCTCTTAAGATAAAATGATAATAAATCAATAAACACACAGCTAATGAGAAGGCTTTTACGGGAAACAGATGAGAACTCGCGTTTTAATACCACATTCATTATGATAGCTGTATAAAATATTCGGGTATTAAAGGTAAACGTATAGAGTAGCCTACAACACTAAAATATGTTCACCTATGCGTGTAGGTAGCGTTATAAAATAGTGAACGGTGATGATATGTTTGCTGAACATATATGTCTTTTGTCAGGTTTACTAATCATAATTAAGAAATGCTAATAAGAGTTAATCAGTGGTATTCGGCTAGAGATGGAATATTGAGGCAGTAGTCAAGTACGATATAGGATTACTTTAATTTGAGTTTACACAGTTTAAACCATTACCAGCATTATGTATGAATAACGTTGTAGGTATGAGTTTCATTACAGACTAATGGGCAACTGTTCATTTGATTCGTTTTAACTTTTTATTATTATTATTATTATTATTATTATTATTATTATTATTATTATTATTTTATTTTTAAATATACGAACATCCGTGATAAAGTTAAGTTTTTTCTCGATTCTTTCCTGTAGCCATGGGCAGTTAATAAACCCAGGCTTCCTCCCTTGGTGGGCTCGGCGTCTCAATGATTATTGTCCTACTGCGCTCTTGTCATGGGCCTCTTCGTTTCTTCTGCCATGAATCTAATTTCATTTTATTTACATGTGCTTCCTAGTTTACTTTACAAATGAATTGCTTAGAAATTATGTTATGAGACTTTGGGCTCCTCAAATCACAGAGATTGGATATAGGCCTACTTCAATGAAGATTTTTTTTTTTAATCCAAGAGGTGCGATTCTTTGTGGGAGATGGTTCAGGCACCGTTTCATAGCATTCATTTTTGCCCGTATACTCCCATTTTCGGACAGGACTATCTAGTTTTATACATCTCTCTCTCCCTCTCTCTCTCTCTCTCTCTTTGCACAACAAGGACATTATATACTATTTTGTCCATCACTGTCTTGGTTATATCTGCCTTGTAAAGGAAACAAAACAGCTGTCGCCCACTTGAAATCAAAAGTCCCCCAAACTATTGCTCTTCCTTGTGTGCGTGAATTTGCCTGTCACATCGCGCTTGTGTGTTCATCTTGGTGGCGAAGGACTGTAACAGGCAGACGCTTACGTTTCATATTGCAGAGCAGAAAGACTGAAGCAGGGAGCGCACAATCTAGTGGTTTCTTGTTGATCATAAAAGATTAAGAGGAGTGATTCCCAGTGTTGCCTCACCCGGCGCTTGTTTCGACACTCTCTTTAAAAAGAAATTATATTTAGCAAAAGATTGTTGGTTGAACTCATAGGGTGGGATATTGTGGAGTTCAGCTGATGAAATCTTTCTTGATTAATAGATCCATGAAGCAAACAGCCTGACATATGGCGCGCGAAGCAGCTGGGAATGGTACCTAAGGCATCCCCTACGGCCATTAACATATTAGAAGCTTTTGTGCAGTCAGACAGTCGGACTTCATCTTGAGGCCCGGCTCAGAAAGACAGCACCCCAGAGCTGTTTGATATAGGCTTTCAATAATGCATTACTCTTCAATTTGCAAGGGAGCTGTTCGTGGTGCTGAAACATTGCTGCATCGCAGTGCCCGCTTGAAGTGTATGTTGCGAAGTACATCATCAAGGATTTTTCCGTCATATGTTTATTATTTTTTTAAAGCAGCATTTAAATAATAACCGAAAAATAATAAGTGCATTAAACAACATTAGCAGATAAAATAGGACATGCAAGTCAAAAAGCATTAAAAATGTGTCGATAATGTAATAAACTGTAATTTAAAGCGTCACTATTAATACTTCTGCTAGGCCAACGTGAAACAATTTTCAACGTGAAAAAAAACATGGACCATGTATTCTTTTAGAAAGTGAAAGCAGCAAATCAATTACAAAGTTGAAAAAGCTCATGCACAGAAGTCCTTTAATTCACCGCGTCAAAAATAAGAATATTATCTTAACTGTAATTATGTAATAACTCAAGTACTTGAAATTCAGTCTCAACAAAAGTGTGTTTTTCCTCCAGTACAAAAAAAAAATATTCAAAGTAATGATTACAAAACCATGAATCAAAGCAAAGTGCAATATGAATTCAAGCTTTTATTGTAAAAAAGAGAGAGATTATATTCTATTAAATATACACTTGAACTGTTACACATGCCATCTTACGTTTCTAATTCCCTTAATTTAATAATGTATCCTAATTCGATATTAAGAGTAACGATTCAAAAAGGTCGGTGCTGGTTTACATAACGAAGGACATTTTCCGAGCCTCCGACTTTTGATATTGCGATATTTTATCACAAATAAAATAAATGTCCTATACTCACATAACAATCTTCCTTTCTCCGTAGCCAAAAGCCAAACAAAAGCAATAAATGCGTAGCTTTACTCCGGTCTACAGCTGTGGCCACTTTCATCAGCCGACTCTCTCAAAACCCCGTTAGCTGTCTGAAAATATTGCATTTTATATCAGCAAAGGGCGATTAATATTGCATCACCTGCATTTAGCATTTCATTTTAAACCCAGGAAAAGTGAACCCATTGAAATATTTTCTCCAATATCTTTTTGGTAGAATTATTGGAAAGTATGGGGGTCATTGGTCAGTTTAAATAAATAAACCTTCAAGTTTAAATGTTCTTTTTTCTCCGATATTTGATGTGGGAGGAGGTCTTGAGAATACTTTCTGGATTATTCTGGCACTGTTTGGAGACAGCCCAGGCCACAGACTTCATTAAATGTTTATTGTCATTTCAGGGAGATATACGAAATCCCTTCGTATGTGGCTTCCCGTTAATAACGCTCTGGGTCCTGTGGCAAGGAACGCGAAAGGTTGCTTCTTCAGCGTTCAAGTTTTCTGCCTCTGAGAAACCGTCCGATACACCGGAGGGAAATGCGCAAAAACTCCCTTCCCAACCATTGCTAACCGGTGCTAAACAACTCATATTAAACTGACGCTCAAAGAACTCTAAATATGAAGGAAAACCCTGTGGTTCACTTTTAAAAATAAACTAATGCACACTGAACCAGTAATAAATTCAGCGCAATGTGTAGGCATATTCATGTTTGTGCAAAACGCGCAGAAAATGGTCATTTGGTCGTTGATAATAATTACTTAAGTTTTTAATTAGCTTCTTGTTGTGAAATCAGTTTATTAATATTCCAAATCTCAGTTCATGAATTATTTAAGTTCCCCAATTACGAGTATTTCAATTTACTAGTATAGCGGTGTTTAATCAAAAACGTTAACAACATGTAGCTATCAGCATCATGCTTGACATTATTGTTTCCACATAAAGGTATTATTGTTATTTTGTTATTATGATTTTACGAAAGTGTCGGCCGCATTCACAGTTTTACTAACACCATACTCTTCAAGTAACGTACTGTCCCATCATAAATTAATTAATTAATTTAAAAATTAAAGGTGTTGCACCTTTAAAATAGTGTGATATTACCTGTTGTCAGAGTTGAGTAGAGTTAATATCAAAAACTGTTTTATAAAATCAATAGTATCATGACAGAAGATTTCTACTAATTCATTGTGTTGTCTTATTGACAATGGAAGTAATTGACGGGCACGTGAATTCCAGAGCACCCAGTTCTGACAGGAGACTTGACGAAGACAATCAAGATCATAATAAACTATTTTATTGATACTAAACATCAACTGCAATAGTAGAATCCATGTAAGAACTACAGAAACTGACCGTTGGAACCGGCATGCATCAGAATTTAAATATGCTCCTTTTTGTTTTATTATTATTATTATTATTATTATTATTATTATATTATTATTATCGTCATCAACGTCGTCATCATCATTATCATCAGATTAAGTCGGTATTAACTTATGTTTTTTATAACATTCCTAATCTTCTGGTCACTTTTTCTTTTTAAATGAAGATAAATGTCGGGACTTGGTACGTATATTAATTTAGTGTAACTTTTCACGAGATACGACTTAAGATCCTTCAGAAGTCTGCTATGTGTAGGTGATTTTAAAATTAATTTTTGGAAAAAAAGGAGAAATGGCGAGATGTTCGCTAACAGTTTTAGAACAGTTCTGCAGAACATTAATCTTATTCTTGGAACAGTTAACTACATTGCTTTAGAACGTTGCTTTATCTGTCAGTTACTTTGAGATATTTCATTGTGTTTTATTTTAATGAGAAGTATAATTTCCTATTTAGACGTTGTGACGTGTGTTCGGGCCTACCCTGACAAAAGCATAACTATTCGATTGAATCAGTAGGTGGCATCATCCTCGTTACCTTGCACATATATGTGTAATCAAAATTCGCAAAGAGGGCGCTTAAAAGGAGTCCTCGATGTGATCTTTTTTTTTCTTTTCTAATTTCAGCCTTTAAAGACCTTCTTTCTCTAATTGGAACTGAAGAAGCATATAGTTTGTCCTCATACCAGTAAATAACAAAAATGATCGCTGTGTACTTGACTTGGAAAATAATAATAGTTGTCATCATCATAACAGTAACAGTAATGCTTTTTGTAATCGTAGTATTGTTGCCATTATTGTTACCATTACCGCCAGTTGTAGAATACGAAAAAAAATAAACAATTTAAAATATGAAGTGACATTTCACTCGAAACATGAATGGCTTTATTTTTGTTTCGTTTATTAGCAAGATTGCTGGGACACATCTCCCTGTTGTTGGATTTGGCTTACAGACATAATTCAGTATAAATAAACAAAATAATGAAAACACAACAAAGGGGGAAGCTCAGCAGACAGCCGGTGGACAGGGATGAGATAGACAGTTCGTGATGCACACGTGACTGGAGTCTGTAAACATACTTGTGCACAAAAAAATATTACACAACTTTTTTAACAATTAACACGACAAACAACGTTGTGTCTTTATGTGAAAACAGGCAGTAAACAGTGAGTTACACCATCCACAAAGGTCTACCAGTAGATACTCTAAGTAGTGCTGATTTCTTTTTTTAATGCATAGAATGTTTGCACTGCAAACCTGTGTATACAAAAGAAAGAAAATCTCATTTTGTCCGAATCGGTTTTTTTCAGTATGTATACCATCTGAATCATGCGATTTTAAATTCTAACATTAATACATTTTCACTGGTAAAGCCAATAACTTAAATAAAATATTTCGATTTCGAAACTTAAAATTCAACTTCTGAGCTCTGAGCAAGTGTCATTTGTATATATATACAAAATCATTTCAACATATCGAATTAAGATAATCTAGATAACTGTAGATTTTAGTGCAAATTCAAAAGAAAATAAGGTGGTGACAACCAACTTTATTTCACACTAATAAGGTAAAACTACTTTATTTGCTGCCTCTCTTTCTGTTTTGTTTAATCATGCAGACCTTTGGATCATTGAGCTACGAGTAAAACATTGTAAATTCATGTAAGACTCCGATAGCTGGGGTCAGCATTTGACAAATCTTCAAAATGTTATAAACACAGCAGAGTGATCACAATTCAACATAGACGAACACCCTCAAGAGACTTATAAACGATGAGGTAACCCTTGATTGGCTATCTTGTTAGTCGAAATAAATGTGTTTTGCAGAATAAAATATTCAATAGGCCTATCGCTAAAATACGAAAATCCTTAACGACCTCAATTCATAATGGAATTTTAAAAGGAAGTGACACATTTTTCTCATCTAACAAACTGAGAAAGTGGATACTCTCGATTACCTGTTATTTGCATACTTACATTCACCAATAACGTGAAAATAAATTAATGAGAGAAACATGAAGCCTCATAAACCAGTCATTAATCGTCACCACACCGTTTTAAAGCCTTCGGTAAGACAGGAAGACAAAAAACGATGTCTGTGTGTCTTCCTTGGTCCCTAAATGCAGTCAAAGAAAAGTAGCAACTATTTCGGTCAATTAATGCGCCGCAGAAAACTTCAACCGCTTTTGTTTTTGTCTTTGGTTGCAGAACCATACTCGCACCACGTTCTTTTTGAGGTCCAATTTTTCTGCTATAGCTGCTATCTTCTCTGAAGATGGTCGTGGTTGAACAGCAAAGTACGCTTCCAAAGATCTTTTTTCTGGAGCTGCTATCGACGTCCTCTTGCGCTTTTTTTCTCCTCCGTTAAAAATGTCTGGTTTGCTCATTTTCTCTCTTTGAGCGCCCTCGGCCTCTTCCAGCCACGCTTGAAGGATAGGTTTTAGCGCTATCATGTTATTGTGTGACAGAGTTAACGACTCGAATCGGCAAATGGTACTTTGGCTTAGAGAGCCCACACCGGGAATTTTCAGATTTGCCAGTGCACCACCGACGTCCGCTTGGGTTACGCCAAGCTTGATTCGTCTTTGCTTGAATCGCTCTGCGAAAGCTTCCAATTCCCTTGGATCTGTGTCCGAATCATTAATGGATGGGAGTCCGTTATTCGTGAGCCCAGAAGCGCCTTGTGCTCCTCCGTGGTGGCCGGGTAAAAGCCCGTGATGGGTAAGAGGTGAATTCATGTTCATAGCAGCCTGGTGCGAGAGGTGGCTCAAGCCGTGCATGTGTGAGTGCGGGTGCGCAGAGGTGGAAATCAAACCCCCGCCGCCGCCTCCTCCGCCGCCTCCGGCCCCGTCGTGACCGCTGGTCATCAGGGTCAGCGAAGGCGAGCTGATATGGTCCATGAGGTCCGGCGGTTCCAGGTTCTGGTGGTGATGGTGATGATGATGGTGGTGGTGGTGGGCCAGTGGCACCGTGGAGGTCGAGGAGCATGGCACGCTGTTCATCGTGTGGTACGTCGCGTCGGGCTTGAACGGGTGGGTCTTGCCCTGGGACACGGCGATGTCCACGGCCGCGAGAGCTTCGGCGCGTGCCAGGAGCGTCTCATCCAGGCTGGCAAAGATATTGCTCTGCAACTGTGATCAGAAGAGATAGCGAAGAGGAAAGAAACAGAGGGATAAATGGACACTTCATATTCAGCTGGGGAATACGGTCAAGGCATCATACACAGAGAATATTCCTTTTCGAGACTCGAGTCATAAAAATTAATACAAAAAAGGGGTGAAGTCGGAGCCTTCTGTGAACACGCTTTCAAGAAAGATCACAGGCGCTCCGATGATTGCCGAGGAATACATGAAAAAAACATTAAGTGTGGCTTGTCAGAGTGTGCCTTCCAGCCGTCTTTAGCAGTACCCTATACACATGCAAGCGGCTGAGATATAGAAAGGGTCGCAAAGATAAGTTCAGTTCATTTACCTGTGGCGTCTGCAGACAGGCTCTCCTTATTGCCTCTGAGCTGGAATGCAGAGTGGTGTACTTGTGTTCAGGTAAGGTCGGATGCATGGCAAAATGGGGCTGTTTGCTGTTCATGGACATCATTTTTGCAGCTTCTAAAAATAATTAAAGTGCTCCAGAGGAAAAAAGAGAGCGAAAAAGCAGCGGTCCTGCTTGTCCGAAAATGATGTAATAGCTTGTAGTGTTGAGCGCAGCTTTGAGTCTGAAGATCATACAGTGATGCCTGCAGACTCTCAGTCGCACTTATCCGTCTGCCGTTTCCTACTGCTGGGATGAGAGGAGCGCTTACACCTGAGCCCCTCAGATCTCGTCAAGCGAGCGCGGCTTCTCTCGCGAGACATTGAACTTCACGGTCTGTCAGATAGCAGGCGATTCAAGCCAGGCCACTTGCAGTCATTCATCACGTAGAGCACGAGGCTCTTATTGGGAGCACTGGCAGTATCAACAAAGCCTGGGTTCGACACCTGTGGATCCGAGGCACGCGTGTTTGCGGATGAGAAGCTGTCGGAATAGAACAGCTGAACGTCCATGCACTCCAGTTTTTTTTTCGGTCTCGGTGTTATTTGATAATTTTGTTTATTCATTTTCAAAGTTTCATGTATTTTTTCAGCAGTTTGCATTTTGTAGGCTATCGACAGGGTGATTTTTAATGGCAGCGAAGTTGCCACCGCTGAAACTAATTGTGCATGTATCTCAGTTGATGCACACCAGGCTGATATTAACTGTATAACTTAGTCACACAATGACTTATTAAACAAATTTTGGTTACAATAGAAGTCTTCGCAAACAGTAATCATTCTGATCAATAAGCAATGAACGATTTTTTTTTTTCGGTTTAAAGAACACATTAACCAATTATGCAATAGAACAATGATAGAAATAACGAATATGAAAAATATTAGGAACTGAATCAGATCTGAGGATGCTGGTCATTTCAAATACCGCGAGATCTTCAAATGCGCTATCGCGGCGCACGTGCGGACAAGTAGCCTACAGACCTGATTATAATAACGTGTCGGTGTTGTTAATCAAGAATATTAAGTGAAAGCACATCTCTCTTTTGTATACAGTTAGTGTTAAGTCGCAGAATCGCATATTCTTGTCACTGAGACCTAGTTGTGGAAATGTTAAAATAACTTGTCATTTATAAAACACCCTTATCTTGGGCGACTTAAAAATGCATGAAACAAAAATAATATAACAGCAAATGACATCTAAAACAACTCAGCCATATACATGAGGACGACGTGGTAAAGAACCAATTAACATACATGGATGAAAATATAATTAAAATCAATTAATCAGCTAACCAATGCCATCTCTGATTGAAAACCAATGGGTTATTAGAACAGGGCAATACTTTAAGGTAATAATTCAAGTAAACATAAGTAGAGCAAATAAATACGAGAAAAGGGGACGTAGGCGAAATGTAAACATTGCTTGGACTTACTCAGAAAATGAATTATTCTTCCACAGTTATTCTCTCGCGACCATTTAAAAACGAGTAAAAACCTTTTTCCCAGCTCGGGAAAGTAACTGAACGTTGTAAGAAATGTTGAGCAATACGATTTTCAGAATTTACAGGCATGTAAATGTCATTATTAAGTTTGTGCACAGCATGGATGGATTAAACACGATTGTTCGAAAAAAGAAGAAATAATAGTAAATTAAACACCAGTCTGTTATGGCCAAGTCTCTCCCGTGTTATTAGTTACATGTAATGTGCATTACATTTTATTTGAAGACGTAGCCTACTGGGAAAATACGTCAAAGTAGCTTACAGTTTACAAAAAATGTCAGTCACAACAAAACCTACACACATTAACAATAGTTAACTGACGTGTCATCTGAAAGTTTTATGTGAGAATAATTAAGATGCGTAGCGTATTATGTCAGATGATTTACAAAGATCGTCAAAGATTGCGAATATAACCAACAACAGTCAGGTATACTGTTATATCTACATTCAGGCAAGATTCTGTAGGTGTCGTATTTTAGTGCACATTTGATCCCAGCTACTGTCCAGGTGAACAACCATGGAAACACCTTAACAATCATATGGCTGGTTGTGAGCAATGTATTCTGTAACCTACCACGAACAACCAGGAAATGAGCGAGATCTTTATTAGATGAATAATTAATTATATTGTAATACTTAACCGTAAGATATAAAATGAGATTGCGCAGGACAAAGACGAAATCCAAGGAGATTTGGGATGAACATACTATACCCCATGTCAGAAAAAGTCCAAGAACTTAGGAGAAGGAATTTATCAGACTAAAATGTTTTGCTGTTTTTGTTATGGTTTGTTTTGAATTATATTCGCGATTTTGAAACCGTGTGGTGCTTGAGGGAAATAAACATCGTTCTAGCAAACGAGGGTCGGCGTATTCGGCGCTCATTTGACGTCATTTCCAAAGCTCAAAGGCCCCTGCTCACGCTGCGGTCATCCGCTGAAACGATTGCGTATATGTGCAACGTAAATCACGCAAATGAGTAGGCTAATACAACCTACGAAGTGTAGGTTTCTATTTCAATTCTAAGATGTGAAAAGAAATGTAACTCAAATGCTTTGCTCAAACGGTAGGAACAAAGTAGCTACATTCATGCTAGGCGTACTATAGATTTGCTAGTTTGATTTCCTTTGGTCTTGTATTCATGTTATTTTCTATTTAGCACACCTGATTGTGCCTTTTTAGTGGTCAACCCACCTAGAGGTAGCCAAACTGTAAATAAATACAGTTGTTCTTGACCATTGTTCTGTACTGTAAAATTATTATGTAATGTGCTTGCTGACAATTCCATGTGAAAACCACTTTTAAGTCAGAGTGCAAAGAAAATGCGCCCCTCTACATGCTGCTTGTTGAATGGAGCTTGATTGAAGTGAATGGAGCTTTTAGTTGAAGTATTATAGAATTATATATTTGTATATAATATAGAATTAAATCTTTGAGACACTTGCCAAATTAACTCTAAAATACAAATATGGGGGTTGGTACAAAAGACCCAAACTACTCCTCTGTGAAGTGAGACATAAGGTTGCATTGTCCAGGGTTCAACTACCCATTTAATTTATTACATTACATTGCATGCATTTAGCAGATGCTATTATCCACAACAACTTCCAACACAATGGAACATAACTGTATCCATTCAAGTTGAATGAGCAACAGTGTCAGACCAGGCTAACAACACTCCCAGACCAGAGACTGTGAGCATAACGCTATTCAAGCCCTACCACAAGTTAACTTGTGCAATCTGACTTATTCCAGCTCCTGGTCTTGCCTCACCCCTATTCTTAAAGATCTGCACTGGCTCCAAATTAAAGCTAGGATTAGTTACAAAACTCTTCTATTTACCTATAAAGCTATATCCACCATCCTCTCTGATCTTCTACTTCCCTGTCAACCCACAAGGGACTTTAGGGTGGTTAACCGTGGCCTCCTGCACACCATCATCATGTCGCCATACCCTCTGTGACCCTACTTTCTCTAGGGCTGCCCCACAGCTCTGGAATGCCCCCACATCCAGTCTTCACTTTCCTTTTATGCATACAATATGATCCAATACTTTATTGGTCCCTTTACCTGGAATTTCCCCTTGTGAGATCAGAATTAATCCGCAATACAGAAATAGTCAACACCTATACAAGACACATACACAATATGCATTTACATAGGAGAAGACACATTTCACACTTCTTATACTGTAGTTCATATATTAGCTATAGTTCATTGTATTAGCTGTTGGCTATTAGCTGAGGTTTTATATTAGCATGATACAGCTGCTCTGTATCTTCTTCTGGAGAGTAAGAAATGTTGTGCCAGGTTGTGCCATTAGTCAAACAGCCACTGGAGCCCTCTGCATCGCTGACCACAGAGTTTGGAACATAGTTTTCACCAGTTTTCTGAGCTTGTCCCTACTTACTTGGGATCGCCCACCTTATACCAGGCCAGAAATGAAAAAAACTGAGCACACTCTGTACATGGCTAATATAATAGTATTTTCTTATTTATACAGCATATCTGTGATCATGAAAAGCACTTTGTAAGAGTAATCTTTATTATGACAGAGTGGCATCTTGTTCTAAATCTCCATCTTTAGTGTACGTCTGACATACTTCATCTGTCTTTGGCTGTTTTTTCATTCTCTTCAGTTATATAAGTGAGATATTTACATATACCTACACGTATATATTTATTTTGTTCAACCTGGGGGAACATCGCCTTAATGTTCTGTTGTGGTCAACCCAATGTATTGCAATTAGCCCGCAATCTTCATTAGCCTACTTATTCTCGTTGATTGATATGCCTCTACAATATTATGGCAGATTGCCAAGGACTGTATTAGCTAGCTAGCTCTCTAATTTATAGAGTAGATTACGATTCATCTCTTATGTGAAAAGAGACAGCACACTTCATAAAATCACACATTTATTTTGCATTTATACCGTATCAAATGACAATGTAAATAATAGTGATGATGATTAGTTTGATTACTGTTATTTATGTTGCATTGTACATTATGACTAAATTTATGCTGGTACTGATGACATTCATTTGCAAAACACTCAGAGAATATAAGAATTCAGAAACATTAAGGGTTGAATATCATAACTTACAGTATCTTTGTGTTACAGTATGTGGTAGTGTTACTTACCCTGACACAAACATGCTTATATTAAAGAACTGTACCAACTAAAACACTCAGTCTAAAATTTTGTGTTTTGTTGGCACCAGGGTAGTAAGTTTAGTTTCATTTGACATGAGCTGATTGATCCAGCAAGTGATTGGATTATTTTTAAAGGTAAAGCAACATGTTTGTGCAGTTTAAGGACTTACACAACAGACACAAACAGAAATTCCCTTGACCAGACTACAAGAGTGTGTGTATATTGTTTGTGCAGAAGTGAACCATCACACTATACCTCACAGATTTATAGTTCTTCTAGTGAATAAAATGACAGAAAATCTAAGTACACAAAGACACTAATGTGTATACATGCATACACATGTAATTGATCTAGCTCTTTTCTACTCCTGCTACAGTTTAGCTATGCACTTAGCTTTTTCAAGAAACAGAAATACAGGTTTTAAATGTTTTAAATGCTTTATAGGCTTTAAATTATAAAATCAGATGACCACATCCATTTCAGAAAACCAAGGGTAAGTTGCCAAACCTAATGCAGCTTTAACATGTATCATAACCTGAAGCACGTGCGGTGTGCAGCCTCTGTTCTGCTGTTGTGTTGTGGATGTTGGTCTATGCTTATGCGACTGTTGAGGTCAGATCCTGGGCATTGAGATTGGCTCTTTACCTTTAATCTAGGTCATATCCTATATGCTCTTTCCTCATTGATGCAGATGAGAATATGTTTTATGGCACATGGTGTAAAATGCTTCAGCAAGTACCATCTGCTGAATGAATAATACAGCACTTGAGCCATCATGTCCAGTGGTATAGCTTCTTTAAATCAGAAACTAAAAATGTAAACATCACACAATTTCATGCTGCTTTTAAGGTAAAAATATTCAGATTTAGAATGATCTCTTTTAAACAAACACATTTGGTCATTATCTTTTTTTTTTGTAACTACCGTGTAACAATGAGAAAAAAATCAAGTTGTTTAGCATAGCCTTTAATAATGCACCAAGGTTGAAAAATTAACTGATGGGTATGAGTGATAGTCTAAGAATTTGACTTAAGGTACTCTTTAAGAATTTTTTTTTCCATTTGCAACTACTGTACGTGAACTAAACTGTAGATGAGGTGGTCCAAAGTATCACACAAATTAATTATTTAGCCTAGGCACTTTTTGGGCAGGAAGTCATCTCACTTTGTGTTGCAGGTGTAAACCAGTTGCTAATTGGAAGGTAGCTCATACATTGGCAGGGCTACGGTTGCCTGAAATTTCTCTTCTCTGGCCTAGACCCTGCACACAGCAAGCGGAAACCTTTGCAGTGCAATTGCACAATGCCCTGATTTACTATGAAAATTTAACTATATCATGTATATTTCACAAGGCTTTAATCACCACATGAAAATTTAATTCATGAACTGTGGCGCATTGGAATAAATGAAGTGTTAATTCATTGGGATTAATTAATGTGCTAAATCTGTGTACAAGGTTATGGTGGATATTAAATCAATTTGTTTAGCACTCTTCCAGTGATGGCTGGTTTAATGATAGCAGGTAAAGGCTATTTATTTCAGCACTTAACAACATTTAGAAAGCTTCTGAACTCTTACTGAAGAGATCTGAATGCTCTCCAAAAAAAATAAAATGGGTTATCGTGTTTGTTAGCTAGTTTCTGCAGGAGAAACTGAGTCCTTTAAGGGACAATGTCGTCACTCTGATCAAGTCTAAACCAGCTGACTGTGTTACAATTGTGCTGCTCTTCTTTCCTGTCAATGGTGACCCAGGGGCAAACTTGCATGGAAGTAATAGCTGTTTCTACTGGTAAATGATGAGGTTGGTTTTTCAACAGAAAATCTAGTGCTATGACAAAAATATTACCAGTTTACCAACATCTAAATGTCTCCAGCACTACTGTAACAACCCGCAAGAATTTTAAAAACACTGTGGACTAGCTGATGAGTGTCTCTAGCATAAGTATTTTTCTATCATTTATGACTTACCAAGATGAACAAAAAACAAATTGGAAACAATACCAACTGACAATGGGGAATAATTTAACATTACAGTAGATGGTAATGCTAACTTTATGGCAGATCTACTTAAGATTTTCGAGCACCCTTTAAGGTTAGAAAAGGAAAAAAAAAAACAAAACTGACACTCCAGTATTATTCCAGACAGGAATTTCACATGTGTATTTAACAAAAATATGTTATCTTTTATTTGCTTTTATTCAACATTGTACAGTTATTATTGACCATTACACAGATACTTGGAACCATTGCTGCCCTCAACTAGTCACCAACAATGCCTCTGACAGTCAGTGCAGACTAATAAAACTACCTTTATTCCATTTCAGGCCATACTTTTTGAACTGATTATAATCAAATTTTTCTGTATATGGACTATCAGGTGACACTATCAGGTAGTTTTTTGGACAAAAGTTATCTTGTGAGGGGAATTGTATGATGAAGTTCGAGGTTCTAAAGAGCATGTGCATTGATATGCAGAAGAGTTATCAGAATGTCAGGGCTGAAAGAAATGGGAACATTTCTTGAAATTACACCCTGGCACCTGTGCTCAATTTAAAAAAAAAAAAAAAAAACATTTTAATAGCAGGAACAACAGTTTATTCTTATTGTGTATTTTGCTACTTCACTGCACTTGTGATAAAATGGAGATTTGTTAGTTAAAAGGTGCAGTCTTTAAGTTAAAGCATAAATATTCAATGCATTGGGTTCATATGAGTCTACATAACAATTTTCAAATATATGTCCAGTTATGATTCAATGCACTGCAATTATGTAAAATACACAAAAGTAAACATGTGATGAATATTTTACAGGAAGCATTTTCATATACAGGATCACTTGTTAATAAGACTTTAATTTTGGGTATATTTGTTGATTGGCACTAAAATCTAACCTGCAACTTGAATTCAGGGATGACCTGCAGGCATATCAGACATATAAAATATGTATAGATACACAAGCACATGTACAGCTCCACCAAATTTCATTAAAATGAGACAGCTTACACAAGAATGACCACTTGTAACATACAGACATAAACCCAACCTTGAAGATATTTATGTTAAAACTACGCTATTCATATGCAGCTACAGTACAATGTTTTTTAAAGGGTGTTACTATTCAGACTGACTGCCACAATAAAGAGCACCACATTCTCAGGGCTAAAATGTCAACCCTATGGAAATTACAGTTTAACTGAGGGATGACATAACTAGAGACAAAAGGTTTGCTCTCAATCCATCTTTGAAATTTTTGAGGGACTTGCAGCATTTAAGTAGCTGTCAATTTTTCTCTTAGATCGCTGACTTGGATTTGCCTTATCTTCCGTATCCAGGATGTTTTCAGATTCCACGCAGTTCGTTAACAAGGGACTGCTTCCAGAGCCATCAATGTGAACCTCAGCCTTAGATGGCAAACCTGAGGATCCAGCCCTCATTACAGAGGATCCATCAGAGTCAAAAATCATTTTGTCAGTACAAGAGGGACCTTGATACACTCGGGGTACAGCAACTAGAGTATCATCACCTACCGGTGAAAGAAGCTTCCCTTTCATTTCAGGAAGTCTCTCATCAGAATTTGAAACTGGTTTCCTGTCACATGTCCTAACGCTGCTCCACTGGCTGCATGAGTCCATACTGCATTCCTTGTTCGGTCTTCCCTCAGGTCCAGCACAGGGGTTGCTGATGAGGGGTTCAGTGCATACACCCAGCTCTGGTACCAAAGAAATATTAATGCCGGAGGACTCAGCTGAGGTTAGATGACAGTGTGAGCCCTTGTCATTGTCACATTCAGATATCATAGTGTCCAGCTCAGAGACTTTGTCAAGGTATGCAGCATTCATGGAGTCCTCACTGGACATGTGGTCTGTTACACAGTCTGCGTTGACTTCAGAAGTCCTGCCCAGCACTGCTTTTCCTTTGTGGTTCTCAGTTTTCTGATGCTTCTCAGTTTGAGTCAGACAGGATAGACTTGGATCCTGAGGTTTAAAATGGCAAGCTCCCCAGAATACAGGTTTAGCAGGTCCTACAAGGGAGCAGTGGTCCCCAGATATGCTGCTGCCAGCACTGGGTATTTCCGAGCTTTCAGTCCCTGATGCAGGTATGCTGCTGCAGTCATCAAAACTGAGCTTTCTGAGATAGGACAAGGGCCTGAAACCTGTCCTTTTTACACAATGAGGACTCTTTAAACTCAGACAACTAAAAGATGAGGACGGAGTGGAAGGAGAGGAAAGATGCCTAAAGGAACCTGCCTTTTCTTTCTCTGGAGTAGTGTCCTCACTGTTTTTCCTCTCGGGACAAAATGTAGCAGACACAGCAGGTTTCGAGGATGTCGTCAGAAGAAACCCACAAGAGCCTGAGAAATTGACAGCCTGTCTGTCGAGATCTGTGCACACCGATGCTTCCTCCATTGTGCTGAGACTTCTTCTCATGGTCACAATCCTTTTTTGTTCCTTCATAGCAACACAGTCAGTGCTGGCTTCTCCTTCCTTTTGATGAATGTCTGTGACCTCAGAGAGACTTTCTGCTGCTTCCTTTTTGCCCAGCTTCCCCTCACTGTCCGACACCTGGGCTTCCAGCTCTTCTATGTATTTATCACTACGCTCTAGTGCCCTCCTAAGGTGGAGCAGGTCACGCTCATACTGGTTGATCTTTGCCTCCAGGGCTGCCACAGTGTACCTGCCAAACCTAACCAAAAAACCTTTATTAAAATAGGTGGAGACATTTTTCCCAAGCTGCATACCCTTACCCATCACACATCACACCACATACCCTTAGTTCTGTGAATAGCACACACACTCTGTTGAATTACATATGTAATACACTCAATACGGTACTGTCTAATCTTCTGAATACTTAATGGTAGAGATTTGTTTGTTGGATGCTTGCAAATTACACACTGCATTTGAATTGTAACATCTTCTAACAAGTTAGTATGATTTCACCAGAATCTTGCTGGGTGAAGAGCTTTATTACCAAACTTACAAGGACTGCCAACAATCAACAAAAAACAAGCCTACTATTAAAAGACTTGCTGGTCCAGCCCCTGTTTCTGGCAATGCAGTATCTATAGACTAACAAGGACTGTTTGTCTGGCTGCAAGCTGCATAGTCACTGATCTTTAAATCATACAGATTGCTCATTTTATGCACTCAGTCCACTGAATTAGCTAATCCATATACAGCAAAGACATGTGAATCTGTGCAGCATTGATGGGAAAAAGCCCACAATAACAAAAAAAGAAAGAAGAGAGACATGAAAGAAGACAAAATGGCAACAAGAAACAAGACACAATGGCAACAAGAAGCTAGCAACAAAGGAAAGTAAGATTAAGACAGATTGAACAGGAGCAAATGAGAGGTTACTTGGCTGTGACAAATGTTTATTTGATCCACCACTTATTTAGCAGAATCAAATGGCTCAGAAATTGTAGCTGCATTCTGAAGGTGGTGACACAGTTTGACTCCCAGTTCTCAGAATTTACACCACTCTAAAATTATAGTGGTTTAAACATTATATGAAGACTGCAATGCCAATATAGCTTGCCTGGCTTTTTAAAACAATAAATTCATGCAGTTTCCCCATTAGGATGGTTTTGTCATTTCAGCATTTTTACAAGGAATGATATTCTACTCCTCTTTTCCCTAGGGGTTTTTGTAATTCTACAGCAAGTTACGTACTGTCCTGCAGCAAAATAACCCTGAATGGACTGAGAAACCACAGAGGAGCTCCCTCAAAATATTTAACCTGCTGTTTTAGTTTAGGACACACCAAAGTTCCAATTGTGGTATCACCAGTAAGAGAGTGCAGGTGATGTAGACACCTACAGGAGTAGTTTGATTACAGGAATTATTTCAGACATGACAGAATCAGTACAAATTTATTCCGCCACTCCAGAAACACACCTGCAGTCAAATTTAACCCTCCATGTTCAATGCTTTGCTCAAGACTTGCAACAGATAAACTCCAACCAGTAATCTTATAGTGGCAAATCAAGTTGCACAACGCTCTGCCACTGTTGCCCATAGTTTTCCTCAAACAGAAAAACAAATATGTGCATTATATAGACCAGTACTTACTTCTGAGGAGACCTGTTCTCTACCTCTGCTTTCAAGCGCAGGTTCTCTCGTACCAGATCAACATTTTGAGCACGCAGAGTCTTGTTTGCCTTCCAATGTGAATTTGATTTGGTTACTTTTACAATTCAATTCAATATTTAACTTGGTCATGCAAATGTATTGACAAATCAGAACATCTATCCACTATGCAGACTAAAAATATCATGTCATTCTCAGCACATACATATCAGGCCACAGTGAAAAACAGAACAGTAACTTCTCACCTCTTTCAGTTTTTCCATGTCCAGTTTTACTTTCTCGCTAATATCTGTGGCGGCTCTCAGCTTATTGGTCCACTCCTCCAGTACAAGGGGATCAATTCTCTTGTCCTGTGCGTTTTCATTCGCCTCTTGTGTTTCAGAACACACGTGCAATGAAGACGGATCGAGCACATTTTTAAGTTGCGTCTCTATGCTGGAGTTTTTCGTTTTCAATTCTTCGTTTTCTTTTTGAAGAGCCTCGATTTCATCCTGAGCGGCAAGAACACAAACGGTTACATCAGAAGACGAGTTTTCAAGGTCGACGAAAATCATTTGTCGCATTATGTTTTAAGGCCTACCAATGACCCTTACATTTTTGACATAAAATTATATTATGCATATAATTGCTAACTGATTATATTTCCATTACCTCGTACTCCTTTATAAGGAGCTCTGATCTGGTTTTCCGCAGGTGTTTTTTGGTAGACTGACTTTCGTCAGGTTTGCTTTCATTTGTTGCACCTAAAAAGTTGACAATTAAAACAATTTCACATCTCGACATTACATGTATGTGCATTGACGGTCTGCAGATAACTAAAACAAGTACTATGCCTATGTTTTCGCTCTCTCTCGAAAATACGGACATTCATGACCACACTGGTTAGCTGATTACATACTTTGTGAGTTAAGTAGCTAAGAAATGCTGTTGTTACTTCATTTGTATGAGAAATCCAATGGCTACAAAACCGGTCCAAAATAGGTCTCACATATTCAATGACCATTTAACACATTATTGTAGAGAAATTTTACCTATGATCTTTCTGCAGGGGTTAGCAGGAGTGATGGGAATTCTACATGTTGGGCACTGACTCGCTTTCTTCAACCACACATCAATGCAAGCAGAGCAGAACACGTGGTAGTTGCCACAGATGACAGGTTCTCGGACCTTGAATAAAACAAATCAATAACAATGTTACAAGATGTTAGCGAAGAACTTGCCTGCAACAACAAGCTTTTCGGTTCATGCACAAATGCACGTGATTCCAGTACAGACAGAACAATTCATTCCTAAAATCAAGCCGGCTAGCCAAATATTAGTTGCACCAGCTGCAAACATGGACTATCAGCTAATATCAGGACAGCTAACTAGGAAACCAGACAGCTAGCTAGACAGACAGCCATCGGCTTGACACATAAACAATACTGCTAGCAAACTGGTCAACCATCTAACAATCTGTAATACTGCCACAGAGTAGCGGATCCGTGATGACCAATTTGTGAAATAGCCTGTCACTATAGCTAGCTAGCAAGCTAACAAATTATCAACAATAGTTCCAGCAAGTACACTCGCTACAAATGCACATGTTCTTGCAAAGCATAGGCGAATTTCCGCGCGAATTACGTGGCGATATACGAACGTCAGAATCATCTACCTTTCCGAGACAAATCTGGCAAGATATTGGCAAAGTTAGAGAAAGGGTCACATTTGGGATGTTGTGAGCCATTGTTCCTCTTTCTGCAGCCACTTTTCCCGCGAGTAGGCTGCCTTTCCACCGAAAGCATGAAGACAAAGCCCCTCCTCCTAATTTAGACTACAACTACGGAACGCCATTCGGTCCAAATACATACCGCAATCCTAGGGGCTCGCCTTCAACATCCAAATGTCTGCCCTTCGTTTCAGATGGCATTGAAGAATGATTCTTTTGTTAAATGTAGTTAAATTTAGTTGAATGTTATCTAATGTTGACAATGAATTAACATTTCTTTGCATCATAGTAAATCTTTAGACTATATCACTTACACACTGTTTTTTTAGCTATATATCCCAGCATGCCATTTGCCTTTTGCACTGTTTCAATGCAATGTCTATTCCCCTTGAAAATGTATTTTTTGTTTTCACAGTGTGAAAACTTTGTGCGCTTCATATAATATTTTGGAATTTAGTTATGATTTATTGTAAGCTATTATTACTGCTGCTGCACAGGCTTGTATTGGATATTTTAATTCAATTTTCAAATGCTCAAATCTTCCTCTATTTTTAGAGGCGTCAAGACTGTTTCCTTCATCCAAAATTGCTTCATTGAATTTAAGTTGCTGTATTTTCCAGCTATTATCATGATCATAGTCATATGTATGAATCGGCAAGAGCAAGGTCCAATCATATCCCTATGATTTTGTAGGGTATATGAAAGTGCACTGATTGAAAATAATTGGAAAAAAAACATAAATACTAACTAGTTTGGAACCAAGCAACACATAGTTACATTACAGGTTTCACTTCCAACAAATTGAATATATTGCATTGCATTTACAACACAACAATTATATGCTCACATTGCTTATCAATGCTCCAAGTTCAAATAGCCTATTTAGGGGATCTGAGAATGATTTTTTTTTTTTTTTGGAGAAAGTAAGGCAACATTGTGCCATGCCCAATTCATGTGCATGCATGCAACCCCAATTAAGGACACATCTGTATCACTTTATCTTTCATAGCCTTGGATATACAATATAGAGAGAAATCCCATTGTGGTGTATTGGCAGAAGTTCATCTGATCTTCTGTTTCTATGGAAGAGAGCATGAGTTTGTGACTGTGTGTGTGTGTGCGCGTGTGTGTGTGTGTGTGTGTGTGTGTGTGTGTGTGTGTGTGTGTGTTTGAGAGAGAGAGAGCTTTGATGTGACATATCTTTATGCCACTTTTCCCTCCTTTTTACTGCTCCCTTGAAATCACAGTGGAGCTGTTGTCAGAGGAATACATTGCGCTAAACGGCTGTTACAGTGTGTACAATGCTGAGCTGAACAACCAACAGCAGTTAAAGAGTGTGCTTGAATGCTGATACGCATTCACTCACTATCCCAAACCTTCATGAGCCAAAATTGTTTCTGATTGTTTCTGATATGACAAAATTCCTGAAGAACATCATATGAACATAACTTTGATAATTCACTGATTACATGAATGCATATGTATATATGGTACCTTGTGGTACATGAATTAAATTCTACCTTGCACACACTCATCTGCAATGTACTGCAACATACTCGTATGAAAGGCTATTTTATATGAAAGATGCTTACACACACACACAAATATCAAACCTTTGCACATATATATCCATGCTACTGAGGACTCACTAATACTTGTGCACACACATGAAACCCTCACACATATATCCATGCTAAGAACACAAACATATATTTGAAATGCTCATACCCACATGATGTATGTAGGCTACCTCACACACCATTGCACTCACATGAAACAGCTCTCACTCATGCTACTGAAATTTCACAAGGTGAAACAAGGTATTTCTGCTTACACAGAAATACATTACTGATTACCTACTGAAATTACTTCCCAGTGATTTTTGCGTTTAGCCACTTGTTCTGACCTAGCTGCAAAGATAAAAGTATGAATATTTTATCAGATTTGTTGTTTTTTCGCAAGCTCTCTGCTCAACAACCAAATGCAAGGAACAGGCTGTTGTCTTTATTTTATAACAGCATGCACTGATGTATCAAAACCATTCAAAAAAGCACACAACAATAATTTGGACTGCCTTTATACAGATTTTGACAATCATATACTTAAGTGTTGCTTTACTGTCCTTGCCCAATCTACCAACAGAAGCACTCACAAGTCTTGAAGCAAAGTGCAGTAATTTTAGATTACAATTGAGTAATAAAATGTATTTACAAATGTTATAAAATAACATCCAATGAATAAGTCCAGCACCACCTTGCAGTGCCAATAATTCAGACTGGTGCTCTTGGTCAGCCTAAATATGACATTTCACATGAGGAAATAAGTCTGAGTATTTTCCTTGTCTACAGTTTTCAGAAAATTGCTAGATGTTTTGACGATGACACTGTACAGTCACGGGATCCCCCTGGGAGCTTCATCACAAGCCTTTATTGTGATGACCAACCATGATTCATTCAGAGTGGCCACAGATGCTTTATGAAATACACCCAATGCTGGTGAGATGCACGTTTTCAGGATTTTGTCCTTGATAATGCCTTCTGTGGATTCTTCTGCTGATTATGTTCACTCGCCATGTTAATCATTATGTTTTTTGCCACTGCGTGGCTAGTTGAAAGACACTTGCCTTACCCCAAAGCTCCACTCTGCACAAACCCACCTCTGCCATCTTACTGGCATCTGCACATGTGAAAAGTTTTTCACTCATCTGTGAAATGCTTCGCACACACATTTATAAAAATTACGTGTACATGCTTGTATGAAGGGCTATTGCATATGAAAGATTGGCTTTGTTCTACCAGGGATGAGGGTGGGTAGGTTTGCTAGGGTCCATTTATCACACCATTCTTGGCACCCTGTGACTTGTCAGGAGCATGTGAATCTTTCGGATGATGTCAGTGGAGCAGCAATGATCCTCCACTTAGCAGCAGCTTCATTGTGGTGCACTGTGGGACTTGAAGTGCCCACAATAGTCACATTGGTGTGCATGTGCTTTGGTGGTTTGTATTTGCCTTGCTCTGGGCTCCTGCACAAGTGCCGAGGGTATCGTGGCGAGACATGCCTAATGTAATAAAATCAACAACAAAAAAGTTAGCTGTAAAATTAAAGATCATTTTTTTAAAAATGTGAATGTGCAAATTATCATCAATGATAAGACACATTTTAAAGAGACATCATCACACTGTGCCTCTGTCTCACTGTGTGTGTGTGTGTGTGTGTGTGTGTATATATATACATATAATACATATATGTATATATGACAAATAGGAGGGTTCTAATTCTACATACAGATTCAACCTTATGAGTGCAATGTTGTATTACTAATGGAGGTTATCTGTTTTCATAGTGGACATTTGTTATGAATAAATGAAAGAATAAAAGATTAATTTCAGCTGCATATCATAATATCATATTGCACCGATACAATCTCATCTATTATGTGTGCAACATAGTATTGATAAAATGAAAGCACTCTAAATGCTGTACTCCCTGCAAGGATAATATTTCTTCAGTATATGTTTTAGACACAGGTTGATAATCATTCAGTCATTAATTGGTGACAGTCAATTTATCACGGCCAGTACCAACTGCCCTGTCTATCGATCTTGACTGTGGCCTAATTTTTCATCCCTAAATGACACAAATCGCAAAATGTGTCTTGTACAAGTAATGGACGGTTGAGCACCAATGATCCGTGTGTCATGTCCACATGGGCTTTTCCCTGTTGTAAAATGACATCTTACCATTTAGTCTGAAAGGTTTAGCTTGCCCTAAGAGCAGGGCCTGAGAAGCCTGGTCCTTTGACGCTCTGCTGACCTTTTCTATTTAAAGCTTAATCACTGACAAATGCTTGCATTAATTAGCCTGTGCTCACACCCCCTGCCTCACGGCTTCCATGCCTTTGAGCGCTATTGAACAGGATGTTCGCATGCTGATGAGTGTGGGTGTGTTGTGTGCGTGAGCCTGTGTGTGTGTATTTTTACCTGTGAGTGCATTGTTTGTGCATGGGAGTATGTGCAGGCCTGTGTGTAATATATATAGAATATGTAAGTGTGTGTGTGTGTGTGTGTGTGTGTGTGTGTGTGTGTGTGCGTGTGGGGGAGGGTGGGTAGGCAGGGGCATGAGGGGGTGGTGTGAATATGTGCACGTGTGTGTGTGTGTGTGTGTGTGTACGTATTAGTTTAGGTGCATGTGTGTGTTTATGCCAGTCAGCAGCAGCAGAGTGCTAATGATCCGCTGCCACCGTTTCTCTCGGCTGGTGGCTGAGGGATCCTGCCCTGCCCCGCCCACCTGCTGGTTTCATTTACTGATTAGTGAGGCTCTGGCTGTGAGCTCCGCAGCGATGCACCGGGGGCAGCGCTGAGCTCTCCCCAGGCTCCGCGACCCTCCAAAGAGCTCCGGGTCTGCTGAGTGACAGCTGTGCTGCTCTCAGTGTGCGTAATAAATCTCTCATTCCTTCCACTTACTGGCAGAAATGCCCCGCAAGACGGGCTGAATGGGCCGCTCTTGTCATTATGCCGTTGTACCTTCATTATGTTCTCGTGCTCTTATTCAGGGGCCCTCTTTTGTGTGTACACTGTGCCTGTCTTTAAGGCCTATGATTTGACTTTATTCAAATGGATTAAATGTATGGGACACAACAGCATAAACACAATACACACTCAATCCAGATTGCAGCTAGAGATGTTTACACAAAAGGACCTGGATTGTTTATTTGTGCTGTGTGTCATTTTTTTCATTCTTGAAGGTCTGTGTATGTGCCGGTTAGCTGTGGCAGGTTTAAAAATTTTCTGGAGGAGGAAAAAGTTGTAACTTCACAGTGGAAAGTCTTACTGTTGTCTGCTGTCATGTGCCTATATGTCTTTTGTTGTTACCTGTTCTTGCACTAACTGCACTTGCCATTTTGCAAACTGAGATCATCACATTCCCTTGCTCTGTGGGTCATTGAACAAGTAAGAATTTGTCTATATGATAATCTAAAAAATTTATTTTAGAGGACTCTGCTTATTTATTTATTTATTTATTGGAGACATAATTCACCACCATCACTCAAACACTGTTGGAACTGAGGATTAGCTTAGAGTATGTGGATAATGGTTTCAAGGAGTGTGATCAAAGTCCATTTAAAAATACATGAGATGTTAGTGTGTGAGTGTAATTGTCCATGGGTTTGTGTGTGTGTGTGTGGTGGGGGTGTTGGAGTAGGGGAATGGGGGATACTCATATTACATATGCATGTTTAAAAAAAAAAAAAAAAAAAAGGTTTCTTAAAAAAAAAATTTTGAGCTGAAGAGCTCTAAACATTGGGAAACCATGGACAACCAGGCCGGTGGATGAGATTTTATTTATTCTCCTCTGTAGCGGCGAGGCGGTTTTATTGCTTTGCCTACAGGCAGATGTTGGCACACTTGTCAGGGAGCTGGCCTGCAGATGAGACTTAGGCTGTGGGGTGACTTGTTCTCAGCAGAATACTCCAGGGACCAGCAGAGGATTATTATGGTAATACACTAGCCTGCTGCCCTCTCCTTCAGCACAGCTGGGCTGTACCCGTCATTACAAGCACTGTGGCTCTGCTGCATTGCCGCAATCTGTTTGCTGGAGAGCAGGATGAGTGTGGCACACATAGATCATACACAACATGATTAAAATACGCTGGCCTGAAATAAAATGCTAAAAATTGTTATGAATGCCTTTTTTTGCATTACACCAAAATTGATGCAGTAAATTTACTTCTCCTGGCAAGTGCCTTGCATCTGGCTGGTTATCTGACATTAGCTTTTTATTATCTTTGTGCTAATTTTATTTTAACATTTATTGTTTATTCCGGGTATGTTGGTCTACATTTAAAGCCAGTCAACTTGGAGTAAACCAACTGATCAAAATTTAGCTGACATTCAATAACAATTCTTTGAAACGTTACCAACATTACGTGATGAGCTGATTTGTTATTTAATGTCGCATCTTCCCAAAATAACCATTTAATACTAGTGTTATATTTCTTCTTGTATTTCTTATGGACATTTGTCAACTTCTGTCTTGCTGAGCAAAGATATATTTCAGTTCTTCATTCTTAAAAAATAGTCAGACAGATGATAAATAGATGATTTGAACTCTACTATAACCCATATTTTAAGTCTCTTTTTGGTGTTTAGCATAGGGTCTGAATGATATATTAAAACATAAGTGTGTATTTATTTACTCATACAACTGTTATTAATGTATTTAAGTGCATTTTTTGTGTATGTATATATATATATATATATATATATATATATATATATATTTACATAAAATGCATATAAATCATAGTTATGAATCTCGTTATGAATTTACTTATTTATATACTGTATCATATATGTATACTTTTTTCTTCTTTATATATTTATTTTTTTGATTGAACAACTTCACTTGTTAGTAGCTTGTTTTTCTATGTTTTGCCCTGTTTGTTTTGATGAATGTATAAAAATGCCTCTATTCTTACTTTGTCAAATATATCAAACATTTTAAGGCTACTTCTTTAAAGAAATTATTTGCACCCTTTTTGTTTTGTTTGCCTATTCATTTACAGATTAATATAGTTATAGTTAACTATATAGTTAAAATTGTCTATGTTGTAGTAATTAGTTCACCCTGAATACAGGTATATGATTGAAAAGGCATTTTCTCATCTGTGCCCATTTCATAGCCTTCCATCAGTGGTGTTTTTCATGGGATGATGGTGCTCAAGGGAAGTAGGGTATAGGTGATGGGTTAGAGCACATGCATTACCCTTCAGAGATTTGTCAGTGTCACGGGCAACCCTTTGTGCCACTAAGTGATTGTGCTTTGTTTTATGCAAAAACCATTGTACTCCAACTTGTTATCAGATTGAGCATTCCGACGGGAAATTGCTTACTGATAAATAACTGACAGAAGCTTATCTGTAAAAGAATTGCATCCATTTTCCAGTAAATTGAGTAGAAATGAAGTGAAGTAGACGTAAAGTAGAACATGATATGTACACTCACGCATTCAGCATAACCCTGGACACTTAACAGATCTTCACAGAGCCATATTGTCCGAAACCAGGAGAAGTCATTATATCTCAATTTTCTATTTTAGTCATTACATCCAATCTTTTCTCAATCTATTTTTGGCATGATTTTTTAACAAGGTTTTTCAGATGGTTATTAATAGATGAAGCTAATCAATTACTGTAAACCTAGAGAAGCAATGGTCTGGTGAATATTCTAAGATGGAATATTAAAAATACATAACACTTCATTATTTTATCCCACCATGGCTGGAGTGGTGAGATAGTCTTTCCTTTTTTATTTCTTTTTTTTTCCCTGAGCCATATGGGGAAGGAATTGGCAGGAGAGTGCTGCAGAGTAGAGAAGGTAACCTGATCTACCCAATATATCCAATAAAGGCCATTGATACCACCCCTTATTTTTAAAGAGAGGGTAAGCAGACAACATTGTTAATCCACCCATGCAAATAAACAACAAATCATGTCCCCTAAAGCTGTGTGAGGGATGTATATTTGTAATAAGCACATTTAGGTGTGCTGGTGAAATACGTTACTCCTGCTGAAGCAATACACTTACAAGGTATTTGTTTCCCCCACCATAGGAGCTTATTAATTATTTGTGGCCACTTGACTTCATATTGTGATTCTGTTGGCCTGGTCAAGGATTATAATTACCACTTTGCTGTTTGTATTGTATTTATCTCCTGCATTCTTAGTCCTGTAATACTCAGTGCATCTCTTCTCTCTCTCTCCCGTATACAGGACCAAAAGTGCAGCCACATCATTTATTGATAAGACAAAAAGAATGTAATGAAATTATCAATGTTCTTGAATTAATTATGAACATGATTAAGAAAGCTAAAATCTCAGGAGCCGGGATCTCATTACCCATGCAGTCTTAGGGATTGCTTTTCATTCAGTGCGAGAAAAAGGCTTTGAGCAGACACGCTTTCTGCATTTTCCCATCTTTTTGTGTGTGTGTATTGTTGTTGTTCTCTTCCCTGCACGGCTGCACTGGGCCACTTTCTTTCTTTCTTTCTCGCTGTCTTTTTTCCCCCCGCTCCTTGGGTTTCCAAAATATTTTTTCCACTCTTTGAAGGGGTCTCTCCACTTTTGTGCTCGTTGACCAGACGCCCCGGTGAATGGCCTGCAAGGTCCCATCAAGCCTGTGGATAAGAGTCTCTCTCCAGGTCCTCCACGCTGCAGGGAGGTCATACCCTCCCAAAACCACTCATCTGAGGTAAGTGACTTCCATACCTCCACAGTTCATAAGAGCTTGGCTAGTTTATTTGAAATGAGCTGTTTAAATGCAGAGCTGGACTTATTATCTTAATCCTCCTTCTGTGTGTGCTATGGGTAAAATGCCATTTCTATCGTTGAGGTATTACTTGGGTAACCACTGTTACAGAGATGGGAGTCAAGAGTAATATCATATCATGAGGACATCATTATTTAAAGCAATGCCACGAGGAAGATCTAAGAAATAAAAATAGGCATATGGCAGGCAGGCTGTAGTAATGGTAATAATTCCCTGTATCATTTGTATAGTACATTGAAAGACTTTCCTCTTTAACATATTATGGTATTTTGAATATCCTAATTATTGTCTTGCAAGCTGAACAGAATCAACATATATACATGTATATACTAATGTAGGCTAATGTGATCAGGAGCAACACAACCTAGTTTATGAATAGAAAGTTATCGTTGTGTGTCTAATTATTTTTTTTTATTTCCTTGATGTACTTATTTTTTAATATTACTTGGATTACTGTTCTCATTGTAATGAGTAAAGTAAGATCTTCCTGTGCATGAGCTAGTCTTCATGTCAGCGTGATACTGTAGAATTTGAGAAATGATTCTGAGGAAATGAGAGTCAAGTATAAAACATAAAACATAATGTACAACATCAGAACAGAGAAATTATCTGTGTGTGCATTCCAAGAAGTTTTCTGCCTGCCAACTTTCCTAATGGCTTTTGCCTAGCTGAGTCTATTGTAACATTCTCCACATTGAAAATACATGCATGCTCTTTGAAATCTAACAATGTTAGCAACTTTTCATTTCTGAATGCAGATCAACAGAACAAAACTACCTCACTGTATAGGTAAACAACTGTTAGAAACCAAATTAAAATGGTTACTTACATATATAATAATAATAATAATAATAATAATAATAATAATAATAATAATAATGTCTTTCAAAATATTTTTATGGTATCTTAAAATTCTACGGTCCACTCATGAAATGTTACTGTGCTAACAGATGTAATGTTATTTTAACAGAAAGATGATAATTTAACACATTTTCTTCTTCAAAGACATAAGGCAGAATCTGATTATTTGCTACATCTTGTAAAAGTGAAAGTAAGCATGTTCATCGGATGAACAGACTAATAATTTTTGCTACTGTACAATAACGATTCCATTTGCTGAAATGTATCCCTGATATTGTATATCAATAAACAGCATTACAGTAATACAGAGCCCTCCAACATTGATTTATGAAGTCATATGAGTGCCGACCCTTTAATTCCATTAGGTTTCCGTATGAATGTTGATCATCTCATGATAGGTTAGCATAGTGTTGTTATCATTTTCTTGTGATCCTTAAGTCATGTCAAAAAAAAAAAAAAACAGCCATTTAAAATAGTTCTATAGAGAGCTGGAAAATAGGTGTATGACACATACTTTGTAATAAACATAAATATTATTTGCTATTCAAATGGTAAAAATGGAACCATAAAATCAAATGGGGTTCTTATTTTATTATGGTATATTATTGTTAGTTGAATGAATAAACACACAAAGAGACAGACATCTAAGAACATGGATATATTTATAATCCTGTTCTGTTTAGTTTAACTTGTAATTTTAAAAGTTTTTTTTCAATACAAAAAACTTACCAATTTGTACCTCAAATCAATTAAAAAACTGAAATGTGAGGCATTTCAAAAATGACAAATTGAAAGTTTATCATTAACTGCTGCTTGTATTAAAACCCAGAATAAACAGAAAAAGAGGTAAATTCATACAGAGTTTTAAGTTAATGCATTAACAGAATCAAAGACTCATAGAGTGTTCAAAACCAGGCTTGACACAATGTTAGATACACTCTAAACAACAGACTAAAGGACAAGCCTGGACGGGCTAAATGGACTGTTATCATTGTTAAACATTCTTAAATTTGTATATTTTTGAAGCTTTACTGACAGAACAAAATCACCACGTATTTTATGGTTATAAAATATCAGAATATCCATCTTAGGATATCCATCTTAGGAGTTTTAGATATTGAGTTTATATACAATTTCGATGCTTGTACAATGATCAAAAAATGTTCAAAACTGCACTTACAAAATCGTGAGTGAGATCTGAAATCAATCCATTGTCATGCTAATACTGTTAGCTGCAGTGTTTAACTTTAGTAACCCTGCCTCTGATCTGAAATAGGTCAATTAGATTAACCATGATCATGTGTAAAATTCATAGCTGCCACCAACAGAACATTTTATTAGAAGTGTAAAATTTGTATCTAAGTCAATTTGAGTGTTAAGCACTGTGGAGAAACCTCTGTTACACAATGCTTACATTGATCAATTGAATCATGGATGGTTGATTATTATTATTACTACTATTAGTAGTAGTAATACCAATAGTAGAAGAATTGCTTATCAGAAGCCTTTATCCAGGGAGACTTAAATAGCTACATTTTACAAATTCCCCTTGTTTAGGTTGTTGACTGCAGCAGCTTAGGTTAAGTGTTTTGCTCTAGGGTAGAGTACTAGTACTCAGATTGGGATTTCAGCCTGCAACCCTCTGGTTACAAGGCCATTTTCACTGCTCCATACTGCCGCTCTATTTGTGTAGCACTTCCTCTTTTTGTAGGCAGCAACAGCCTTTGTTCTGTGGTGCAGAGGTAGAACAAGCACTGCATGAAAGGGTTAATGGAAGTTCTTGAGGTCTGGAATTGATCTGAGTATTGGATCGCACGTAAAGTCGCTGTTACTGGATATTACCTCTGCTATTGGCCTGCTATGATAGCACAGATAAGAGCTGCTTGCCAAAGACGACGCTCCTAAAGGGAGATATGGTTTCCTATCCCTCAGGGAGTGACAACCACATGCTGCTAGCTCAGGAACTTTTACTCTGCAGAGTAAATTCAATGCTTATCAAGTTACTGGCCCCAAACTGCGCAAATACTTAACCGTTCTCATTAGAAGCCGCCGCAGCTGATAGCTCAGAAAGACTAATTAAAGCAAACCTGTTTTCCATAGATAACGATACAGATTTGTGACAGTATGAAGTAGGGTACTGTAGCCTTTGAGATAAAATATAATGGTGGGTGTAAAGAACATGAAGATGTTTTTTGCCATGTTTCTACTAGACAGTGGTATCTCACAATATTGCCGTGCAATACCAATACTAACTATTGGGAGGGAACAATCCAGTTTAAAGTTTATGTAGCACTTGAGACCATATGTTGCCAGTCTTGTTGCATCTTGACACCTTAAAAAACCGGACAAGCAATGCCGTGTCGTGTGACAGTTGACCGGAAAATGAATGAAACCAAGAGACAGCTCAGAAAACATATCCCTAACGTTTATCCAAGTACAAAATAAAAGAACCTAAGGAAAAAGAATACACAGGTCACTTTTATGCTACCCTCCAAAGGAAGCTCTGATTAATTGATGACTGCACCGCCATTGTGAAGGTAGAAAAAAAAAAGTCTTCAAAGCTTTTGGACGAACAGCGCGGGAGTGTGTACAGTCATGGAGATGTCAGCCATGAAGCTGCTGCTCGGCTGGTCCGCTGAAGTGGCCATGTAGCATCTGGTGCAGGCTGCCTGCCAGCCACGACAGCCCAGATGGTCTGTTTAGCGGGGTAATTATTTCAACACAAAACTCTGATATCCCACTCCGCTGGGTCCCGTTTCGCCGTTTTAAATGTACTCACCGGCTTTGTTAGAAACTTCTTTTGACCCAATAAAATGTCAATGAAAACTTGGGTAACATAATCCTATAGCCTCACAGGGAGATGCAGTGCAACCTATAGGTGCGGGACAGATGTGAAATTAATCCTTTGACATTTCTTTAAAGGAGCAACAAACAAACGGACCTAATTTTTATTAAAAGGGCTCTACAGTGGATATAACTCTGTCAAAAGCTGTTTCTTTGGTGACTGTGACATAGAGTGTAGGTCACACCAGTGTGTTCTAACCTCTTTTCTAACTGTGTTATGGTTAATATATATTCCCACTTTGCAGCAGTAAGACGATCTGTAGTCCACAGTCCACAGTTCTCTGATTCAGTACAGAGCAGAGCACACATCACTTTTCATTTAGGACCCTAACATCAATGCAACTGTTGATCTGTCAATGTCTTTTTTGACTTCAGACTTCTGCTAACTTCATGAATGTATGCTGACTCCCTTGGCGTGTTTTCAGAATTTTGTCCTACCTTGTTTCTGAACCTTAATAGAGGGAATATGTAATGATTGAAGTGTCAATATAGTTGTTGTAGTCCTGGTGAGGCTATCATCGTTGCTGTATCAAAGCGCTATTCTTTCCCTTTCCTTGCAAACCCTCCCAGAGGGGCAAGGGAGACATATTACAGAATTAAAGCATGTCTTATTATAAAGGACAGGTAGAGAGGGACACAAACAGGGTCTGCTGAACCTAACTGGCCCGGCCACCAGTACAAACAAAACATTTCCACTCTTAATGAATTCAGAATGACTCCAAGCCTTCAGCAGATGTCTCTGCGCAGACAGCCTCTCAGATGTTACAAGCCCGTCTCTCAAAGAGCGAGTGACGAGATGCATCTTCCTTCATGTGTGTTTGGAGACAGAGATCGTGTGAAATAAAGTACATTTCTGGGGAGAGGGGGCTGGTTCTGGGCTTCAATGTGCCTGGCGGGGATTCTGTGGAGGTTGTCATATTTGTTCACTTAATGTTCCGTGGGAGGATTTTTTATTCTTCTTCAGTGAAGTGTAAAAGATTCCCTCACAGTTTGCTGTTAAGTACTGTGTTTGATTTCTCAGTGTAGAGTGTCGCTGGGCCTAAAAGATGTCGGGACTGACAGAACTTATATCAATGCATCAGCAAAGGCAAACACTACAGCTTGAAGAGCTCAAGTTCAGTGTATTTCATAAGTCATCATTTTTACAAAAAAATAACTATTCCACAGTTGTGTCACATAACAAACCACCATTTGTGATTTTTTTGTAATTCTGATATGATGTCAAAAAAGATGCCATTTTCTTGAATTTAGTTTATTTTTGTGCAAAATTCATATATGTATGCCAAGTATAATGTTTCTTTTCTCTTGCTTAAGCAAAGCTCCTAATTGTGATTAAAATCCGCATAGTGTCAATGTTACTCCAATATGTGAGAATAAGTTTGTGTGTGTGTGTGTGTGTGCGCGTGCGCGTGTGTGTGTGTGTGCGTGTGTGTGTGTGTGTGTGTGTGTGTGTGTGTGTGTGTGTGTGCGTGTGTGTGCGTGTGTGCGCGTGTGCGTGTGTGTGTGTGTGTGTGTGTGTGTGTGTGTGTGTGTGTGCGCGTGTGTGTGTCGTGTGTGTGTGTGTGTGTGTGTGTGTGCGTGTGTGTGTGTGTGTGTGTGTGTGTGTGTGTGCGCGTGTGTGTGTGTGTGTGTGTGTGTGTGTGTGTGTGTGTGTGTGTGTGTGTGTGTGTGTGTGTGTGTGTGTGTGTGTGTGTGTGTGTGTGTGTGTGTTTTGGTTGCTGTTGTTGTCATTTTTGTATTTTGATGGTGCTGCCATATTACCATTGTTACCTTCAGTGACCATCAAATCAGTGCAGTATAAACAGCAATCAAACAAAAAAGTATGGCTCACTTAAAGACTATTTTTCATAGTGTAAAGTGCATTGTTTTTAGAATCCAGCCTTAATGCAAAACCTCACCCCGCTTCCCCCTCCCCCAACTGAACAGCACCAGACAAAAAGGAGCACACTCAATAAGGATGGCACAGAGCAAGGTGCAAGCCCCTTAGTGATAACCTACTGACTTCAACATTATAGGTCTTACTACTGGAATTGAGTCTTACATCTTGATCAATCGGATGGTGTCAGCGAAGAGTAATGTCCTCCCACCCCCAGCACACCCCCCCAGACAGCCGGGCCCTCCCCCGAGTGTCTGTGGGTATAGGATCCAGTCCGTCAGGGCTGGGAGACTGTGTGTGTGTGTGTGTGTGTGTGTGTGTGTGTGTGTGTGTGTGTGTGTGTGTGTGTGTGTGTGTGTCTCTATGTGTGGTTATGGGGGGCTGCAGGGAGATAAACTTATGTCTGTGTCAGTGTGATGATACCTTCTTCATGACGTAGCCCCCCCCCTCCCCACACACACACACACACACACACGTACACACACAAGAATGGAAAGAGTGAAAAGTTTCAGGCCATTGCCTATGTTACTTCATAATTATGATACATATGTTAAATGGGGATTAAAGAAAATAGATCTGATGAAAGGTTGAAGATGTTGCCTCTATAGACCTTTCAACCATACGCTTGACAGTAGGTGTGTTATGCCGTGGGTAGTACCATGTGGGTACCATTTTAGCCTTTTAACCTCCTCTGCTATTCCACTGATTACTACAATGGACATCAACAGACCATTTCTGTTTAACCACAATACTCTTTGCTTTTGCCCCTTAAGAAGCAAGTTTAAGGAGTTGATATATTTGTTTTCTACTTTCCTAAAAGTGACAAAGGACATGCCCTTATGGTACAGCTGTGTGTATAGTATAGTATAATATAGGATAGTATGTGTGTGTGTGTGTGTGTGTGTGTGTGTGTGTGTGTGTGTGTGTGTGTGTGTTTGTACGTGTGTAGAGGGAGGACTGGTACTCTCTAAAAAAGGGAAAAGTTAAAATTCAAAAAGATGAACAGAAAAGTGGCTTTCCCACATATTACAATTGCACTCTATTATCAAAGATGCAGCTTGTATCTTTCCCGCCTTTATTACACAAGTATTTTTCGTAATACTAATCATAAACATTTTTTTTTTCCACATGCGCAGTAACTTCAGAAATTATTTGCTGTCGTTGGGTTTTGCACTCATCGTTCATTCAGTGATGAATTAGTGGTGATAAAGCAATACCCGTGGATCCATTTTACCACCGATTCCCTCCTCTGTGCCCCTCCCCACCCCCAAAGAGTCTCCCATCTGCTTAGGGGATTTCTCTGTGCAATATGCAGCCATAGCAGGATAAGCACACCATTTTCCTGTCAATACAGTCCTATTAGCCCCCCCAGATCCATACATTACCGTACTGCAGGCCTGCAGTTTGCTTATCTTTGCTACAGTGCCTTCGCTTTGATTTATCTAACACCCAGGTTAATGAGACAAGGAGCGCAGGGTGGCTCCAAGGGTAATGTTCTCCTGTATAAAAATGCTTAGGAGGGATCAAGTGATAATCCATAGTAGACTAAAAGGCCCAGGACTTCAACAAACGTTGTACTTCTTAATCCTTGAAGTCACAGACACTGACAGCCTTTCCTTTGGGTTATACGGTCACTATGAAGAAGTTAGTGACTACACTGCACAAAGAGTTCAATAAGGCATGCAATGTAAAAGGTGAAACTCTGTCCAGATTCAGATGCAATTTAAACAGGTGCAATCAAAATATGGATTTTTGCATTGAGTTTGCAGTTCCAATACACAAAAGAAAAAAATGACAAGGCAGATAAATAATTGAAAAATTGTTTCTGCGCATGGCCAAATGCTATAAACCTTGCTTACAAATGCCTTCCCAGTCATGGGCACAAATATTTTGTTCATCCATAATAACTGTATGGATTGGCATTTATGCCCCTCTAGCTACAGATTGGTATGGAATGGATCATAATAGCATTACACTTTGCAGACGCAGCCATAAATGTAGTCAAACCTAATCTGAAACCACTATGACCAGCAGCTGAGGCAGTTCATGACTATAGATGACATTTGCTCATTTAATTGTGTGTAGTGTTTTACCACTAATATTGTTTTAATGTTTTAATGCATTTTAATGCAAGCACTTTATTATCCAAGAAAACAAACAAAAAAGAAAAGACCATTCAGAGAGATTCGGGGGGATAATTTTCTATAGGGGGCCTCTCTTCATTATGTTTTATTGTAAGAAAATTACGGTAAATGTTTTTTTCAATTATTATTCTCCCACAGTATCTTTTTGCTGAACTCAAAACCAGATGCAAGAGTCGAGAAAAAATAACACCTACAGAAATTGGTCATGCAATGGCAATACACCATAGCAGATAGATTGAGTGCCCACATTAAAATCAGAAATATACAAAGCAGCAATACTACAAATCAACAGTGATGATAATAACTTGTTACTGTAGTCCCAGAGGTCATGACCTGGCTGTGATGTTCCACACTAGTCTCTAAACCAAACTATTGGAGACCTGTTTGCTCTATAATGACATGACAATTCAGTTATAGACTACAGTTATTGAAATGTAAATGGGCTGGCTGATGCCTCATTAAACCACCATAAAACATCTGTTTTAAAGTGAAATTACTTATTGATTACATTGCACTGTAAACCATGTGACGGACAGCACTTTATTGTGTTTCCACATGTTAACTGTCCAATGTCTGACATGGAACATGCTGTGGGAATATGATGTTGTTCCTTCATGTATTTTTTGATACGTGTGTTTTGTGCACACCCATTTCAGACAGTCTTGAATCCAGCAGTAGTGATAAAGTGATACAGTAGTGATAAAGTGAAGCATCTGAACTCCAACTGTCAAGAATGCCAGCTGAAAGCTAAAAGTGGATAACAGTACAAAAACATGGATGTAGTTTGTATTACAACAGCTTCCAATCTGCTTGCATACTGGAATTCTCTGTGACCGCACCCACTACATATTAAGACCACTGGTATATTGGCATGTGGTAAAGCTCTCACATGCCTGGCACCTTTAAGCATGGCTTACTCTTCTAAGATATTTCCTTTGTATGTTGAACTGTGTACAAAGCAGTGGAAAATTATTCACATTCTCTGGTCATTTACAGCAATGTTGTAAAGCAAGGCTAATCATATGAAATAACATACTGGAGGGACTGCATTGTTGCTGTTATACCAAAGAGATCTGCTTTCTATAGGCCTGTAGAGTGCCATCCTCAAATCCCCAGATCTTCTGGCTCAGTAATATGCAGTCCCACATCACTGTAGAAACAAGATTGCTTGCCTCTTCTGTCTGACGGCAGCTGTAAGACAGATCACACATAGCTGTTTAGCTGCATCCTTTGTGTTCCCAAGATGTGCGTTCCAGCGGGTAAAAAAGTATGCCGCTTCCACATGTGTTCTCTCCCCTGGCAGGCACACTGTTGGTACTGACTGCTAACTGCTGTAATTAGTGTGCACAAGAGTAACCACTCACCTGCAACTCTATTAAGGGACTGTAATAACATCATTCTCCATGATCTAATATCCTAAATTGGTACATCAGTGCAGAGCACACCCTAAGCCTTGCCACCTGATGAATGATAAAAAAGACTTCAGAATCTCACCAATTCATATGACGGAATTGCAGCGTTAACTCAAAGTATCATTCCTTCACATTGGTTCCACACTCTTTTCCAGGGTTGTCCTTCCAGGCTTGTGCCTGTTTTGTAAGTGCCCCTAAGATATGTCTGTTCAGATACTATGAGATGTGATTATGATCCAAATACCTGACAGTGGACTGGGGCTCTAATTAGTGTTGTTCAAATTATTAAAGCTAATTAGCAATATCAGTTAAAATCTGTAAAATTAAGCATTGCTGTTATGTTTGTACGTGAGCAAACAAGGTCATACTCAAAATATAATGGATATAGTACCATGTACAATGCAGCAAGTTGTGCAGAGCAGAGCTATATTATACATCAAAGCTTAGTAAAATGTAGCATAACAAATGAACTGTTTTTATCTCGCAGTACTTATTTCCCAGACAAGCATAACTGCAGATTGTTAATTTTACAGTTATTATTTTTTTCATATTAAAATATGTGGGTTATCCAAAACAGAATATATATTCATCATTCGATACCTTTGTTCTGAAAAATGTCATTATCATAGATGAAAATGTGTTCAAATTCATCGAAAGCCCTGATGCTGGCATTGCATTTCAGAGAACCACTACAAAGAGGTAGCATAAATTCAGAGGCAATATGATTTAAGAGTTGCTCCATTATAAATCATAACATCAAACTGCCATATGCCAAAATTGTTCATTTTAAAAGAATACATAGGTGATGTAGAATGTGTGTTTGATAAATACTGTGCAATGTCCATATTTGCTCTTCATATAGGAAACAAGCAGTGTTTGGGCATAATTCAATATGATGCATTAACTTTTGACACGGGAAATTCAGCTGGAAATATGAGAATCGTGACCTTGCACCCCAAGGGAGGGGGCTGAGATGTTATGAGTTAGTCAGCGTCTTATCTTCTGCACATTGACTCAGCATCTCTCCATTGAATGATACTGCTGTTTAACAAGAGATACAGACATCTGTATGTAATCTGAATATACAGTACATACAAAAATGCTGCACTTTCATTTGATTTCAGTGGTTATCTTTGTCCTGAGTTCCTTTGTTCAATAGTCCTACTGATAAATGTTTAGGCATTGAAGGGATCAAATCACAGATATGCTGTAGAGCTTTGCCCTAACCAATTTTGGCTATTCATTTCTTGCACATTGGTGACAATTTATGAATTGCACTGGGTGATTTTACTAGAGGGATGAGGGAAGCTTTTTTTGGTTGTCGTTTTTAATGAGACGTGCTGATGTGAAATGACCCTTGCTTTCCTAAACACACAGAAATCTCATTTGGTCCAGTGTACCAATTACAGGCCTCTGTGGAGCACTCTGCCACAAAACAATCAAGTCGCAACAGGATTAGGAGCAGTGGCAGTCAAGACACAGGGGAAGATAAACACAGCCAAAGAACAAGGGCTCATTTCTTAAAATGTGTGCAAACACCACGCCTTTTGCCTCACAGATGACGTTGGCTATTTATCGTGAAGCACAGCAAGGCAACCATTGCTTTTCAGTTTTAAGGGCCTACATAGTACCTATCAAATGAGGCGAGGCAGCTTTACAACATTAGATTACATGACCTCTCATCTTATAAATGATGTTTTTGTCACAGTCTTTCTAACTAGTCTAAATTCATCATTCCCTTTCTTCAGAATATGACCTTGCACTTTGGATGAGACTGCTTGCTTCTCAATGAGTGTGTGTGATACTTAGCATTTGTGTGACATTCCACTGAAGCAGCCGTGGTAACTGACACTTTGTCTTTTGATAAGTGCTCCTCCAGTACTCTCAAGGCACTGAACCGTCAATGGAGATAAGTCTCTGAGATAAGTGGTATCATAGGAATTGACTGCTGTGGGGGAGCCATTATGCCACACAGTTTTAGTGAAGGGATTTTAATTGTTGTTGCCTTCGATAACTGATGACTGCAGGATTTTCTTGCTAGCAATGATTATTGTTTGTAGCAATGCCAGTATGTCACAAAAACCCTCTGACATAAATTAAACATCCTGACAAATGTGCTAAAGTGAGTTATGAGTAGTGTGGCATAGTGGTTACAGAATTTTTTTTCCCAATGAGTTCATAGGGTTGCCGGTTCAAATCCCAGATGTGATACTGATGTTATGGTCTTGAGCAAGATGTTTAATATGTGTTAAGTCAGTAAAATATTCGGCGGTTCAAATGTTCAATGTTAAAATTTTCAACATATTAGCTGTGTAAGTGACGATAAGCCTGGGTGCACTTTTCTTGTTGAGCAAATAAATCACGTTGTATTTATTTAGTTAAGTTAGATCAAATAATCAACAGTATTTGTGTGTCCTTTTGTATGCTGTTATGTGCACCCAAGAGTGGTTCATTTATGGTGTGGCATTGTGCAATGAGGCAATAGTTGTGTAATGTAAAAGTGGCCAAAGAGAACTTAATATTCACTGCTCACATTCCTGTGGAAAGGCTGTCCTGTTTATAATAGCTGTATGCCTATTTAAAAATTTAACGTGCATTATGTTCAATACAGATTATTATGTTTATGCTGAACATTGTTTTCCTAGGCAGTTTCATGTTAAATCAAGATTGTAGCCTTTTTACATTTTTAATTCTGACCTTCCAAACTATAACATGTTAACTTATAAAAGTTAACACAAATCTCACAAATAATCACACCAAATTCACCTAACCCCATTGACTCCATCTTAGGAAAGATCCTAGAGTAAAAGAGAAGGGATTTCATGTTCAAATACCTTAGCATCCATCATAGTCCCCAATAAATGCTTGATATAAAGCATTAAGACTCAGCTTTAATGCTGGCTTTTTATCTCACAAATTAAAACAGATAAAGATGATGACAAAGGCTGTTTGAAAGATCATCATTTCTATTGTTCTAAATCTAATTACCTTATTTATAGAGATATTGTCTAGCTAGAGGGCTATAGATTTTCCAAAAGGAGCTTCCTGTTTGTGTTGCCGTTTCAATGCCCATATTGTACCAGAAAGTGAATATTAATTATGGTATATTATAATCCCAGGGGAGTTCCAGTATCATTCTGGCTGAGATGATTCAGGCTGTGTCCAAAAGTAAAAACGTGACCTTGTTCTTGTGTAGACTGTTCATGAAAGACCTGCCTACAGGATGCTGGGCTCAAGACAAGATGGACACTTCAGTTTGATTTAACACCCAAGCACTTCATGGATTTGTTAGCATTGTTCCTTAACATGGATGAGGTGTGTTAATATCAGCAATGACGAAGCCAGTAGCTAACCCATACATCTGGGATTAAGGGAGTTCTGACCACATGTGAGATGTGTATTGCTAAGATGTGCTCTTTTTGGTAATTTGGTAAGACAGTAATGAGTTGGAATCATGGCATTGTTCTGAGGTCAGTGAACAAAGAGGCAGAACCTTTAAAGAGTCATTCAGTCCAAAGTTTGATGTGCTTTGTTCTTAATTTTGAATAACACATTTAAGCGAGTGTTTTAATTTTGTATAATTTGTATAATTTTTGTAATTTTGTATATTTTGTAATCTTGTTTCATATATTGCTTCGTGGCCAGTAACATTAACAAACCATATTGTGTGAAAAATTTAAATGCACAAAATAAAACTGTAATGCTTATTAAAATGTGTTATTCCAACATAACCCAAGAGCTAAACAGCAGTTGTATTAAATTTCCCTGTAAGTATCATATCCAGGTTCATCAAGTCTGCATGAATTATGACACTCTATTCTTCTATAAACTACAGTCATGTCTGATTCAAAGAAGAGCCTATTAATGCCGTTCGCCTAGGCATGCAGTTAATACTTCACATATAATGCGTTGGTATTAAACTGTGGCTTGTGTTCCAGTACATTAGTATTATAATCCCAGTTATCAATACTGGATATTGGTAATACCCTTAATTTGTCTCTAATCACTTTTACATCTGCAAATCAACAAATCTAGTGTGGTTAGCTGTGAAGGTTGCGCTGATGGCACTGCGGATGTAAACGAGCGTTTGTGTGGCAGGCCACTCAGAGGCAGCAGCCTCTTTTGGTGATGTAACCGGTCTTTATTTAGCCCTTTACATCAGTCTGGGATGCTGTAACGTGAGAGTATTTCATTTCTCTCCCTCGTTCTGCCGAAGGGAATGGGAACCCCTCTCCGGTTACCAGGCAGCTGAAGGGAGAGATCTATTTACTTCAAGGAGTTCATTGATCACTGCAAGCTCTCCCTCTCCTAATGCCTGGTCAGAGTACGGCCCTTTCATTGATTCCGTGATAGCCTGAACCCAAGTCCTTAACCTTCTTTCAGGGGCTTGCATTATTGCAGTGTTGCCAAATTATATTCCACTGATGTACAAAGTGTCAGACACCGACAATATGCGGAACAAGGCACTCAGCATTTGTGTTTACTTTCAAACAAAAACAGGGTAAGGTTTGGTAAGGTTAAGGTTAAAGTGAGGTTAATCCGTTCTTTCAAAAAATTTTATCAGTGGAAATTTAACTATATGTGGTTTGGCATGGGCACTAATACATTCTTCTGAATGAATCAAAATACAGTAGATTATTTGAGTCTTTACTGCAGGTGATGTTTTGGCAGAAATCCAATGCACAGAGTGCAATTAAGCCACAAGAAAAAAATGGTTTTCAAAAGAATGAATCCACACTGTGAAGCCTGGCTGTTTTTAGCAACCCATCACTGATTCACTTTCAAAATTACCACAAGATGTGACATAATAATGAAGCCATCACAGCCCATCAACAAGAAAGTCATCTGGAGTGGCTGATGCATATTTAAATTGTAATGTAGTGCTTATGGAAAAAAGATTGTGCTGGGTATGGCAGAAGGTTGTAAGGCAAATTATTTTTAAGGCACATTTCTGTCTGTGTTCTAATTCTAATTATGGCTTTAACTCTGACTAGATAATGCTGACCAAAGTTTACACAGATCTGGATACCTGGATTTTCAGAACTGTTTGTTTATCACGTTCATATATGGAATGTGTTAATACGTGGACCATTGATATCCTGATGATATTACGTGAGCATAATTAAAAACATGCCCTCAAATTGCCAAATAAACTTCACCGCAAAGTTTCAACTTTAAGCATTGTTTCAGAAGGCATTTTCCCCTCCTGAGAGACTACCCACAGTCAGCAGAAATTTATTTGACACTTTTGAAACTTTGAAATGAAACAGCAGTTTTTTATGCATCTAATGGTGACAATGAGTAGTACAACATATCTGTGCTCTTTTATATTGAACATGAAACATTCAATTTGCATTTGAGGACTCAAAGTCAAAATCTGATGATACAAATATATTCAAATTATTATTTAAATTATTAAAATGTGAATTTAGGTCTTTATTTATTTTCAAAGATGGTTCATCCAACAGAATTTCCGCACTTTTTTATTCTAATTTCCTCATTATTATTAACATCATCATTATTGCTATCCCCAAACAATAACAGAAGTGATTAGATTTTTATTTGTGTACTTATTCTGTTTTTTATGTGTTCTTATATAATGCGTGTATACCGGCTGCATTCAACTGCATATGAGAGCTCAACACTTTGTCCGCTGCAAGTATAGGTAGACTGTAGTGAAATGGTCATGTTTTTGTTTTCTGACTGGATGGTTGGTGGGCAGCCTCAGGTGTAGAATCCTTGTGTTGGATTTTGGATAGAATAGTAATAGATATAGTAGTAATAATAAAATCAGTGGTGATGGCAGTGGTAGCTTCTGTAGAACTAGAGCTGCTTTTGTTGTCCTTTTTGCTGTCATGGTTGTTGCTCAACAAGGTGAGGGGAGGGGGGCATGTCCCATTAAATTTTAGGGAATAGAATTAACCAACTACACTGTAATGCAGCATGCATATGAGTGGCAATGGCAGTTACCCCCCACTCCAATGTTCACATGAAATCCACAATCTTGTTGTTGTTGTTTTTATTTATTATGAAGCGGCAGCAAACTAAACAACTTTTTATATTTCATAAGCATTACAGCCATTTTATATTTCTGAACACACAACAAATATCTTCACAGGACATTGAAGTGGTAATATTATTGATTTACACTTAGTCATGTTTTGTTTGTAGTGCCTCAAGCAAAAAAAAAACTGCTGCATTATGTTTAAATCTGATTGGGTTGATCTATGACAACAAGCCATGACACATAAAGCATACCTCTGCATCATCGTTGTGTCAGGCAAAGTGTTCTTGGTGTCTATGTGTTGGCAGCTATTGCACTGCTTAATTCATAATAAAAAGTTGCAGTCCTTGTTTCATCAGTAGCATGCATGGATGTGGGGTTTTTGGACATATATGGAGAAATTTCTCTGAGTTGTTTCAAGCCATTCTTTAGTTATACTGTACACTGGCACATGTAATATTAGGCATGTATATATACATATATGTGTGTGTGTGTGTGTGTGTGTCTGTGTGTGTGTCTGTGTGTGTATATATATATATATATATATATATATATATATATATATATATAGAGAGAGAGAGAGAGAGAAGAAAGCTATAGTTGAGGAAATTTTAGTATAAAAAGTATAAAAAACAACCATGCCAGCCCCAGCTTCAAAAGGCAACATTAGCAAAGTGTCAGTGTGTGTTAGGATCATCTGTAGGTTTTCTTTACCCTTCTATGTACTTGACTGTGTGTTTCTGCACACAGAGCTGAGAAAGACAAGAGAGATGTCTGGAGATTGATCCGCCTTCATGTCAGATATTAACTTACATCACGACGGCCTTGGTGTGGGTTACTGCCATATCACTGGACTGGAATGGAGTTTATCCACTGAACCTTGAGACCGGTGCCTCCATTTTATTTCGTACTCCAGATGACTGCAGAATTTTTGTTTTGGTAGCCTGCCCCCCAGCACTGTCCTCCCCTACACCCCCACATTTGAGAGTTTGCAGTGATAAGAGCAGGCCCCTGTGGATTCGACTGTCTCTGTGATATAAAACCAGGCCGGTGGAGCTAAAGCGGATGTGTGCGCTAACCTGTTTGTATTGAATGGTCTCCATAAATAATTAAATGCAACGACTGCCAGCTATTATTACAAAAAAATAGTGGATTGCATTTGGACACATGCCTCTCGCTTGTAAGTCAATAGAAACACTTCACCTAGTGGGCAGATCACAGTAAAAACCAGTCCAGCCGTGTGTGTTATAAAACAACAGACCCCGACGAGCTTGAAACAGCACATACACGCAAAGCTCTGGAAGATGGGAAATGTTTTAGATTGTTTTGCTTTTTTTAATTGGAGGAGAAAATTCTTCTCTCTGCAGACGGACTGCAAGGTTATGGTTTGAGATTGAGGGCAGCTCCTAGCCCGTACTGTTTGTTTTTGAAGGGATCCATTGTCAATAACGTGAAATAGTGTTTGTGTGGTTTGCAGGGCTAATAGGAGTTTGATGATGTCATTGTCAGTGACCTGGGAAAGATTGACCTCGGTGCTCTGAACATTTCTAAAATGCCACTCACACAATTATGGTTTGACTGCCCAACTGTCTTGTTTTTTTATATATATAGTCCTCAGCCTTGTTCGTTGGGCAAACACACACACACACAGACACACACACAAATGTATGTATAGTTCTTTTCTTTTCTTCATGCTGTAGATCATGAAACCAAAAATTGCTTTAGATTGAAAGAAATGCCTTTGTTAATGTCTACCTTTTCAAACAGAGCTTAGGGCTTAATCTAACATGGGGTACAGCACTTGGTGAGGGTTTCCTGGTCTGTCACTTATTTAAAACCATTGGCTTTGTGAGTTGGACAGAACGTGAGTCCTCCAAGGGGGAAGCTCTTGTGTAAAATATATTGGGGTGTTAGCTCAATAACCATAATGAAATGAGCCACTTTCATCGAAAAGGCGCTTACTAATAAAAAAATAATAACAACAAATAATTAACTTTAAAAGCTCCTGACATTAGTAACAATTATAGCTGGTGTGTGCATGTACATGTGCATATGGGTTAAAAAATAATGCTTTGTGTTTTAAGAAAATACTCCAAACAAATGATATATAAATGCTTCATTTTACTTGCTTTATTGTTGTTGATTTTTCTCCCTCCCAGTCATTTATTTAAACAGAAAGGACTAATCCCCCAGAGGCATTCATAATTTATACCTTTGGTGTAGATCCTTGGAAAGTGCATTATAGTAGTGTATTGGTGTTTATTTGCTGATTCCTCTTTCCACGTATTCTGAGTAGGTTAAACAGCCAATGTATTGAGTTTGGACGGTGTGAAAGTTAGGTCACATTGGATTCAGATACTGTTTAGGAGGAAGTCATTACATCCTCCAGGACCTGTCCATCATGCCAAACATTTAGAAGAATAATGTCAAATACAAAGCTGTATTTACTCCAATAATAAGTAACTATAATGATGTAGACATGATGCATAAATATATAATTATAATGTACATGTACAGCATATGTACTTGTGTACATATCAATGTTTACATGTACATATACACGAAATGTAATTGCCACAAAATTCATTTCTACATAGAAACTGCAATATTAACAGTATGTGCAAGGCATCAAAATGCAAAATAAATGAATGTAACTTGTGCTTCCATTGCATAACCACCTACAAGTTCTGCATTTACTCATATCCACATATGTTGTTAATTTTAAGTTAAGAAACACTCGGAGTAAAAGGACATTTTATCTGCGTTCACAGTGGTATGTGGTCTGTGTGTCTATGCTTGTGTCGTGAATAATGTACAGTATATTGTGCCATTGTTCTCTGTGCTACATTAGTTCATGTGTAACATAGCAAGCAAAAACCTTTCAGGAGCTCCTCTCAGCTGAGATGTTGAAATGTTTTTTCTTTCCTCTCCCTCTGGTCAGGGCCGATGTTCAATCTGCTAGAATGCTGCATGAAGATGCACCTGCATTTAAGAAAGTTACTGTCTTAAAGCCTTTTATATATATAAAAAATCTGTCTGGATGAGAATTACTTGATCCACAGTGCTTCTCCCTTTAGAGACATTTTCCAGTTTAGAAACAATCTTTCATACACCAGTCTCTTGCTTCACCAGTATGTTTTTCCTTACATTTTTTCCAACTGCTTTCCATGATCATGTGATGCTTTTATTTATATTGAATGTATTTATATGAAGTATCAAAAATCCAGTCCAAAGCACAATGGTGGTCACATTGAATGCCCCCTAGACTCTACATTACAAAGCGGTCCTGAACATATGACAATAACTCTTCTATATACTATAGCTATGTACATACAGTAAGAAGTTGAATGTGTACAGTCTCTTTGTCTGCTATTTCCTGTATTATTATGCATGATTAAATAATTGTAGAAAAGAAAATCTGGTTGTATTTTATTACAACCTTTAACTTCATACCATTATTTTCTTTGTTTGTGATAACCAAAGTGCTTTCATGCAAAGTGTACAATGTCAGAGTTGCATACTCAGATACAATCCCTCTCTGAAGTGGTATGCAGTGTAATCATATAACACAATCAAAAGCAGGTTCAGGGGGATTGCCTTACAGGTGAATCCTCTGACCCTGCTGCCTGTAGTTTCCTGGCCAATGTGATGCATTTCCGAGCTTCCAGTAAATATGTATTCAGGTACGCTTTCAGGGTTTGTTCAGCTGCAGAGATCTGCGAGTGGTTTTGTTGAAATAATGGGGAAGCACACTGCAGCGTGTGAGTTATGGTTCCTGTTGGGACTGTTAGGCAAATGTTGCCTTGCATTATTGAGATGATTACTTGTGAGACTTTGGAGTAGGCCTGGGCGAGACATCTGGATCTTCGCTACGAAGAACGCAGAGAAGCACATAAACTGCTCTGCAGTGGGATCTTTCTCGAGGGGGAGGGCAGCAGCTTCTGTCAGGTGATCAACGCTTAAATTAACTTTACTTTTGAGTGCACCAGATTTCACTATATATTAGTCATACTAAAAACTTTTATTATTTTTTTCTCTGTGTCGTGGGTGAAGAGTGATGTGATTGGATCTGTCAGAATGATGCATCACTGTCTTCCAGACGGGGTGGAGAATGTGAACTGTTCCCCTCACATTCGGTGCAAGCAGATCCCAGATCCATGTGGAGCTCATTTAATTGAAATCTGTCTAATTGAGTCTGACTCAGCGTGCATTCAAATCAAACAGAACCAGAGTAACTAAAGCTGATGGCTGCGCAAATGGAATCTCCTTAACGAGTGGATGATTTTATTCTGTCAGGGACAACATTTCATGCAATTAGATTCTGGTGAATTGTCCTTTTGCCGACTTTATGTGTGAGGAGCTGGGGCAGTAACCCTACTCCCAAATTTTGTGACTACTTGGTGAAGTGCATTAAAATGTGCATTAAGCTTACCTTTATTACTTTGGAAAAAAAATACATTGTAAAATATAGCTATCACAATAATGTTTAAATGCATGGTTTCACGCTGCATCTTTACTGTTGCAAACCCATCACTTCCATGCAGCGTCACAACATCTGTCTGTACAAAAGCAATATTATGTGACTTAAAGGACTTAAAGGACTACCATTTCATGACTGTAATCATTTGCTCAGTGGGCACCTGTATTCATGGTGATTTGTGTGTAGCCAACATGTCTACACATCATCCATTTGTACAGCTGGATATTTGCTGAAGTCTGAGTACTCAGCTCAAGGGTAGGACAGCCATGCACCAGATGGGATTATAATCTGCAACTTTCTGTTAGCCATACCACTCTATTAACCAGGAACAATGTTTAGCAACTTAGTGCTTTTACTAAATTATTGTATGTGTGCTGTACTGATTCATCTGCATACCTTAAAATGTAAATAATTTTAGTGTGCATGAACTACAGTCTCTTTAAAAACCTATTGATAAATTGTAAAGGTGTGTACATAAAAAAAACATCAAAATGTACCAAATCTAATATCCATTTATTTATTTGATCCAGTCATACATTTTACATGAGCTACCTTACTACACAGTTAATGTGCTAATTCATGGAAATGTCAAAGAACTAGCCACGATCAGATGGTCTGTGTTGTGACAAATTAACATTCTGTTGACATTTTGTACTGATGTAAAAACAAATATATTATTTGGAATATAGTTAATACTTTTGTATTCAGTATATTTAACTGAAACAAGGCCTATGTTTTGTCAGTGATTGGACTCAACTTTCACGCCTTCACCGTTTTTCTCCAGATGTTGTCTCACAAACACCTGATGTGTCACATGCACCTGAAGATCTTGTGACATAAGGAATTTTTGAAAGAGTACCAGTGGAGTGAGGTTTCTTGAACTCCATAATTAGAGCCCTTAGTTTTTGCTCAGTTTGTTTTCTTACATGTCCTCCAAAACTAAGAGGCTGATATAACCTTTTTTTTAAAACCAATTGTTAAACAATTATACAATTGCACCTCCCCTATCATCAAAGATGATAAATTAATTACCACCAATTCAGCATAAATGAAAGTGATGTTTATATCAACACCATCACATGTCGAATTTAATCTGACTATTTACAACTAATTTACTAATTAAGGGGCAGTTGTTGGTTAATGGAAACCATGGGGAATATTTGCATGTATGAAAGCTGTCAAGTCATAAATGACAGCAGATATTGTTGCACTCTTTCACTAAAAGATGTGCTGTTTATTTTGAACCTTCTTGACATGGGACATCCCCCTTCCATAGGTTGTTTCCTTTCCTTTTATAAGAATGATACAATTAGCCACTAATTTTATAATTAGTCAGGTGATCGTGCCCATTGTTTAAGCACTACTGATAACTGAGTGCCTACAGCGACACCTGGAGGATGACAATTGAAATGCTTTGCAGGTCAGGCAGTAAAGAAAAACCAAGAGCCCTGTCCATAATGGATGACACTACTATGTGATGTCAGCCACTAACTTGTAAGAACCAATGCAAAGACTTGGCTCTCCACAAAACATTATGGGTGACTCAAATTATAGTCATAGTGATATAGTCATAGAAGTTATATTCAATCTGGGGTTCATGAATCCTAATTCTGCCATCACCAGTTAAAAGTGCCTGCATGACAGCAAAGTAAAGGGGGCTCTTCATACACTATGTCATCTATTTGACTTTGTCACTGTTATGCCCTTGTGATAACAGAAAAAAAGAAACACAGATGGCAGCAGAAAAGGAACACTGTATTAAAACATTATTGCTGACATTTGACATCCACCATGCCGACTGCTACAGATTCAGTGGAATCATACTTACAGTATGTCTCCTCTCCTGTAATGGTAGCAACAACAATCAGACACAGGGCACCTCATTCGATAAACAGTTAACTTATCATTGACCTTTTTAAGATTATAATTACCAGATGAAATGTATCCTTTCTAGTGGTAATCAATGTCTCATTAGACTCTATTAAATCACGGACCTGTGCTTGACTTGTTTAGTGTTGATGAGCGCGTAGACTGAGTCATTTGTTTCGTGTGTTTAATAATTTGACACTCAATGGGTGTTAAATGGGTTGATTGAGTCACATGCATATTATCAACAATCATTTGCTTCATTATTTTCAATACACAAAAAATAGCTATGCTTATATTTAAAACTCAACAGTGTGCATGTTTTAAAAATACTTAAGCGAAGATCATGCATCAATACGTTTTTCTTTAACGAAGATCCATGAGATTTGCTAGATTATAGTGGTCAGTGGCCACTTACTCCCTTGTGTTGGCCTTCCTTTGACCTCTGACTTCTGTCCTATTCTACTCTGCTCAAGTGTTGGAATGTTCTTGTCTTACATCATTGATGTGACAAAAATTATTTGATTTATTAGAAATAAAGTTATTTATTCCGCTGTCCCAGCTTGGCTTCTTACCTGGACATCTCAGTCATCACATAAGTATGTGATCTCTCAAAACAAACATCCATCTTCATATCTCTTTCACAAATCATTTTTAACATCATTTATTTTCTCACTTGTCAACCTTTATTCCAAGTTAATCAGAATCAAATATTATGCACAGCCAACTGGTTATGTAATTACATTAGAACATTTTGAATAACAACTACTTTCATACAAAATAGAAGAGGACAGACAGCATATTTCTTCATGCTTCTTGTTGTTAAATGTATATTTAATTATTATACTGGTATATTGGAAAAACACATCTCAGGAAAATCACTCCTTCAGTGGCATATCTGATAGAATCTTGCGCAATGCAAGATTCCTGCCATCTACTGCCAATACTGAAAACAACATCTACAAATCATCGTCACAAAAATTGTAAAAATAGGTGTTTTTAAAATTCAAACATTTTGTGCTGTTTAACTTATAGATGTAAGATACTGAACTTTGTAAATAATGGTAAAATAATGGTAATAATAATTAAAATAAATTACATACAATATTAGGAAATATTATCAATTAAATGTTTTATAAAAAAGACTCAATTTTGTTAAATGTTTTAATGTTGTAGCAGAGAGATCTAGGAATCAAAGAAGTGATGTTTTACTAAATAAATTTAAAATCATTTGGCAATACATTAACAACAAATTTTAATACTTGCTTTGTAAAACCGGTTTCTGAAAGGAAGCAAGTACTTAATCACATTCTTTCTCAATATTTTTAGCTAATTTTAGTGATCAGCCAACTGGTGAAACCGTATAAGAGTAATTATGAAAATGACATTCACAGAACATTACCAGTCAAAATTCACAGGAATTTGTCTTGGCAGAGTTGTAGATTATTTCTACATATACTCTATGCATGTACACACCAGGTCTATCCTGAATCCTCATTACCACTAAATGATAAATCCCAAAGCATAAGTTTCCTTTTGAGCTAGCTGATTCTGCATTGGCTGTAAATGCAATCATATATCTTAGGAAAGCCTTTGAGCTCTCTATTAGTTCAGAAGCACACATGATGTGCAGCACAGGCATATGTACAGTAATCAGAAACACATTCAGTCCTTAACATCTCTGTTCAGGAAGAATTTGTTCATTTATTACTAAATGGACACACTGTAAATAATGAACACAATAATTATACTGGCAAATTTCTTAGCATATTAAAATTCTTTTACTTTACATATTGATTTACATTTGGTAGGGGAGCAGATAAATTCTAGTGTTGAGAAAGATTTCAAGTGAAAAAAAAAGTTTAATAGATTAGTAAATTAGATTAGACGATTAATGAAATGTTTATAATATGAACATTTTGTTATTTTTTTAAATTATATTTGTATACAGGATGGTGTTAAAATGAACAACTGGCAGGTATTTTATTGCATCGGCAGTAATTTAGGAAGACAGAATAGAGATGCAAAAATGATAGTCATGACAAATATGGCAGACATTGCAATTAAGTATATAAAAGCACAAATATTCCTTGGAAGTATCATATAACATACAGGAGAACAACATACATAGCTTGCAACATTAAAATAAAATGCTGTTTCTCGTTTATATGTTTTAGTTATATGCATCCTTTATGTGTAATTTGTGCATTGCTTCAGTGTATTGACTCACTGGAATAAGCATAGCTTCAGCACCAGTATGTGGAGCTTAGGATACACTATCAGCACCACACATCTGTCTGTCTGCCTGGCTCTTTGTCTGTGAACAGTATAAAAATAAATGTCCCGGATAGATTCTGATGCCACCTGTTGGGACTGCTGGCTTTTGGGCAGTGAAGAAGTTATCTTTTAGGGCTGCTACATATTGTACATGCATTATTTAAGAGAAGTCAGTCTCATTTGATGCAAAAAAGAGGGATCTTTTAATTTGAAACAGACATTTAACTAGAGAGAATATGGAGTAGGAGATCTGAGTCACGCCTACTTCCTGGCTTTATGCAGGGCGATCCACAGCAAGGTTATATAGAGGGTAGGATGTCTCCTCTGTATTGCAGTCAGTAGGAAAGTGTTTAAGTTTTTACATGGTCCCGCAATGTTACAAAGACTACAGACTGCACAAGGTAGAATGAGGCCAAAACACAATGAACTGAAAATATTGACTTGGCAGCTGCCGTTTCCTCATGAAAACCATCTCTGCAGATGTGCCATGCATCACTGTTTTCTTTGTTTGGGAGGATAACGATTTCAACTGAAACTGTTTACTAGTGAACCTTGTTGCAATAGCTCTTGGTTAAACTAAGTGACCTGGTAAGAGGCTGAAGGTTTCAGATGTGTGGATTGTGGAAAACACATAGATTGAGTCATCTGCCTTTTTGACTCTGTTGAAGCGAGTCTGAATTGCTGTTATTAGATAAAGAATTCCTGGTGCCACTCATGATTTTGTCTGCTTTCCATAGAATAACCAGCACATGCAGTGGCCTCTGCTGGACAGAAGATGAACTACATGTAATGGCCAAACAGTTATTGATGCGATGCAAAAAGATTGTGTCAGAATTGTGATGTTGTTATGGATGCCATTCATATCCAGTGTCATACTTGCTGCACACTATGCATGTGAGTGTTCTATCATCTATAATTATATAATCTGTAATATTATGGCAATTTACCTATATGATTCGGTTTGTAATGAGTTGAACTGGTTGAACCCAAGTTTATATACAATGTTTTTAGAGCACAGGATTTTTTCCTGGTCTCCAGCAAAAGTTCTGGACTGAAAATCTAAATATTGCCAATGACAGGATTAAGTGTATTTCTGATAAATGTTTTTGATTTTATCTTTGAACCAATTGGGTTCTACTAATTATGGGCCTTGTAAAAGAAGGCTTATACACTTCAGTTGTAGATAAATACTACAATAAGAATGGCTTTAATTTCTTTCAGAATTTCACTCTAGAGTACATGTGAATGTACTTAATACTGTCATGTTCAGCTCAGTTAATATTTAGAATTTCAAAAAAGACATCACTCAACATCAGAGATTTCATTCTGTTATTCAAGCAAGTAAGGGGTCACCATAAAAATTTAATTCTTCCATATTCAATATATGTAAAATTAATATTTTGATATCTGATTGGGGACATACTTTGAAAAGTACTCTGTAAAAAAAACAGGAATGTATTCCATATTAAAAATTAGTTTACTTCTTCCTTGAACCTACCGGTCAGATTTCTCACACTTTCAAACACTAGCTCTGAAAGTTCACATTTCAAGAAGAAACTGGATGTTTATCTATTCACAATCTTTATATTTAATTATCTGTTAAACGTTTATATCTCATCCTCGGTGTGTTTTCCTGTAAACCCTCAGACAGGCAGCTGGGCCTACCGATCATACATTAGGGGGCATCAGTCACGTTGAGGAAACTAATTGCAAAATAAAAGCAATCTCTTGTCCCATTCAGCTTCTTGTAAATGGCTAGCAGGAGCTCCATTTTCCTCAGCTCGTTAAGGGGCTAATTGCAAAGGTTCACAAAAGCCCTGACAAGGGGATGTGTAGTGGGCATGGGTTTAGGGGCAGGGGAAGGGGGAGTTGGGGGTGGTGGTAGCGGGTGGCTTCTGGCCGTCTCACGAGGCCTGTAGAAGTGTCACTGGACACAAATTAACACACAAGTAATACAGTGAAGAAAACGACCTGGTAATGAGAGAGGATCCCGCCCTGTCATTTCCAAATACAAGTTAGATGGAGCAACGTTTGTGCACGTCCAGACGTTTTGTCTGGTTTGAGGGGGATGGGTTATATTTATTACCTGTGTTAGTCAGGGCCTCATTTAAACACTGTGTGTTTACTACACTTTATCCTTTTTGTTTTTTTTTTCCTGTTTTTATCAGTACATTTTTATCATACAGTTATACAGTTGTGAAAGACTGAAAAGACTTTTTTCCATGTGGGGCAATAACTAGTCTGTATAATAAATAGAGAGAATTAGAATTATCAGCTCTCTCATCATCAGCTGAATTGCCCTCAGAGTAACAATACTATTGAAACATAAGACACACCAAGCGAATATAAACATCTGATATGCTTAATTGATTGAAGGAAAATTTGGTGTCTGACTTAATTTTATTCAACGTGCAAGGAGTTCCTGTGCACTCATCAGGGAAAATAAAATCCTCTTTTACAATACAGGATACACCAAAATCTATGTTGTATACACCTAAACCTATATTGTATCTTTCCTTTTTATAGCATGACTCATATCTTGTACTACAGTACGATGCCACATCAAGAAAAATATTGAAATTGTAATATATCCTGCACATATACATGTAACATTGTGTGGGTGGGTGAGAACATGTACCTACAGACTAAGCATGATACATTTTTTTTAGTTATCATCCCTTTGTAATTAAAGAAAAAGTAGTAACAATAATGCTGTACTGTCATCCTGGCACGTTCAGCTTGATATGAGGTTAACAGTAACATACAACATGAGAATCCAAAGCATGCAATCCATGTTTAAATAAAACATGCGACTGTTATATCCTGGCACATCAGGACAGATGAAGAAGAGCAATGCACGTCTGTGATGTAAAATTAAAGTTTACTGCTGAAGAGAACAGAGCCGTCCTGACTACTCACCATGACAAAGTTGGGTAATTAGAGAGGGGACCAGTTTAATTGGGAATATTCAAACCATGATAGATGACTTTAATAAAGGTGCTTGTATCCCTTTAACAGAGACAAATTCTCCCGACAAAGACCTCCCATCTTCTCTCCTGGAGGATGAAAGGGTCTGTGTAGTTCTCTTGTGCCTTTCTACGTCTTACCTGTTCTGCACTAAATGCACATTTTAACACTTTGAGGAAGCATTCAATCTAACCATTATAGCGCTTTATCTTTCCTTTTAAAGTAACACATTTAAACAGGTAGCATTTGCTCATTGTATTATTTTTTTCAAAATGTCTTTCATAAATTTTAGTGCCTGCAGAAGTTTTGATGATGTGTACGATAAATATCAACAAATTGGAACATTTTCTTTTGCTTACATTTGTTGCTCAAGAGCAAAGCACCACAGCAGTTAGATTGGCTATCCCCGTTACCACCCAGTTTTTATCAGTTAAGCCGAATGATTGTCCGAGTCCAGTCCTTCAAGTGCCATCTATAGTTTTGCCTCAGCATGAATTTTTAATAACTAAAATTTATAAACAGTTTGTGCTGTTCCAACTGCCATTAAGTCAATTCTCTGTGAAATGGTCAGTATTTTATATTTATGATTTAACATAAATGCCTCATATGCACTGTAAAATTAAAGTCTTTGACATAAAAAGCAATGTGAATTTGGAAGTGAACCCAAAGTGTTTAGCTGAATGCACCAAACACACAACAAAATGGCCCTTGTCAGGTTGCTTTATATATGTTAGGTCAGGGCCAAAGAAGCACTTTTCTCTTTTTCTTTTTTGTTGTCATGGAACCATACTGAAAGTGTATTTTACATGTTGCAAAGACAGGGGGGATTTTGTAATGATGCTCTGGGAATTTTTGTAAATACAATGCTTAATGCTGCTACATTAGAGTGTTTAATAAATATTCTGGCCTTTTCTACATGACACCCAACTAATGAATTAACTAGAATTGCCTCGTGAATGCCACTCCTTTCATTTAGAATGTTTTTTCTTAACCTTAAATGAAATAAGTGATATACTTCTCACATGCACACTGTCAGGCCAAAAAAGGGATTGTGTGATTCACTGCACATGGGAGTGGTTGGACATCCGGTGAAAAACAGGGAAGAGATGCTAAACTTCCATGGTAACTGTGACATCTGACAGCCCTGCTTTCATTGTTGCATCACCTCTGGGTATTATTTGTATTTAACCAGGCTTTAATTACATTACTCAATTAGATGCGGTAAAAGTAACTGACTGGCCAGGTTGACTCTTCCTCCATGAGCACTGTAAGCACAAGAAAGCAAAGCCCAATTCAAAGAAGGCTGACTAAGGCAAAACCTTACAAAGTATATCATCTCAGTATGTCAAGCTTTAAGGAAAACACAATGGAACTTGAACAGAGCTGTAGAAAGCTGCAATTCCCAACAACCACTACAGATGTTGTAATACACAGCAAGCACAGGAGAGCAAAGGAGCGGTAGAGAAAAAGAGAGGCTGCTTCAGTGTTTGCATGAGCGCTCTGTGCGAGGGGAGGCTTTCAACAACTTGAGAAATTTCATTAGGTGCCTTCTGTGCTTGGGCAATGTAAATTGGACAGTTAGGTTGCTCCTAGACCAATTTATTGCTTTGCACAATATTCTAAATGGAATTATGCCATTTTATGAGCCCTCGTGGGATGGCGCTTAGGGCTCTGGTAGAAATGGCATTTATCAAAGCACAATATTAGCAGTTCTCACACAGGTTTTGTCTTCATTATAAAGGTTCTGGGAAACAGTGTTGCATATGAGGCTTGTTTTGTTCATTCATCATTATTGTAAGTGACCATATTAGAGGGCACCCCATACGCAGTGTTTATATGGGTTGTACAAAGCTTGCTAATAAGCTTTAAGTAGATGTTATACAGACTTTATACATATGTGTCTCTATTAATCTATGCTTGGTCACAAGTACTGTTAATTAAACCAAGGAACAGGTAGCAGCCCCATTCATAAACATAGCTCACAAAACACTTAATATCGTGAAACAATATTGAGTTATATAATATTTTGATTCATTTTGTTTTTGTAAGTAAATGTAATACCATAAATGAGTAAATTTAAATATATAAATAATCCCTGCTGTGTCTTGCATCTTGGTTTGAAATGAATGGATAGAACTGGACAGAATTATACCATACAATTAGGCTGCCTGAAAAAAAGTCGAATTGGCCCAAAATGTATTGCTGTGGACTATTCCTATCGTGAATAGCTGACCACTTCCTTTGTTCTTGGTTGTTGCAAACTACCAGAGTCTTTCCAACCATCTCTCTATATGTTTTTTTTTTTATTTCCTTTAAGGAATAATACCAACTCTTCATTGACCAGATGCAGATGGTGAGAGTAAACCAAGATATGTGCCTTTGTGACCTCCTAATGGGGGGCGGCCTGCCTGTGTTTGTCTGATTAGCACAGGTCATGATTCCAGCTGGAACAGAGAGTGACAGGAGTACTGAGGAGACATGGGCGCACGAAAGGTTGGAATGGAGTCGCTGGAGTTAACGAATCTGCGCCACAACTCAGGGTTAAAGGGGTTTGCGTGATGAAAGACACAGTCTCTCTGCCCCAGGTCCAAAGTCACCTCACCTCACAGTGACGCCAGAGGTGACAGCTTCCCCTCACGGGGTCGAGAGCAGGGAGCGCTGAAAGCGTGTGCCTTTTTCTCTCCAACAAAGACAGTGCCAATTAAATACGCTGAGCAGCTAATTAGTCTTTCACCTTTTGCTATTTTGCAGGTAAGCATGGGTCATTAGATTGACATGATGAACTCCCCCCTCCTCCCCCAAAGCAAGTTCAGCAGCAGTTGGAAATTTTAAAAAGACCAATGGAGAAATGTACTTAGTGCAATGGTGGGTATTAAAGAAGTCCAATGGAAAAGTGCACTCAGTACAATGGTAGGTATTCTGTAATGAAATGGAACAACACTGTATGTTAATATTAGCAAATGTTTTTTTTTCATTTTTTATTTAATTGTATTTTAATTTTTTAATTAAAATTGAATGTTGTATTGCAATTAAGATGTAATGATGACAATAAAGCTGTTATATGGGTGTACAACAACGTGGGCAGCTACAATATAGTGTATTAATAATTAAAAGCAAGAAATTAATGTTTTTAATGTTGTATGTGATTTACGAAATAGCAAAAATGCCACACCAGCTTACCAACTGCCTGCATTGATAATTGTGAGGACTAAGGTGGTGAAAAGTGTGGTGAGGGAGAATAGCTATTTTTATATATATATTTAAAAATATATCAAATCGATGAAGTAATACTTAATAATTGTGGAGAGTGTGGCAATTATAGCGGTGATGTTATCAAGAGGGTTAAGCAGATCCATTGCCAACCTCTTGAATAGAAGGAGAGGTTATAGCCACTCTCCTCCAACCTAATACCCCCCCCCAACCCCAACCCCAACCCCCAGTTGATTTACACCATCATTTTGTCCCCTGGCTACCCTGAAATGAGGCCTGCAACTCAGGACACCCCAAGCAAGCAGCCACATTACAACTCTGTTAATAGCAATCGGTACGCTAACGAGCAGCAAAGAAGTAGCCAGTGAAAAGAGCAGTGGAGAGACACATGTCCCACAGTGAAAAGCACCGGCTCCCTTGGGACAGAGGCCCCCCGTCCCATTCGCAGGACACGGGTTATTTGTTTTGGTCACTGACAGACAATAGACCAGCTGAAACATGGAGCTGAGAACATTTAACGAAATTCAGCCCCAGAGGGCAATGCATGCTTATACTTATGTCTCTCAGTATCTCTTTTTTTTTCTTTTTTTTTATCAAATGGTTTTGCTCAATCTGATATTACCATGAGATTAGGCTTATTTGACCAAAATTGTATTTGCTTAATTTTATGTGTATGATTACAATTCAAGCATTAAAGTTCTCAAAGAAAAAAAAAAGAATATACTGACTATACATTTTCATGAAACTCCACAATCAATTTTTCTGTATTTATTTTTTTCTGGTTATGAAAAAAGCTAAATTTAAAATACCATACTTCTTTAATTATCTAGACTATTGTTTAGTTACAGTGATAAAGAACAGTTTTTGGAAAAGTTAGCAGCTAATTAGAATTCATTTTGAAATGAAGTACCCCTTTGGATCTATAAGACTGATAGAAAGAATCTGTAAGCAAGTCATCTGTATCTTTATTGTACAAAATCATTTTTAGTTTGTTTAAATTCTGTTAAACATGCTATTAGAATCCATCTACTCTGCAGCATATGCTGTCATTGAGATTCTTATCAGAAAGTGTAATGAAAAAAATGGACCAGAGGATATCAATAAACAATACATATTTATTTTGTCTAATTCAGGCACTTGGGCAACTACAGTCCTCTTGGGTTGCAAGGACTTCATTTTTTCACTCCAACTCAGCTCATAATTGCTTAATTAAAATCAATCCTGGGACAGGCAGCCAACATCCCTGATGTTCCAAGTGTAAATCAGTTGATAATTGAAAATGAAACTTTAAAAACTTTCTCTTATGAGAAACAGAGTCTAATTTTTTCAACTGTTAGCTGCTAGCTACATTGCTAGTCTCCTGATTGTAGTTGTATGTCACTATATCACCCCCCCACTGATCAAAAAGTGTATTGTTACATTCACATCAGACGTGGAATTTTGTATTAGATATGTAATTGTGAGAGCCAATTTTCAGGGGGAAAATATATCAACAGGTTTCACATGGTTTGTCAAGACAGTTGGTTCTATATATAGTCAATATGATTAGAATCTTTATTTTTAATTTAGAAGCAATTAAAAGTTTTGATTTTATTTATTTTTTATTTATTTAAATGAAATCCCCATTTTAAATAAAGCGATGCCTGAACGCATTTGTAATGAGTTTTATGTTATAATAACCTTGCTCCAAAAGGTTCAGTAGTTAAATTATTACAGTTTTGTTATTTTCGAAGAAAATCTTTTCACCGCTGCATATCAGATGAAATAGTGCCTTCAACACATTTTTTATTCGGCAACATCAAGCTATAGGATAAATTACATTACTTTTCCTTGGGCTAAATATTCAGAAAATTCTTACACGGGTGTGATTTACAACAAAATTATACTGAGAGAATGAAGGGTATGGGGATTTTATTATGGTATGGAAAAAAGGTCCATTTCTGCAAAAATGAGTTATGATATATACAGCAGACAGCAGTGGGCATTATTACGAATATTCACAAGCAATAATGCTGAATCACATTTCTGGGAATAGATCTCAGTGACTAATATTGATCACATGGTCATCTAACTGGGATTATTGTCTCTCATTTTAAGTCTGGACTGCAATCCAGGTATTAGTCTACATAAAATGAAGACTTCACATGTTCTTGTACCTGGTTAGGAACATATAGGAAACAGTCACACATCTAATTTCTGAGAGTGAAGAATGAGTGCCATGACATAACATGAAACAATCTAATTTGAGTGTAAAAAGCAAATATTGCCATTAATGATGTCAAGGTCACAACCCTGTCCTGTGGTAACATATGTATCATTTGTTCTATGGAAACCTTTGCATGCCAAAACATCTGACATCTCGTATCTTCAAGAGAAACGCATAGCTATCTAGTCCAGCATTACACGGGTTACTAAAGATACCCTTGACAGTATAAAGGCTTGAGTCTCCCAACTCAAAGATTTTTTTTTCCCCCATATTGGAAGGGAGGTTCATCCATTGTCATTACTGGTTCAATAACAGAACATCTCTCACACTTTCATGCTGGTATAAAAAGTAAATAATGATACCTCATATTATTTTTATGATCAAATGTTTATATAAGTTTTATTTATTTACTCAAAAAATAGAATACATATATGAGTTTTGGTTCAAGTAACAATAAAAACCAATAACTGGTCAGATGTCAAACCTGAAATAAAACATTTCCTTATATGCAGATGTATGGATCCAAACATCAATGTGTAAACTACAAATTTAGAGATGGAGCATGATTTATGTCATGTACGTCATGTTTGTGTTGTCAGTTTATTGATGTCTTTCAAAGCCATCTCAAACCTCATTTTGCTAATAAGAAGGCTGTTTTCAGACAATAAATATGTGCTTGTTTTTAATTTTCCATTTTCAGTTGTTAAAGTTAATGATATGTATGTAAGTTATATGTCGTCATGTGGGAATATATAATATAACATAGAAGGTCCTTCAAAAACACATGTTATGACAGGTTACCCTTTCAGGGGAAATATTACTTTGTCACGTTTTATGACCGAATCATTAAAACAAATTCAGTGTGCTTTATATCCTATTAACAGGCAGATGTTCAGAATATATATTCAGAGAACGGTCTCACCACTGCATTGAATACAAAATATCACACTGGTTTAAATTCCACACTCAAAGTTAGGAATTTGTTGAGGTTAGATTGAATCTGGCGTCAAATCGAAGTTCAGACTGAAGGATTTTTGTTAGCATGAGAACTGGACATTCAGACAATTAGCATTTTTATGTATACCTACATAAGATAATTTAATTAACTCTATGCTATCCTGCTGTGCTAGATACATCACAATTAGACAGATCAGTGGCAAGGTGCTTCCGGTCAGTTCCAAAGCCTGTCTCATGGGATACGTGGTGGGACACAGACATCTGAGGGTGGGTCTTAATTGATGGCCACTCTCATACTTATGCATTTGAATATAAAAGCTGAAACTAATCTATTTGGTTGGCAGTGGACAATCTATCTCAGGAGGTATCCAGACCAAACTGTACCCTTCTGTAGAAAAGGTGTGCCTTTTCCCCATGTCAGTCGACCCTGCATTTCGATGGTTCGGCAGAAAAGGAGTACATGCCACAAATCAATGTCCTGAGATGGAGAGACGAAGATGGATCCCTCGAGAGATTATCACCTCTTTAATCCCAGACATTTATCACCTTTGTCTGGGTTCTGCCATAGATTAATTGCAGCCTACATATAATACATTTCGTCTCTTCCAAGACCAGCAATGTCACTCTGCTATCCAGTGTTATACTTAAACGAAAGCCAGACTTTACTGATGGTTCTATGTTAAATGGTGTTGCTGGTATAGCTCCTGCATAGCTCAGAAAAAAAAAGATTCAAGATGACATTTTGAGGAAAATCCAGTTTTTACAATGTGGTATTTTCAGATTGTTTAGGGTCTTGTACTTCCTTGTCAGTGTTTAAAAATGACTACTTTTCATAATCAGTTTCCTGAATCAATTATCACAGCTGTCTGTCACTGCTCATTAAATTCTACACCTATCACTGTAAGGTGAACATTTTCTCTCAGAATGTTCCCAAGACCAACAGTGAAAGACGGAGAATCTGGCCTGGCCGTGAATTATTTAGTCTGCCACAAGGTGAGTGCCATACTGGACTCCTTCCACTGAATTATAATGTGGTTTATCATGTAATTATCAATCTTTCAAATTCTGATAGAAGAAAATTGAACATTGAATATTTCATAGACATACTCCAACACTGAGGAAATTATTTAAAAAATAATTTTAATTTTCAGAGTGGGAGAGAGTTCAGCACAGAGTTCCAAAGTATGGGAAAACAGGGGAGTCGGTTTTTCTGTTACTCCAGAGAGTTTGATGCGGTAAGGAAAACAATATCAGAAAAAATGTATCTGTACAGTATGCACATCTCACTGTTTTAAATAGCATACTGATACATGCAATGTACTTGATACAATGTTCTAGATAAAACCAGTTATTACTTATTTATAAAATACTTATACTATTTCCCTTGATATCTGAGTTGGTATTTCTGGAATTGTGCTCAAATGGTTTAAACCACAGTTTATGGAGTGGCACTTTTACATCAATCTAGGCCACCATATATATTACATGGGACGTTCCACAAGGATCGATTCTTGGGATTCTACTCTTTTCTTTTCCCCAACTGTTGGCAAGCATGGGCAAGATTCTATAGCTCTGCCAATGACAAACATTTATACATGCCTGTTGTGCCAGAGGATGACAATACTTTTGTCTGTCAGACATCATAAATTGGATGTCTTAAAATGTCATACTAAGGCAGGAAATTGAATGAACAGACTTGGCCCTCTTGCTGTACAGCGTAACCCAGAGGTGAAAAAAAAATGTAGCTTCAAATCACACATTTACAATGTAAGTAAAACTAAGAGCAAGAATACTGACCAGGACAAAAATGAAAGCTAACATCTCCTCTTTTTTTCCTGTTTCCTCTGATCTTTCATTGGCTACCTTTGTCTTTTACAGTTGACTTTAAAGTTCAACTAGAGGGTTTAGCACCAAAATATATTACTGATTGTCTGTCTCAATATGTCCCAAACCAAGCCCTAGGATCCTCTAGTGCTCATCTGCTCAGCATTCTAAAGATAAACAATACAAGAAATGGAGAATCAGTCTTTTGCTTTTATGCTTGAAATGCAGCACTTGAAGGCAATGTATTAGATTTGCACCATCAGTTGACATCATCTTAATAGGATGCTAAATTTATCTAAGATGCCATTTTTAAGAATTTTTATTATGCTTTATTATTATAAAATCTGGCTCATAAATACTTTTTCCTATTTTTTTCCCAATTTGGAAGGCACAGTTGTGCAATAGAGATGCTGCCCATTGTTACAACCCTCACTGACAACTCGGGACTAAACTGCTCTCCTCTGAAACATGTGATGTCACTGCTGTCTCTGTGCACACTGTAGACCCCATGCCAAGCTTGTGCATAAATGATTTGAGAAAGACACTTCCTGCTCATCTTCTTGTAGGCTCCTACATTGACCAGCGGGGGTTGCCAATTTGTTCCACCACAGTGAGCTCCCGGTCATTGTAGGCTGATGACATGCTCAGGATTAGCCGAGCGCTTTTACCCTCTGAGCCACATGGGAGCCCTGTTTGGTACAGCTTTTAACTGGTATATTTGATGTATCATGAATTTCATACTGATTTTACCATATTTTTGCTTACGTCTTTATTTTTTTTCTAGAGAAGTATGTTATCACTATGTTGTTCTTGTAGTTGACCTCTATTTTATTTGAAGTCATTATTATTGTTATTATTATTATTATTATTAGAGTGCATGAAAATGCACTCTATTGTTATCCGAATTTTTCTTATTCTTCTTTTTCTTCTTCTAACCAATTTTGTGCGTTTAATACAGCTTCAACCGTTTAACGTAGAAACTTCATTCAAACTGTGTTGCGTAGGTCTTACAAAGGACACTTATGCTACGTAGTTTTTATTTTTGTAACATTTATACTTTTTAAACTATTAATTAAAAACTATCAAAATTTTCCCCATAAACTTAACATTGGCCTTTATGACATCACAATAGAGCCATTAAGCAATTAGAATCTTGTGGCAGCTGTTCTGACCACCTACATCTGTTTGATGTAGGCCTATATACTTTTATCTATGTAAAATTACACTGTTTGCATTTTCATGCACTCGTAATTCCCTGGAATTACATTCTCTAGTTATTATTACTATTATTATTGTATAAGTAGTAATGCTTGGTAATAGAACTTGAGCATCATCTTGACATATCCTGAGACACTTTTTGCCACATATAATATGCCATGTCAATTTCAGCTGGTCTTTAAGACTCCTCATATTACGCGTCCAACCACTCATAGCCGATCATAATTCAAATCATGGAGGAGCACTCTTCAAAGAGGGCTGTCAGACCAGGACTGGGTTCATTTTAATTAAGTCATAAGCTGAATAATGCGATCCTTGTGTCCTGCTCGTATGACAGTCCCTAGTATTTCCCCAGGTGGCGAGGCGCATGTCTTCCTTTGTTCAGACTGCATTATCGACCCTGATGACATGTAATTACCTCCACTTCAATGCCTTTCCCCATTGTTACAGAAATTGCATTGAAAAGTTGCGAGATTTGTCCCCGAGGTAGCACCGGTCGGGTGTCTTGGAGCTTGTTTGCCTCAGGGACATACTGTATTCAGTCTGTTCTGACCTGAGTCGAGGAGAGTGACAGAAAGGAGCACTCCAGAGAAAGCCAAAAACCATAGACATCTGGCTGTGACTGTTAGAGCTGTTCTCTGTAAAACAACTGACTCATTCTGTGACCTTCCCGCTTAGTACACAGGAAACAATAAGGAATATGAAATGGAGATTTCTTTATGAACACTGATTGACATTTTGTACCCGGATGCTGGGACAGAACAATTGCATACTAAAATCATTCCCTTACTTGTGCAGCCTTTGTATTACTGCTGGGTATGTTGTATTGCAGTTGCAAATTTATTGTGGCAGTTATGTTTATATGATAACAGTACTTTGTAATGAATTGGCACATGTTCTGGGGTATTGGGTTGTGTTCTGTATTGTTCCAGTTACTTGGGATCCACTTTGAGATCCACTTCTGCTCTTATACTTTGTAAGTGGCTCTGAATAAGGCAGCCTGCTAAGGGACAAAATGTCACATTTGAGGTTGTCTTGATTTCCATATGAATTATGGGGAATATTACTCTGTTTATGTCTACTATACTTAACATTAAGAAAAAGGTATTTCTTACCATGGCATAAACTATGACCATTCCAGCCATTTTGCTTCACTTTACTCTTCACTTTGGAGAGATTACAAATCCCATCCACATCTTCGATATTCATCTTTAAATATCCCAACTAGACAAGAGAATATAAAATATACCATTGAAATGCTGCCCTTGTTTGTTTTATTAGTCCCTAGAAGGTAAAATAAATGAATAATTTCCCTGCTACTGTATGGCAGAAAGTGCACTGATGCGCTGTGGAAAAAAAAGAACTTATGGGGTAATGCCACTTTGATGAATGTGGCCTTTAAACTGCAACACCAAACAATGTCAAAGTGTCAGATTTCTAAAGAGCGTTTGCGCCTTACGGGCCTCTTCAATGGAGAGATGGCAGACGATGGAACCGTATATTCACAATTTAAATGAACATGGATTGCATAACCTGGGGCTTAAAGACAAGAGAAGATCTGTTTTGTTTTCTCCCAAGGGAAAGCTGTGGCAAAATTCTAATACAATTACACTGAAGAGAATGGGAGGGAAAAAGATCATTAATAAAAAAAATAAGAAGAAATAAAAGTATTCATCACTTAGTGTACAAAAAACCTAGACAGAATTATAACGGAGGCAAATTCAAATACATATAGTGGCTGTGATATATCTCTGTTTGCATGGATCAGTAGTATCAAGTCAACTCTCTGCCTGCCAACAATAAAACAGAATCAGTACCAGAATATTGCAAGGCTTACCGCACTAGTTTATTACTTGAGAAAGATGAGTGATGTAATGAAGCCAATCATCACAAGCTCAGTACTGAAATAAATACGTAAAGGAATGACTATAGCAATAGATAACCTGTCTAAATTCTCAACGTTAAGATTACCCAGAGTAAAGCTACCCAGCAGTAGTGCATACATAAGGCCTCTGTTCATTTTTGCATGCAATTTTCTCAGTTGATCAGATGCTGGCTGTTATTACAGTGCTATTACACATCATTCCAGAAACCTTCATTTAAATGTAGTCATTTGTAAACATATCCCTCATTTTATATTTCGTTATTAGTATTAAAAAGAGCACTTAGCTTACACCATACAGACTTTTAGAGATGACAGAACCATTACTTCCAAAGTCCAAAGGCAAAAGTTTCTAGCTTTAGAGTGGTACTGGAGTTGTTTGGAAATAATACATATAAGAGTATGGGTCTAAGCTATACAGTGTATTACTTAGAGCAATATATTTTCAGACTTTATCAATTCTGGAGAAGTAATCAAGTATTTTCAAAGTTTGTTTACCATGTTAGAATTCATTTCTGTAACATTACATGCAATAATATAACAAATGTTAAGTTTTATTTTCTGTAAACAATGTAAAACAATAATTGTTACTCCAGTAACCCATCATTTTCATTCATATCAAATATTCATAACTATGGTATGTCTAAATGTATCATTTAATTGAGGTGGATTGACATAGATGCCTTAGTGAAAGAGACAATTTCAACTCATATAAACCTTATAAAATCGTGTGTTACATTTTTTTACTTTTTAAAATTCAGCCTCACTGTGTGTGTGTGTATTTGTTTGTCCAAGCGGGTTTGTGTATAGTGTGGGGGAAGGGGGTTCTCAGGGGTTTGCTAATGCTCAACCGAGACCACAGATAAAACAACTGGAGCAGGAACAAGGTAAAGATTTAAATTTTACATGATGTGGAATGTCAAGTTTATAAATAAGTAACGACAGGACTAAAACCTCCCGTGGTTCCCTTTTTTGAGTATTTGTACCCAATATAAAAACAGTGTCCCGGAACAGGGGCCAGCAGGAGACCTGAATGGGTTTACCCACAGGATGAAGGACAGGTATTGGTTAAAGGTAAGTGGTGGGATGGCAAAAGCAAATGGGAGACAGGTAGACCTGTGGTCTATGGGGATTTCTGGCCCCCTGTTCAGAGCACTGCTTAACCTGCTGTTCTGGGGTTTGCCGAGTCAAGATGGAGAAGCAATGCAAGAGAATGCTTTCCCAGACCAGCAAAAGTGTATTACAAGCCTAATGCTTTTTTTGTGGGGGTAATGGTCTGTGTCCGGTCTTTTTCCATTAGTAAAAGAAGTAATATTGCGGCAGTCAAGGGAAGTGCTGTTTGCTGAGAAAATACAGTACTGTAGAAATTGCTTCTGCTAGTCAGTTTGGTTGTTTTTTTGGTTTCATGTTTTTAAAATGTATCCGCTGTATGATCTCTCTTTAGAGGATTTTTGAGGTGCGTGATGTGTGCGTGTGCATAACTACATATATATTTCACAATTTCACAGCCATGATCATCTTTTGCAATACAAAATAAACAGGTTTGCTGTACTGAAAACATCCTTAGCTTTGAAGTCTACATTAGTACATTACACGTTGTAATGTTGTAATGTTCTGCATAAAAATGGCTGGTGTAAATTCTCACGTCCTATATATTAATCTTGAAATTAACTGGAATAACCCTTGCAAGTCCATCTGTGGTCCTGAAAAAGAAGAGCTACCAGAGTCTCCATGATTGCCTAGCCCACCCTGCCTAGACCACATGATCTCCCAAGGAGTTGTGGCATCTGGAAGAACGTAATGCAGGTGGAATATATTGCATAACCTGCAATCACTGTACTGGATACTAATGATTAGTTTTGATACAGAGACTCTACTGTGTGAATAACCCTACCCTACATCTCAAAGTGGTAAACAAGGTCTCTCACAACTTCTCAGCTACCCACATATTAATCTTCTGCAACCCTGACCCACAGGTGCATGTGAACAGTGGAGTGAACATTTGGTCCAACCACTATGGTGCTTCGTCTTTCAGTTTAAGTGAGGAATTCAAGCATTGCAAGTTTAAGAATGAAGCTTCACTTTTTCTGTCTTAACACTTTCTGTCAATTCTGGTTACCTTTGAACTAATTGTGTGAGCAGACCAAATATAGTACATTTTACACATTGAAATACTTACTTAAATTAGTAACTCAGAGAAAAGGATAAAGCGCTATGGCGGGTGGATTGAATGCCTCTCGTACAGTACTGCTGCTAACTTCACTCAGCCTGCGTACCCTGTACTCAGTATGCAAATCAGACAGGAACAAATGTTCTGTCCCAGCTGGGCCCCCCATTCTGAAGTACTTAGCATTCTTTTTTTACCTCTCTCTTTGTTCTCTGATGCTCTTTAAATGAGCTTTCCAATTCCACTCTTCTCACAATTCAATTTTACAAGGCCATTATCTAAGATATAATGTGAAGGTTAAATATATCAGGGCAGCCATTATGTGGAAATAATTAGCGGTAATGAATAATGCACAAATTCCACTGATGAGGGATGGTTATTCCTGTAATGAAGTGTAGGGCTGCACTGACAAATGAAATTAAAATATTTAAACACTGTTTTATGATATTACCAGGCTCCTATCATTTCCTTTATCTCCAATGCGAGGCTGTGGATATCACCATTACCCTCACTGATCCTGTACATGACATAATGCAGGTTAATGTGACAGCAATTAGTCAAAGTGGAAATCAATCACAGCTGCAGTGGTGGTGGTACAGCCATTTAAGGACAAAACTTGTTCAGCCATTCTTCACTGCTCATAACCATTTCTCCCTTTCTTTTTCACGAACATATTTGTTAGTGATTTAAAGAAGAAAAACAGTTTCTTTTTTATTAATAAAAGGCAAGGGATTGAAAACTGTATTACTGGTGTAGTATTCTTATTTCTGCATGCCTAAAAAGACCACTGTGGAAAGGAGAGCATGTTGAAAAAGGTTTCTCAACTGAAAAATTACACTTTTCCAGCATTGAGAAAGAACACCCTACCTAAACAGAGGCATAAATATTCTGATGCAACAAGTTCATACAAATGTATACATGTGTTTGTCCCTCTGCATGTATATCTAACATAGATATAGATAATATCTATGGTTTCTGCCTTTGGCATGCTGTATGGTACCATGGACTTTAACTTGCATTGATTCAGTAAGTGCTGAGCTCTATAGATGAACAAAATCTTTGCAAGTCACCCTGGATAAGAAAGAAACTAATTCATGGAATGTATGTGATATGTGAAGCAAACAATATCATATTTTGGATGGGAAAAATAATTCAAAATTAAAATCTAGAATTCCAAAAATATAACAAAACATGTGCAGTATCCTGACAAAATAAACAGAAATGTATCATTACCTATAGCAACAAATGAACAATGCAAATCCCTCTCAAAAGCCTGCAGTGTTTTATCAGTGAATTGGTTATAATTAAAGAGCACAGAAAAGGGGTTGACCACCATCATGACATTACCAAAAATAGATGTTTGAGATGTAGCTCATTTGTACCATTACAGTACTTAAATAAAGTTCACTCTGGGCATAAAACACTGAAATGCCCAGAGTGAATCTCAACATGTGAAAAGGTGACTTGCACCAGGGTTTTTGGTGTGAGAAATACAATATCATGGACGAAAGTGGTGTACATATGCATATGAGCTCAACTGTTTGAATGGTGTTATGGAAACTGACACAATAAATTTTTCCTGGTTGGAAAGATAAAAGGTCATCTACACTCACAATGACCATTAATCAGTCTTGTTAGCCTGAGGGAATCAGTAAAATGACTAACGTTGAAATCACTCACATGATATATTTAGTTGGGATTATTTACAGGATTCACATGGTTTTAATGATTTTATTGGCTCCCTCTTGCCTGTTTCCTGTGTCCTTGCTAAAAATCATGTATTTTACTCCTATTATCAGACAATGAAGTGCTTCTATAATAAATCTCAAGTTTTTAAAACACTTCCCGTGTAAATTGCCCTGACAAAATCAATGGGGTCAATCTGACCAGGAGAAAGAGATCAATGACACAGTATCAATGAGCTGAGGCCTCCAGTGTCACACAAAAATGCTGAATCGTATTATTTGAACTGGACAAAAAAGTACAAATGGCACCTTTTAAACGACATTCTTCATGTACATTGAAAACAGGGTAATAAGTGTCACTTTTCCCTACTTCGCTGCTTCCCTACTTCCAACAGGCAGATACCATTGTCTATCAAAATCCCACTTTATTATTTTATTGAATTTACATGTGGCCACTTATAACGCTCCATTGTTACACGATGGACGGTGAATACATAAATCAAACATAACCATACATAAATCTAAGACAAATCCACTGACACTGACACATAGACATAGTCTCTAAATAGAATAAACATTTTTGATGAATGTTATTTCCTACTTACAGCCTTTCAGCACTTAAATGTTAATTACATGATATATCATTTATTCTGATACTTCACTTCATTTGTCAGGTGTGACCTAATTTGAAATAAAGAAGAAACACTCATGGCACCTTGTGTCTCTCAGAGCAGATACTGCCTTTACGTTGTTTTCTTCTCTCTCATGCATGTTCATCCCAACCAGCTGAAGTCCTGAAAATTTATGTTATGCTTCTATAGGTTACATAATAACAGTGAGGAATGCACAGCAAGCGGAACCAGTGACTCCTAATCATGGTCTGGAGTTTTTTGTCTCACGCTGTCAAAGTGGAATGTCTTCTCTGTGTACTAGGATTACACATAGATATACTTTTTTAAACAGTACCAGGGGTTAATTTCTCAAGAATAATAAATAAAATAGACTTATAAAGAGGACATCTCAGGCATGTCCCTCAAAACTGTTTCCCTGGTTTTCATTTATATATTATCAGATGGAACATAATGCATACAATTTATCTTAATAATATGAGTGTGACAATAACAACACATGTTGTAATATTACAGTCAGTATTTAGCTGATATTGTATGGTGTATCTGTCTATAATAGATAAATGTCTTGCAGAATCTTGTCTCAAAGTACTTGGATGCAAAATGAAAACAGCATGTTATCATCAAGGGCGGTTGTTAAGTAGGTCATGATTTGGATGACTTTTTTCACAATGTCTCGCAAATCAAGAAAACACACACACACACACACACACACACACACACACACACACACATATATATATATATATTCCCATAAATATCTTGTGTACTTGAAACAATAAATCATTGTGATAAAATGCATATTTTATAGACAAAATCATATCCTGGGACATATCCTAGAGCAGGATTTGAGGCTGAGCAGAACACAAAAAGAGAATCGTGGCCAGGCTGGCAGATTTTATTAAGCTCATATTTCGGGGCTGTCAGGGCCAGTGCATTTGACTTGTAAAACAGACCTAATTAAGGCACCCAAATATGCAATCGACATCTCAAACAGTAAGTTACTGTAACGCTAGGGCTTTGGTCTGTCATCTTGAACGCTGATTATGGTGGGAGCATTAAAAGGGAATTACTGCGAAACAATTTACACTTAATGTACCAGTCATATCAGCTGAAAAAAATGGTTTAAATATAGTGACGTTAATAATACATGTTTTAATTAAACGGCTGGAGGTGCATCTAGCAGAAAGAATTGAATCTCCAGATTTCACACACTGCTATGATTCATAGGCAGTAAATATGCAAAGACCCATGCCCATAAGGCAATCAGAGTACATAGCTGATATGCATGATGTTATCTGGGCAATATAATCCATCTAGGGACCAGAAATATTCACAAAAAAGAACAGGAAGACAGGGGTGACAGTCTAGGAAATTGTGCTCAAAAAGTCTGCATACTTTACACCAAGCTTATAGTGTTGATGTTGATGTTAAGCAGACATATTCAATGTTCTAAATATAATTGTCATAAAGAAATTGCATTTAATGGGTTAAGTGTTCTGGTTTGCCTTAGAAATACTTGTTTTTTGCTGTTTTTGAGTGTTTAAGAGTGTGTAAATTCAGGAATTTGAGAAGCTAGAGCAAATGAGAGAAAGAAAGAAAGAAAGAAAGAAAGAAAGAAAGAAAGAAAGAAAGAGAAAGAAAGAGGAAGAGAGAAGGAAAGAAAAAGAAGCATTGCACTTCAGTCTGCATCTGCCAATGGTGAGCTCTGTGCCTGGGTGGGACACCATCATCCTTTGAGTAAAATTCCTTTGAGCACATTTTCCCATATAAAATAGGTTACATAATGCACAAGTTGTGAAATTCCATGCTTAAAGTTACTTTATTTCTCCTGTAAGTTAATTTGCAACTCATTAAAAGGGGATCAACTTACCTAACACTGTCTTTCTGTTCATAAAAATCACATTTAAGTAAAAAGGCACAAAAATGCAACCCCTAACATACACCTGGAAAACGAATAAAGAGGAGCATGGACATGCCCAACTACAATGAAATACTGGAAGTAAATTGGGACCACTTTATGGCCAATTTTGAAATAAACACAGTGACCATAGCGACACAAACCATATTTCAAACAAACTGCAAATGTAATTCTTCATGATTACTGATTCAGCTCTTGATCTGGGAATCTCTCGTCAATCTCTGGATCAACTGTTCTCCAACCTTATTGGTCAGCTGTCCTGGACAGGTTCTTGTTGTTGCCCTTCCTCTCACTGTACCACATATTTTCCATTTGTGGCCAATCACAGAAAAAAATATCTGTTTCTACTTATTGCTGTGCTTTCCATTCTGCTCTTTACTGTAATATATCATGTCTCTTAAAATAACCTTCCCCTAAAATTAGTTTAATGTAATCAAAAAAGTATGTTTTACCTGTAACATCAACATTTGGTATGTGTCTTTCAATACTGTGGTCATGTGTTTTTTTATTTCCCTGAAACACTGATGTTGAACTCTGCAGTAGGGCTTGCAATACAATATAAGCACATACATTCCTCTATAACTGTTGTAAACAGGAAAATATTGGTTGTCTACCATTTGTGCAACATGTATTACAACCTGAGCAAATGGTGTGCTCTAGGTGACCAGTACAGCTGTATCATCAGGTTTCAACTGACCTCTTGCCCTAGGTCATAATGTCCATCATAATCCTTCTAGAAATGGGCTTATTTTGATTTGCTCTCCTGACATTTGGCCACAGAAATATCTGACTTGAGCAAAGCTGTCAGACTCTAGGAATGACCTTTCTATGGTGCCCCAAAGGATTTCTGTATGTGTGTGTGAATGGATTTTTCCTATTGTTCTAAATACCTGCAAGACAGAAATACAATCTAATGTGACTTAATAAATTGTATTTTAAATCATGAAATTATAGTTGATAATGGATACAGGTATTTTTGTGTTACTACATGTCTTGTTCATGCTAGTACCAGCAGAACTGTTGCAATAAATGTAAACAATTAGAACAAACCACACAAGTGGGAAACCATCAACTGTAAATATAAATTTGTGTTTTTTGGTTCAGCTGTCCTGCAGGTTTCTAACTCTCAGTTTCTCTTCACTTCTCCTTAATGTTGCTGGCGATGAGAGATAGCCATCCTGCTACATATTGGAGAGTAATAAATTGTGTGTACATTGATAAACTAATGCAATTACCCGTGAGGTCATGGAGTCAGCTAATTTAGAGATATCAGCGTGGGGCTCCCGAGTGAGCCCCAGGGGGGCCCCAGTCTCTTTATTACAGTGGTGGGGTCAGGGAGAACGCTACATTAGGATTGATCTTCTGATCTAATTGTGGAGCTCTGCCCCTCCATTTTGGCCAAAAGTGCTTAGCACGCATGAGAAAGGACCGGCATGCACTAATTGAACACCCATCTCCATAAAGCACAGTGATATGTGGCTATTAATGGGCAAAATATACAATGTGTCAATGGGATGAAATTGTTGGCAATGATAGGCGATGAAATACCAAGGTAAAAACACTAAGATAATGGAAACGTCATCAGAATTTGAAGTGTTTTTTTGTCTACTACCCAGCTGGATCTGTCTGATCCAGTTAAGAACACATAAAAAATGGATCACACCAGAATCAAGACAACGCATTTTTAAGGAGTGTTTGTTTTAAAAATTATTCATATATGCATCTTAAATGGAATGGTTCTTCAGAGTGGTTGTTGCCACACGCCTGGCTGCACTGTCCTGTTTGTGCCATTCATCTGGGCCTCTATCAATAGCTCCTAAAACAAAAAGACATGGCACACTAATCAGCTGACAGTTTTCAAACAGAGGTCAGGCTCTAATGTGCCCCATGACACGTAATTAAATTGCAATCTTTAACCTTCGTTAAAAAGTCAAAGCCTTGAGGGCAACTACAGTATACTAAACTCATAGTTTCCTGTCTCAACACCAGACAAAACACAATGAAGTTTGTACTGGCTAATCTGAAGAATGCACGGTACTTACAGTGAGAAATTACATTACATTACATGCATTTAGCAGACGTTCTTATCCAGAGCGACTTCCATCACAACGGAATATAAGTGTATCCATTCAATTTAAAGGAACAACAGTGTCAGACCAGACTAAAAACACTCCCAGACCAGTGAGTGTGAGCATAACACTATTCAAGCCCTACCACAAGTTAATTTGTGCACTCTGACAAAAGCCAAGTATACTACGATACAACACTCCCTAGAACACAAATTCATAATACTACACATAAAATTAACATCAATTGCAAGAAGTAGGTGCTAGGGGGTGGGGATAGAAGTGGAACCGTGAATTGTATTCCCATAAGTGTAGCTAACAGTAGGGGAGGAGACAGCTTCCTATTTGCCGCTTTTATTTATTTTTTCATTTATCAAGTGCCTCTCCCTACTGCCATTTACATTGCCTATAAAGGAAATACTATTCATTTATACAGCTAGAAATATTAATGCAACACACCAGTTCAAGTACCTTGTGCAAAAGATCCAACAGCAGTAAACCACCCAAGAATCAAACCTACGACCTTCTGGTTAAAATTCCTGTTCCTCCACTCAACATGAAAGAAAACCTGATATAAAGGTTTGGACAGTTCATTGGTACAGTTTTGTACTTATATAAATCTGTAATATTGTACTGCTCAGCTAAGTAACAGATATATTTACACAATAAATTACACTTTTCATAGATTCATAATATATAAAGAACTGGGTTTTGAACCATAACATGAAAACAAACCATTTGCAAATCTAAATATTTATACATAAATATTGTATCTAAAATAGATGTTTTCAAGAGTAATTCGTACCAAAATGCATATTGTGCTTATGCTTGAGTGATTAATTGAACAAGTATTTTTTAAGACAATGTTTGTCAATTTCTGAAATGAATACAACAAAGCAAGTATGAGGGAGAAACAACTGCAATTTCTTCACAGTTCTGAGAAGGTACATTGTTTTGAATCTGACAGTGACTGAATTGCTCAGCAATACTAGCCTACACAATCAATGCCTTGATTTAAATCTCCGAACAGCTGACTTAATTTTCAATACGTTCCTGACACTGGGCTCAATGTAAATGGAATATTTACTGCTTGACTACAATGGACAGGTATTCAAACTGTAACACAACAGATGTAGAGATCAATTGGAAGCAAAGATGGACATAAGGAATAATTCAATAGATTGAGGATCTTGCTGCATTGCACCCTCTAGTGTTGAAAAGAAAATATCTGATCAAATTATAAACATCACTGTCAGTAAATATTCTTGATGAGCATCAACCTCATATTTGTCAGGGGCAAAGATGAGATCTTGCATAATAACCAAACAATCTCATAAAGCTTACAAGCAATTTCATTACGTAGCAATGCATGTATGGATAGCCCCTTTGTATCAGTTATAATAATTAAAAATAATTATAAATTTGTTTTTTTTTTTCCCCAATTCTCTCTAGAAAGCATATTCTGCCCAGAACCTTTTGACAATGTAATAGTAAATAGATATATTTTGACAGACTGAGTGTCTTCTATTCTCACAACCTTCAGGGAGCCCAATGTCCAAAGTTCTGCAACTAAGAAATGCTGCCACTAGCAGCCAGGACTAAAAAGATGTCTTAATCTGGATTAAAATATTAAAATGATGTACAGTTCCCCGCACAAAAGGAGGTTCAATGATTCTAGTTATTACAGCTCTAGCTAAAGGCTATAACACTAATTCTGCCCTGCTATTCTTCAGACACACTGATAACATTTGCACACCTGAAAGGTTTAAGGAAAGTGAACGAGAAATTAAATCACAACACAGGAAAGCAGTGTGGGGGCATTATAACAAAAGTTGTTTTACTATTAAAGGCAAAAAATTCTGCACACATAATTGCAACAACAAATATTTTGTGACTGCCACACTCTGGATACACTGTCGAGTAACCATTTCCTTTATTGGAACATACTTTAAAACAAAATGTGAGACAAAAATATATACATAAATTAAAAAAAAATGCTTTGAGGCTCAAACTCTTAAGATGCACAGCTCAAGTGGAATCCTGGGGAAAACAGCAGTCTGCAGAGTGTGATTTATGGAGACAAATCACATAGGGGGGGCAGGGGCAGAGGCCCCCTGATTTATAGATCTAATTTTGTTTGGTGGTGGAGGTACTTGGGATTTGTGGTACAGTGGAGTAATATGCATTATAGGACACTGTAAAAGTTCAAAGAATCAGCATCTCTCAATAACTCCGCAGATGAATTGTGAGACAGATGACAGATGTAATCAAGGTCTGTTCTGACCGAAATTGGAATTTGGGGTCAAAAATGCACATCATGGAAGCTAATCATTTCACAGTTGCAGAGTAGCATTCACCCTTGACAATGCCAAGGTTTAGTAAAAGGTAAAAATCAACCTGGAGTTTTGAGAGCTGCTTCCAGTGTTTACATTGCCGGTCAAAACCCCGTGATGAAAATTCGTCATGCAAAATTATTCATCCTGAGCATATTACAGGTTATGATTTATGCTTTTGGCTAAAAAACTGAGCTTGATGTAGAGCCAGGAGTTTTGTTTTTAAAATATGCCAGGGATAAACACTAAATTAATCATGCCACTGCTGAACTTGCTGGGGACTGACACTGGCTTATGGAGGCCCACAATCACATAAAATATTAAGAGCGTTCCACAGAAATGACGGGAGGTTACTACAAAGTGAGGAGCACGCAGAGCAGCCTCTTTTGGAAATGCATGGAAATTGCACAAACACCATCCATTTATTAGACAAAGTGGCTGAGCGAAGGCACAACAATAAGGTTCTTCATTTTGGTAAAAAAAAAAAAAAACACAACATTAGATAAATTAATACATAAAGAAACAAAATGAATACACAATTTCCATTTTGTTTCTGTTTTAAGAGTACAGGTTGCTTGGTCATGTTATGGACAAATTCAGAACATGACAAAAGTGGTAAATTTTACTACGTAAAGTCATTTAAAAAGTAATTTCATGAGGCGCTCAGATTCATGTGTCTGATATCTCAATTTTCAAAGTGCTAAAAGATATGAAGCTCAGCACATCAAACAAAAAAGACAAAAAATATTTATATAATATATAAAATTGGAAAATGATGTACAGAATTAAAAGGATCCCAAGGTGTGCTGTGCATCTTTCATGTTGAACATACAGAATCAAACAATTTAAAAGGTGGACAAAAGTGAGCCATCCATCAGTATTAATTTCACACATTACAATATCTCACATCCATTTGTCTTGGTGACACAAATTAGGAATTCGGGGGATTTTAACAAATGAGGCAGGAAATATAAACTTATTAGCCCATGCAGTCCTAGTTCACACTGTGCGGAGACCCCTTCCCTTTACCTTCCAGGTTCTGCTGGAGGCTAACTAACCTCATTGCTGTCTTCAGGGAGGGATTAACTACTCAAAATAAATCCCTCCCATTAAAGAGTCTGAACTTTTGCTCATGGAAGGGGGAGAGGGGGCGAATAAAACAAACATCAATCCATTTTAAGGGATGCGCTGCAGACAGGCCATCACAGCTATTCAAATATGTAAAAATGAAACCGAACAGGTATGCTCAGGAAGTAGTATTTGCCTTAACGTTTTCATGCCAAAGGTAGATATGAGCTGAACTGAACAGTTAAATGCTCTCCCTTAATGCTGTTCGATAGGTCTATTGAGCGAAATTAGGTTTCAGTTCATTTATTAACAAATCCAGTCTAACTCTCTTCATAAGTACAACCTCTCAAGTTTCTTTATTCAAGCAGTCGTCAAGATACATATAGCTTTTTACTTTTTAACAGTGGTTTGGAGTGACTGTGTGATTCTCTTACAAGTTCCTTTTCCAGTCATGGCCATTCTAAAATCTAGACATTTGCTTTCTATATAAAAATCATAATACACACACACATAAACAATCATCAATTTTTCGTCATCTTTGATTCATTCAAAAAGAAAAAAATTGGTCAGAATTTTCAGCGCACCCTGTCTAGTCCATTGTTCTAATTATTTCAAATTCAAGCCATGCAGCAGAAACTTTGCCTGACAATGTGAGCAGAAAGTCCAGGTGAGGTTTTGATTTCTCCTTGCGACAAGGACTTCTATTTCCTGAAAGGGGAAACTAGTGAAGACAGTCCAGCACATTCAGGTATGCTAGCACATCGAGCTACGCCAGCAAGCTGAGGTACACCGGCATTCAGCTACACCTGTGTATTCAGCTATGCCAGCAACCTAAGGTACACCAGCACAATCAGCTATGCCAGCAAGCCCAGGTGTGTCAGCTTGTTCAGCTCTTGCCAACAAGCTCAAGTGCATCAGCATATACATATATACACATATAACCGGTTAAAGAAAAATTTTAAACTCATTCTCAAAATTTCTGTCTAAGCAGCCATACTGTGTTGCCCCGATAATTCTCACATTTCAGACACCACCATCCGCCACATTGAACCCATTACCCCAGTATTCCATGAGTGCTCCGATGACAAATTGGGGGCAAGAACGAGCTTTGGGGACGTCCTGCATGTTTAAACAAAAGAGCAAATTGCGTTGTGTTCCCCCGTTTTCTTAATTGTGCATTCAGAGGCGAAGTGGGCATAACGGGAGCACGCAGATGACTGTGCATTAACAGCTGGTGGGCTGCAGTAAGTAAACCCAAGGGAGAGGGTTGAGGTACTTTGAGCTTAAAAGCCACACGCAGGGCAAGAACGGTGAAGGCAAATTCAGGGGGTTGAGGGTGGCGGGGGGAGGTTGCAGCAGAACCTCCGTAATAAACTGTGAAAGAGGCGCAAATCAAATTTTTCACAATTAGCTGAGCAACAACTGTGACAGGTTGGTGCGCAGAACGACTTCATTGCCATGGTCTGATTTGGTTATCCATCGTCTCTTATGCAAATGCAATGTGACAGGGGCTGCTGGGAGCACTCAGGCAGGACGATCCGTCACCGCGGGGGTTGCCGTGGACGCAGGAGCTGGGGAGGGCCAGCGGTGGTGGTGGTGGGGGCTGGAAATAGAGTGGACAGTGACGCCTATGTGACAGGAGCAAGGCCAAAAGAACAAAAACACTGCAAAGTTCATGAAGGACTTCACAATCACCGGACTCAAGAAGCTTCAAGTCTGACTCAAGCTGTTACAGTTTGCTGTTCTCCTTGAAAAATGTTAAGATCTGGATGCCACCAATTTCAACATTCATTCAAACTAACCAAAAATAATGTAAGAAAGAAAGTGCCTAGGCTTTAGCTTGTAGTCCAAATTTCACTACAGTTAGTCAATAATACAAATGACATATTAAAGTGTTTGTGTTTCTATACACATCTGAAATGAAACATGATCTCATTGAAGAATGCATTTGTAATGTTTAAAGACAACTAAATTCTCTGGACGGCAGCAAGTAAATGTTAAACCTCTGTGGCCAACAGGTCAACATATTGTACTGTAAAATATGCTATCACTGTCTCACAACTCACAACCTAACAGAATATAAACAGTGCAGGACAGCAACACAAATGGCTGTTGCTTTACCTTCCGTAAGGTAGCAGCTGCACTGCTCCATGACAGGCAACACAAGCCCAGGTTCCACAGCACCAGTGGTAGAGAAGAGTACATCTCAGGGGAAGCAAAGTAACACTTAAATCAGTGGATGACAGTGATTTTTTTCCTGACTATCAGGAGCACACTGTAAATACAGCGACACAAACAAACAATTCCTTAAATACCTTAATTCGCAGAAAATTCAACTGACTCTTTGAACTTGAATAGATTGTTTCTCACTCCTGATGTCTTCATCTTCTATGAAATGTGGGTCCACCTTTGGGTCGTCCTGGAGACGACTGATACTTTGAAAGCTGTAAAAAAAAGACTAAATTAGGAAAAACGGAAAAGTGTTAATTCAGTATCAGCACAATAGAATGGTGTTCTTTTCCTTCCACTGCCCTCTAGATTTGTAGTGATTTCACCAAAGTAATTACCAACATTCATTATTAATGTCAATACAGTTTGGAGGGATTCCAAACAAATCTGTATTTCCCTTAAAACATACCAACAGATAAGTTAATCATCATACATCCTGACAGTTGTCTATATTAAATGACATACTGATGATCTTCCAGCAGCAAAACTGGAATCACACTGAAAATGGATTACGAGGTTTTTACAACCTTACCTTGGATCCACAGAAGTTGTGCATGAACAAATGCACATCCTTGCACGTAAACAGGCAAGGGTTGAATGGATTTTGCTCTTTTTGTGAAAATGGGGGTTGGGGGGTTTTGAAATGGTCTTTATTTTTTTCTGCATTTTTTTGGAAGTGTTTTTTTTTTTCCATCTTTTGCCTCGTTATCTTTTCCAATGTGTTTTTTTTTCTTTTTTTGTTTGCAGTTAAGTTTCAGACCATTTCAATTCTTTATTGTTACATTTCAAAATAAAGGCAAAGAATTGAAGCAAAGCCATCATACAAATCATTAAAATTCATACATAAAATATATACACAAAAGCAACTACCAAAAGGCTAATTATACACAGTAAAGCCTACTATGCAACTTTAGTAACTTTACCCAAACAAGTCTCATGGTTGTCTCTATGCTTCAAACATTCATCAAAGGTTTCAACATCCATCCATTCCATAATATGGAACCATGTGTCAATAAAAGAAATCTGGTCAGACATTTTAGACCAAATTAAAAGAAAAATCAAAAAAACAAACAAAAAATTAGTACCCACTGAAGGTTATTGGACATTATGTAAAAAGCTTTCCTTTACCTCACATTGTATTTACAGTATGTTGTATAATCACACAGTACTCTTAGTAGTACTTGCTTTGCAAAACTGTATTAAATGTTAAGGTCTAATCAAATGTAACTAGCTGTTAAAAACAAAGTTGTGTAATCAAGTCGGGTGGTGTTCCGGCAGCTGACGGGGGAGGCCTCTTCATCTGCGCCAGGACCGCGGCTCATTGTCATCATCCTCTTCATCATCGTCCTGCAGCAAGGCATCGTCCACCAGAGACTGTTCTTGGAACTGTGACGACAAACAAACACGTACACACCATGTTACTAATTTAAGACGTTTCTTCACTAGACACAAACACAGAAGCAACAGTACATGGGCATTCTGGCAAGATTCCAGATTTATGTTATATTCCAAAAAAAAACTCATTTCATTTATAACCAAATTCTGATTCTTGCATCCTTGTCAAAATAAAGAGCTACGGTGTGCCATGTGACAAACTACCATGTGTTTACACGTGATTATGTAAACAAATGTGAGTGTATATGTCCATGTATGCGCACAGGCATATGAGTCTGTGCACAAGTTTGTACTTCTCTGTGTTTGAATATATACGTGTGTATAGTCTGTGTCAACTTGTCCAGCGCCGTGTGTGGTAGTGTACAACTGCATGAGTATTTATATGCGTCTGGGTGAATCCCAGAGTGCACATGTGCGTGCATGTGCCTGTGTGTGAGTAAAGCGCAAGAGGAAAGCGCGTGAGCGTACGCCTGCATGTGGCACAGTATGCGCACGCTTGTGTGTGCTGACCTCGTCATCCTCTGGCTCGGCCTCGTCAGGGTCGGCAGCGCTGAGAGGGGCTGAGGGTTTGTGCCAGGCCAGCTTCAGCTCCTGATTATTCAGCTTCACCCCGTGAACCGCAGCCTGCAGCACAACAACCCGGGGCCCCCATTACAAACCATGTTCCTCCTCAAGATGTACGGAATTAAGTCCTTGAACCAATGAATATGCCATGAACTAAATAGACACTGAGCTCTCCATAACAACACTCGCTACCTCGGCACCACATACTGTTAAATGCTGTTGAAATGTCACATCTTTTTAAATTTTGAAATGTGCAACACTGTCAGTGTCTGAGTGGCCTTCTGGTAAAAACTGTAAAGGTGCGCAGCCCACGGTCTGTAACAGACTCAGCTGTGACTCCATGCGACTGCGGGCAGCACTTACCACCTCCGCTTCCGCCCGCGTGCTGAAGGTGATGACCGCAGTGTTGGCAGAGTCATCAATCTGGCAATCTTCAATCTCGCCAAATTGCTTGGACAACAGGAAAAAGTAAATTGTACTTCAACCGTGCACACTCCAGACAATGTCATTTCACACAGTATGAATAAGTAATCTGTCCTTGTAGGAAACTGCCCAGTCTTGTTTCTTCTTTGTCCCCTTCACAGCCGCCCCCTCCCCTCTAAGATTAAAGGGGTACACACTGGCACTTTGATGTTTTTTGCCTGTTCAGATTTTACTTACTGCAAAGTGTGGGAGCAGGTCCACTCTGTCAGACTCTGTGAAGCCCGAGATATCCAATGCACGAGGCCGGTGGTCAACCACGGCGTGAATCGGGGCGCCTCGGCCACGCCCTCGAATTCCTCGACCCCTGCTACGGAGGGCCCCACGACCCCGGGCATGGCCACCCCTCCCACGCCCAGATGCCAGGATCCCTCTTTTGGCAGCCTGAGAGGAAATGATAATGAAAAGGACAAAGTCTAATTTAACAGCCTGGTGGAACAGTGAAAAATGGGTATTAGAAAACATGTGAACAAGGCACTCTACAGGGTCCACAACTACTTGTCATCAAGTGGAAAAACACCATGCAATGTCCTTTAATCACTGCTAAGCCATTTTAACACCAACAATGGTGGCAAAATACCAGTATGAGCTGACGAACCACCGACACCACCAACCAATGTCTGAAGAATTCCATCACATTCCTAGCTGCTGTCAAATTCATCAGCAAAATGCAGTGAGATTGCCCTAAGCACATGTGAAAGCACTACAAAAGCCAGTGTCCCATTACCATTGTGCCAGTAAGGGACACTGCCATTTCTGAGACTGTTTCCTTTCGTCACAGTTAAATAAAAAATGGCGAAAAAAAAAAAAAAATTGCATGACACAGTGGAAATACCAGGTCCTTCGGCCATGCTGCTTGTTTCTACAACAGAACCAGTGAGAGTCATCAGCTTCAGAAGGCAACAGGAACCACTGTCTTCTGCATTACCAGGTAACTTAATTCCTTTTATCATGCAGTTTTATTACATACTAGATACACCAGAGTGGGGATGCAATTGTAAAATCCTTACAACAGTGGAAGCAACATAACTCTCGCTTCACAGTGACCCTAAAAACAAAATGTAGGAGCGCCCCCATGTGGTATAGCTGGGAGCTCAAGGAAATGTCAGACAAAATTCTTAGGAGATCTCTGAATGGCATTTACCTCTAACTGCAGCTGTGTGTATTTTATCCTCAGCTGTGCAATGTCTTCACCTGCTTGCATCTTCTTGTACAAATCCAATTCTGTGTCCAGCAACTCCTTCTGGGCCTGTTTCAAGAAAGCAAAACACACACACACACACACAGTTATAACGTAATAAATACAGTAATCATTTATCAGCTCACACATTCTAGAGGGTGACCAAAAGCTTTGGGCTGACTAATTTAAAGGCTTACCTGAGCTTTGCTTTTCACAGTTTTTTGAGGATTTCCGCTGGAGATGGCTTTGATTTCAGCTTGTAGTTTGGTTATGTTTTTTGTCAGTGTCGTAAGTGTCTCCATTATTTGAGCTTTATCTTCAGGTTTCATAGATTTGTTCTTCTCCAGTTTGGAGATCAATAACTGCAAAAGAAACATGTAACAGTGACTCTTTCCTGCTTTTTCATTATTCCTGATTTCTACATCATATACGTGACTATCTGTTGTATCTCCAATACTATACATTTTAAAAATAATTTGTATGTTCTAACCTTCTGTGTTTCAATGTGTTTTTCCAGAATTTCCTGTTTCTTTTTCCGGACGTCCTGTTGAAGCCTTAGTGCTTCCTGTAGGAATTGTTAGGAAGCAGATAATGAAGTTGCGAGCAGATTTTTTTTCTTTCAATAAATCTTTCACATTTTTATTTCTTGTCAAACTCTTTAAAGTATTACATATAAACAACACTTCATAGACCACATTTCATATTAAACCCACAAACACCAGATCCACTAATGAATAAAAGATGTCCCACAGCTGCATAAAGATTTTTTTATATAGACACTTATAAATACTTCAGACACTTAAAACATTTTCATCAATAGGAAAGTTAATCTGGAACAGATGCACACAATTTGCAGCACTGCTCAGCAGAAACCTCTGTAACCCACAGGGCAAGCCTCAATGATCACAAACCTGTTTCTTCTTCAGAGCCTCATCAGAGAATGCAGGGCTGGGGAAAGGCAAGGTCTTCTGGGCTGCTTTCAGCGCCGCTGGGTTGTACACCGTTTTTGTGAGTCCCGTGGAAGTTGAAAAAACCTACAAAGGCAGAAAAACACATAGCCGCGTAAGAAGCAGTTCTACTGTATTCTCCTAAAAAAACAGGGTGAGCCCTTTTAAAAGTTTTAAGTGCATCAATGATTTCATCTGGGAAAAGCGTGACCCCATTTCATTTAGCTTAAATCTCAACACCGAGTGTGTATTTCCAAGTAAAAACTGGTCTTACCTTTCCTGCAGCAACTGCTGGTTTTGAAGAAAAGCCCAAACGGTCTTTCACTGACATTTTTGCAGCACTCTGCAAATATACATATGTGAGGAAAAAAAAATCATCCAACAGCTACTTTGGTAACAAGAACTGAATCATGCTGTGGTCATAACCATGTTAACAAAGGAACCATAATCAAGAAATGTATCAGGGAAATTAGTTTAAGTATCATGAATGAATGAATGAATGAATAAATGAATAATAAATAATGACAGATCGATAGACAGAGAGATAAGATAGCACTGATTTTTGTTCCCTGATTTTCAAGGACAGTGTAATATTTGATCCCGTTCCATGACTACCCATGATCAAAACATTGGCAAAGATCTGAGTGGAACCCAAAGTAGTGCTGCCTCCGGGTCAGTGAGACGCACCTGGGAGGCCATGCTGGAGTCCTGTGAAGGCTCTGGGTCGCTGGTTGGTATGGGGCCCAGGCGATCTTTCACTGACTGCTTGAGGGTAGTCACAGGGGGGTGCGGGGCAGACTGGAGGCCCTGGTTTCAAGAAAACATCGCTGGGTCATTACTGCCACCACCCGTGGAGGATGAGCACAAAATGAACATTGATAACTAGAACCCACTGCATCCCCTACTAACGGGAGCATACCTCTCTCCCCAGGCTGACTGTATCACAGCCTTGCTCACATGCCCTGCCAAAGCATTTTACCGCTAGAGGTCTCAACTGTTCAACAGTGCCTATTCACTTTCTCTTTTTGCAAACAGAGACCAATACAATACATGAACACCATTTAAAAACCAGGTTTGTAATGTTAAAATAGGCTATTGAATAGCCATACATATGCTCTTGCTGGCACACAGAGACAGATATGTGAAGCAGCCTCAGTGTGGAAGAGATGTGAAGAATTATATGAGAGGAGGCATAATGAGGGGGAGGGTGCTTTGAAGGGATGACTTCACTAACCAGATGCTTTACTCCAGTACACAGGGATTGGTTTCATGCTGCATTAGCATTTGAGGAAACCTATAATTGTTACAACAATATTCAAATGGCTTTCAGCGCTTACCCTAACCCAAGGTACCAACTTGCCCTAACTTCAGTTGTGTGTTCAAAAAAATAACATGTTCCACAACATGAAGCAAAGCAAGCAGGACATTACAACACTCGGAAGCATCTCCTTGTAGCGATCCCCACAGTACATACAGACAAACGACTTGTCAGAGTACAAATTCATATACAAGTTAGAAACCATCCTAGATGCACTGAGGCCATTTACACAAAACTGAGAACTTGTCACAAAAGCAAATGGGATTTTTTTGCCTTGTCTTACCGTTAGGACAAACCAGAAAACAACATTTGCAAAATGAAAAAAAGAAAAGGAATATATTGCTCCATAGAACAGTACTGTAGAAGTACTCAAAGGATTCCATGCACAGGGTCCTAGGCTGAGCTCCTAACCCGATGGGCAGGCAGAGAGCTGGATGTTTCACGATGCTTATTATTCCATGACCTAAAGACATGGTCTGATGAATGAGAATACCGTCTGGGAGGGAGGCTGTGACTGCATCTCCTCACGGTGCCAGTACACCCTGATGAAGCGGTTGTTGAGCACGGCCTCTGTGCTGAGAATGGCTCTCTTGGCCTCCTCGTGTGTAGAGAACTGGATAAGGGCCCCTTCTGGGTCATTCTGATAAGCCACCTGCAAAAACCATACAAGTTGGAATCAGGTGAGCAGCAGTGTGTAGTAGCTGGTATGCAACTGTTCTTGTAACTTAAAGGTTACCACTTATTTCCCAGATAGGCATGGTCTTTACAAGTTAACCATAACTACCCACTGTAAAAGAAAGTCATATCAACTGCACTGGAAAAAGGGCATCTGCCAACAAACTGCTTCAACTATTTGCACAAAGTGAAATGCCTTAGCAGGTGCTTGGACCCTGGTCCACAACTTCCATATTCAAATTTGGATAGGTCACATCAGGCACCTTGCTCAAGGGTGAGAGAGATGCCCCATCTAGAAATCAAACCTAAAACCTACTTACAAGTCAGGTTTTCCTGACCACTATAGTACACAGCTGCCCATGTTATCAAGCTGAACAAGATGCATTGTGTCACCTCTTAGCATGTACCAAGGTGCAAAACAGGGCTGGTAGGTGATGGTCTATGAGCTACTTAACAAACCAAGCTATTGTTTTCCCATCAAAAATCAATCTCTTAAGTCCAATTAACATGCATAGCACCTACCGATGAAAGCACTGTAATTCTCTGCTACTGGCAGCAAGCTGTCAATTCAGTAATTAGCCACAGCTGTGCAACACAATGATCAATAATCTACATTGACACAATCCAAAAAAGCATTACTACTTATTTTTACAGAAGATGACGTTGCTAGTGAAAATGAGTACACTAACTCACCTGCAGGTTAACAATGGTTCCAAATTTACTGAAGTGTTCATTAAGCTTGCTGATGTTATTGAGCTCTGCTGGGATCTGCCTCACGTCCAGCTTTGCATTTGCACATGGCATCTTCTTGTGAAAGCCTTGGTGATTGGGCTTATTGAAGCCATGCCTGTGGAAAGCATAAACAGATACGTTCATAGCAAATTGGAACGGTACGGTGTTCACATGTGAGGTCTTTTTCCAAGTCAACATTTTATTTTAAATAATGGAACATTCAGTGTAAATAAACTGAGGATTAATTAACAGAAAAGCTAAAGAGCACTAGTTGACATAGCATTAACATGTGAGTCAAAAAAGTAATGAAAGCTCTATTCATTAATATGGAATTTTTGACAATACTAAAACACAAGCAGTTGTGTTGTGCAGCACTGCCCTCAAGAGACCAACAAGAGTAAGTGCACTGACATCTACAATTCTGCTGTAATGCTGACCAGATTTTACAGCAGCGCTTTCAGATGCTTGAACATGAAAATCTAGCAGCTGTTTTGTGGCACCTGCAGGGAATTTTACCCCAAATATATTAAAGAATACTTTCATTTTCACTGTCAAAAGAGTGCTTTTACATATAACTAAATCTAACAATGACAATGTTTTATTTTTGCTTATATTCAAGTCAATCATAAAGGATAGCAATTTAATGGGTTTCTAATATCACAACACAAAGAGTTAAAAGAACTTTCAGACACTGAAGTAAAGATCTTCTGCTTACTTGTCGAACCACGGCTTCTTTGGGGGAATACCTCCATCGATCGGACCAGCTGATCGCTTCCTGGGGTCAGACTCAACCACTATCCTCATGTTGTTGTTGCTTGCAGTTTTTTCTGTTAAGACAAACCAATTGATTAAAGACTGTAGAAGCAGCCACGATGGATAGACTGTTTTGTTCTTGCCATTATTCTCTTACCTACTTCTTTTTATTTGAGTTGTAGCTAACTGAAATCTGTCCAAGCAGTAATTGCATAAGCAATGTTGGAATATTAACCATTATGTCATTAAGAGCAATGATAACTCCTTTCTTTTAAATCTTCAGTTACTTTTTGCAGCACCGTTGTTCTTGGTAAATTAATGTGTAGTGTGAGAGATTATGCATTCTCCCTCCCTTGGGACAGCCTTGAAAATGAAATGTTACACCTCAAGGGGGGTTTATCCTGTTGCAAAAATGTAACAAGTAATTACCGAACTCCACATTACTCTGCATTCTTTCTAGAAAGACCAAAAGAAAAAAAATAATGCATTTCACTTGGCTTTGGAACGATGAATAAAGTTGGTGTGACTAGAGCAAGCACAGCAACACTAAAAAGCTGACAATGTGAAAAATCTGTGAATAGTTCGTTCAGGCACCTCGAGGAGGCAGATCCACTTCTCCCATAGTCAGGCCAATGAGGTTGGGTCTTTGGGCATGCACTCTGTGCCTGTACACTGGTCTGGACGTGCTGGTGATGCTGGGGGCTTCAGGGTTGTACACATCAGGCTCGTAAGTGTCTGGAGGGAACAGAGATTTGTATAGAGATTCACATTTAAACTTCTTTACTCACAGAGCGGGCACCCTTATCAGGAGAATGTCATACTGCTGACTTTTTACACACACAACCAGTTTCACAGCCTGGATATTTACTGACACGCTGTGCTTTCAAACCTAATGATGCACTGTACTGACAGTAGAACCATGCCTGGGAATGAAATAAGCAGCCTTGCAGAAGGCCCAGTCTCTTAACTACAAATGTCACACTGCTGAAACAAACCTCGGCCCACACCGGCTTGGAGTTGGATCTCAGCGTTCCTACCTGAGGTGAAGAGAGGGGGAGGGGCTTGCGGAGGGGGTAGGCGCACCCCTGATGTGACAATGGTGGGCACAGAGCTGGTGATGGAGTTTGGGGGTGCATCCATTCCGGAGGGCTGCAGAGGCGGGAGGGGTGGGGGTGGGCCTGGAAGATGACAGAGAAAACAGGGGCCATCAGAGTCAACACAGTGTAAGATTTTGTGTTGTGAGGCAACTGATAAAGAGTATCCCAGGCCACGCCTTTTTGATGAGCATACCTGCCACAGGGGGTAGGCTGGGCGGCATAGCCCCTGGTGGAGGGACCGGGGGGCGCAGGTTGACAGGCGGGGGCGTCATCAGAGGAGGTGGGGGAGGAAGACCGGGGGAGGAGGGGCGTCCACCACAGGAAGAGGTGGAGCTTGAAATGGAAGAATGTTGGGCAGGTTCACGTCCTCCACCACCACGGGGTCACTGCCGTGATCAAACGGACACATGTCCCCACGCATACAGAAGCCTTTCTCTGAAAGGGGAAAAAATATGGAGACCATTTCGATGAGCGCCAAATCAATGTTCTTCATTGGTGGTCAAATTAGCCACAGGTGCACAAATTGACTGCTAGATATTTCATTTGGCTCATAATAATGCCTGAAAAGTCTGTGACTAAACAGGACACTCATCAAAGTTTTAGGTCTCTGACAGACACTAAAACGCCACTCATGCTGTGCCCAGCTGCAGCCAAATCCAAAAGTGTTTCCAACACTGTGCTATTGCCACTCAAAGGTGAACTGGAGCCAAAGTTATTGCTGACAGTTTTTTGGAATTTCATTTTCAGCTACTCTACATCGATATTTGGCAAAATACTGGTATGTCTGCGCTTTGTTCGATAATGCTTAAAAACAACACTTCATGTGGACTGGTGGGAGTAGCCAAAAAAGAGCTCTGAACAAGCAGCGCACCATGTCAGCACTTTCCATCAGAGTGGCTTTAGAACCTCTGCATACTGAAACAGCAGACCCTTTTCCAAAGCAGCTGGGCTCGTTTCAGAAGAAAACATTGCACCCATGAGCAAAAACAGTAAAAACTGCCTTTTACATTCCAGTGACTGGTCTTTGATAGGGCAACACTGTGTGAATAAATAAATAACTAAAAACTAAACCAATCATCAACCTTTCAATACTATTTCACCTCTCGACCATTTTAAGCCAACCATATTAAGTGAGTGGTGTACTGACAAAGAGCTTGATCCCTGTATCTAGACATATGGGGCAGTCCCAAGTGTTTGTACTTGTGGGTATAACATTGCAGTGGTGGAACGTGCTGAAAGGCCATTACCGTCATAGTCCCGGCACCGCTTCCTCTGGGGAGGCCCTCGCCCGTAGGAGCCGTGCTCCAGCTGGTGGTCCTCGCGGAACTCGGACCAGCTCTCTGTGGTGCTGTTGCCGTGGTGCGTGGGAGCGATGACGGTGATGGTGCTGCTGAGCGTTGGGACCGGGAAGTGGCTTGAGGACACGTTGGAGACCAAGGGCGCCGGAGTGTAGCTCTCAGTGGGCTCGCACCTCTCTGTGCGGTCGTGGTCGTACTTTGATTTCCCGGCGTCCTTTTCTGAAATTACAGGGCAAAGACCTTCAGGATTTGAAACACTTCAACAAATCAAGACACAAAGTGGGGGTTTTTTGGTTGTTTTGCCCTTTTTTTCCCCCCAGACAGAGTGGTATCGGGAGGCTCACCGTGACTTCTTGTCCTGCTTGGGCTCCTGGACCGACTCCTGCTTCTTTCTCTGTCGCGGTCCCTCTCCCGGTCACGGTCACGGTCGCGGTCACGGGGGCGGTCCTTGCTCCAGCTGCGGCTACGACTTCGGCTGTAGCTGCGGCTGCGTCCCCGCCTGCGGTTGTAGCGGTCCCTGTAGGAGTCCCGCCTCGGAGGGTTGCGGTCGTAGTCGCGCTTTCTGGAGCGGTCATCCTTCTTGCGGTCGTCCCCTCTCCTGCGCAAGTGTCAGAATTGACACGGATCAGATTCTCTTTATTTACTGGAAATTGCAGGCTTTAATACAAAAGAATCTTTACATCAAAATAAATTAAATAACAGTATGTTTTCAAATGACAAAAATCATTTTGGGCTATGTCTATTATGTCCCTTTCATGTTGAGTGTAGAACAAAATATTTCAACACCTAGATGACACACAGATTGACACTAAATGGGATGGAAATATGCCATTTGTTATATAACCTAACCTCATACGTGCACGCTTGACTGATTCAATGTTGTGCTCTCACCTGTTGTCTCTGTATCGTGAGCTGGACTGCTGAGGGCTGTGATTCACTCTCCTGGAGAACTTCTTTTCTCGATCGTCCTCTTTGTTTGGCTGTCAAACACAAGACCAACAATGTTCCAGAGGGAGTCTTGAAAGAGCAGACATTAAAATGCAGTGAGAGCATTCTGTGTGTGTAAGCCTGTGCAGGCTGCAGAGCATCACTTCCTTATGCTGCTTTGGGTTCAGCAGAACCGAACACAAACTTCTACCGCTACTGACATTGCTACACTTTCCCAAAACAAGGTCCATGAATAAGCACAATAACGTTATTTTTATATAAAGCAAAATGAGAAATGAGAACATATAACTTCCATGATACACACTTGCATTTAAAGCAGCATCACTTGAAAATATCAGAAGTTTCCAAATAGAACATGCCCTTAATGTGCATTTAAATTCAATGCAGGCATTCTTTACTGAAGTGTAACAGTATCCTTCTTTATTTACATTTAGAAAAATGAAATATCACATCATGTTTTAATTACATAAACAAGCTTGTGCAGCACTTCCATCAGTATGTGAATAATCAGACTGCAACTAATTCACACTGGGTAGATTGCTGAGTGCCCATCAGATCTTGAGGGCAGAGTATGTTTGACCATCACCCCTTTGAATGAACCTCAACCTGTAACTGTGTGTAAAAAAAAAAAAAAAATGAAATGCGTTACCCTTGAGGGTAAGGGTAACTACGCAAGACAGCCTCTTTATCTTAATTCCATCTACATGATACCTTAATGATAATGATCTGCTAATTAAAAACTGTGAAATTCTGAGTTCTTATACTGTAATTTAATATGCTCCTCTCTATTCTTCATACAAGCAAAAGTATTACCCCATACTGGTAAGGGAATGTACAGGAAATCATTCTGAAAAATCCACCAAAATTACCTCATCTTTTTTCAGGTCATCTTTTTCTTGTCGCTGGTGAACTTCTGCTCTTCCAGCTGAAGATGGCTGCTCAAATTGAGGTAGATAACTCTTTGTGTTCACAGCTTCAAAAAGTTTATCCACAAAGGTCTGCGTTTCTTTTAGTAGAAAAAAGGGAAGCAAAGGAGTGATTCGGTCTTAATTTCATATCCAGGCCAAGTGCTCAAAAGACAAATGCTACTCTGAAAAGGTAAGAATTTAACTTATTTAATGTAGGAATGTAACTTAGCTCTTAGTGAAGTGGAATGGATCGGTTACAATATTTATGTTATGTCAATGCGCAGTGATATAAACAAGATTTACATTCGTTTCATTTACCCATGGTATACTAGCGAATACTGTCAAAACTGTAACGCAAACTCACCACACTAGGAAGAATAAATCACAACTAATAGTTTTATACTACCAACCAAAAGGTTGCTAGTTTTATTCCCCGCTGGGGCACAGCCGCTGTACCCTTGGGCAAGGTATTTAACCCAGAATTGCCTCAGAAAATACCTAGCTGTGGAAACGGCTAATGCAAAAACTGTAACCTATGTAAGTCGCTCTGGATAAAAGCATATGTCACATGACAATAATATAATTTAATGTAGCCAGTTTTAATTCACATCACATAGTAATTTGATTTTGTGGCATGTTCCCAGGGCCACAAAACATTTTGAGAGTCATTTTCTGATTTTGCAGAATTCAAAATAACAATACTTTGTGTCATAGCTAGTGACTGCCATATTGATACTGAACCACAAAAATTGCCTCAATAGCTGAAAGAGTTGTTGCAGTTTAACTGAATCTGATCCTTTTGCAATGTAATCTTGTTAAGGAAACACGTTCTAGTCTCAGCAGATGAAGCAATAGGCAGAGACATGAACTGGTCACAAATCTGTTGTCATAATGAGCCAAAGAAAGGGGGCGACCTTTTTCCCCCACTGATGGCCAAGACCACTGGGATGATTCTTTAAACAAAACCATGCTTGTTTGTGTGAATAATGACCTTCATTTTCATTTTCATTCTACTCATTAAGTATTTTCACACTGCGCATCAGTGAGCCTTCAATAATCACTTCAACAGCAACATGGATCCACTGAAGCTTGGGTAAGGCATTGGAATGCCAGCTTGCTGAGTTTAACCGAGATACTGAAAGCCAACTTACCTTTCTGAAGAAATACATCCAACTGGTCAATGCATAGTGCTTTCAACTCCTTCTCCGATTTATCCTTTTTCACTAAGGCAACAACATATTTAGCAAGGGCTGAAGGATCTGCATCACATCTGAAAAAGCAAAAGTTAACAGTAAGTACACAAGCTCAACTAGACGTTCCTGATTTCAGTCATTCAGCCTAGCCTCAGTGGAATCACAGAAAAACAAACTGCAGACATGTGACAATCACCTTGTGTCTGGCAAGTGGTACAATTATAATTTTACAGTATTTTGAAAGGCAATGCAGTTATTGATGCCACAGATCTGTGGATGCCATTACTTTGGCCAGATAGGAATATTCTCCTGGAATGGTGATTCATTTCCATCACCTCCTCTTGGACAACTTAAGACTGCAAGAACTTAATACATACATAGAACACATAAGACATAATTTCCAGAAGTGACATAATGCAATTCTTACAACTCCAGGTACAGTACTACAGAACATTAATTTAGCGGTCAAGACATGAATGACTTGCACTGGTTGGTATATTGGGTTACAAGAGCCAACTAAGTAACATCTGTGATCTAGGGGTTTTCCGCATTCAACCAGCAACTGCTTCCTGCTACCAAAATCACTCTCTGCTTCCAAGCCACACACACCATACTCTCTTACATATTTCACATATTAAATGCATTTACAGCATTATTATTGCACTGTCTTTATACAAACCATGTGGATATCCGTATTTGGAACAAATTGTCTTTGTGAATAAGTTTATATCAGTAATATATTACTTCATGTAATAATTATATTAGCACCATAATTAGTAATATACCACATTTCCCCAATCATGGGGACCTCAAGAATACATGCATCATAAATGGTGAAGGTTTCCTGTATATATCGCTCTGGATAAGAGCATCTGGTAAATGCATGTAATGTAAATGAATGTAAATGCATATAATATACATTTCTACCAGCTGGGCACTGTGCAGTAGCTAAAGCTGGAGACATGGCTGGATTGATGTGCTTGGCCCCTTTTTTCCACCTCACATAATGTGTATCTACTCTAGACATTAGCCATCTGGTAACATCAGTCTGTCAGAATTCAGAACATAGCCTAGCTTGAAAATATGCAAATGTTACTGCTTAAGATGTATCAGAAGGAAGGTAATGCAAAATCTGAGTTTTATACATTTTAACAATTGAAAGGGTATAGTGAAAGCGTTTAAAGTATTTTTCCTGTCCTTCTGTTGAATAGTTTTAAAATAGTTTACTACTATTCACAGGAAGGGGAGAATTCACTCAGCTAGCAAGTTAGGAGTTTAGTTGCGTCCCAACCTGACATTAATTATGCATCCTGGCTCGATTACATTATTAGTGTGAATTTTTACTGACTTCACTGAGTCCATACTTAAAGAAAGGACAGTGAGCTGGAGTAAACAGCCCTTAACTGGAGGCATTAAGTGACAAATAAAATAAGCGAGGGAAAATGAAATACTTGTAATACTAATAACTGGGACGCATGTGAGTGATTGTGAGAGCAAGTGGCAATACCATTTCTAGGACTGCTGAAACACATCCAAAAAACTAAAACTTTTACCCTAACTAGCTGGTTGTATTTAGACTTGTGCACACAGGAATTTAAAGCCATAAGAACTGACCCCGCCACACAAAGACCAGGGGGAAAACAGACCGAACCCCCAAGATCGCATTAAATACACCAAATAAAACACTTCTTCGCCTGTCTTTCTGCTGCTGTAAACACCCAAATTTCCCTGCCCGGGGATCAATAAAGTGGTCTTACTTAAAACACATAAATCACGCATTGCCCTGGATATCGTTGTCAAATTATATAATTAATGCCACACGAATTTATGTTTTAAGCGGATCCTATGATCCTGCAGACTTAAACCGCACAAATATAGGCAATAATAATCTGCAATGGTGCTGAAATTGTGGGACACGTTCAAAATAGTGACTGTAAAATCCCCGCAAGGGCGAATGAGCCATCTGAGCCAATCAAAGTGTTCGGATGTAAAGCACAAAGCACTTTGATTGGCTCGTACCATTCAATAATTGACAGAACACGCCAGCTCTGGTCATCGTGGAGTTCTCTGAGTCCTTCTCTTACCAAGAGCATTAGTCCAAACTTGGAGATTTCAGACAACCTGCAAACCCGTTGTGCAGCTTATGCAAGTTGAATGTATTCATAGTGTGCCTCTCAAGACTGCCGTAAAGTAAATGCTTAGCTAGTTATTTTTGAGTCGGATTGTTCCTAAGTAAAAATGAGCGTTATCTAATGCTGATTCTAAATCGCCGCACAAAGCCAAACACAGCACTTCAGAAATCCTGTCTAGTTAAACCATTTTCATTCATAAGGTTTATTAAATTTCCTGCCATCTACTTAGCAAGTTCGCAAAAGCACATGGATGAATCGGAAGGTAGCTAGTCCACATAGCTACTGGTCAGCTAAGGCATGGCCTGATAACTTTAGCTAGCTAATTCTTGATAAAGTAACGCTAGATAGCAAAAAACTATCGACGACTACCGTCAATAGGTCTCAACTAACTCTGCCAGCATAAAAATAGCAAGATTGGCATCTTAACAGTCACCCTGCAGCTTGTGTTAGCTACTTACTGCACAGTTAGCTAGCTAACTAGCCAGCTAGCCAAGTTCCAAACCTAACTCACTGGCTTACGGTGGCAAATCAGCTAGTTAGCTAACGTGGAGCAACACACCGGGCTAACTTACATGGGTTCGAGGGTTTTTGAAAGCCACGACTTCAAGGCATCGAGGTTTTCTATGATCATTTTAGAAAGCAGCCAAGCCCTCTCAACTCTGCCTTTCGGGAGTGGCGAATCAAATGAAACGATGAGCGTTTCCAACCGCTAGCTAGCAACCAGGCTAGCCAGCTACATGCAATGTGCCGATATTCCCCAAGGCCCGACGGCGTGCTTCCTGCAGAGCAGGCGCTCTGTGTCTTGCGTTATTTTGATTATTTTGTGAAGAACAAACAGAAAGTTGGTGAGAAAACAGTTTATCGTTCAGGTTCAGTTCAAAATATGTAGCTAATGCGCTAGCTAGCTAGCTGTATGAGGCTCTCCTTTGCGGTTTTCTTCCACCCTCACTCCGTAAAAATGGCGACTGTTTACTCCCGTTGCAAGACCTCGCGAGATGATATTATATTTCCTCTGTTGAGTGTTCGGGTTTGCTGGGCGTCTTTTCGCGCCGGGCGACCATACAGAAACCGAATAGGACCGGACTGCTGTGATCCAATCAGGAAATGAAGCTTCCAAGAATTTAGCCTAATCCCAATAATACACCCCTGGCCTGTTGTCGTAGGTGGAATGAGAACAGTGGCAAAAACTACTTCTTCTAACGTGTTTGAACAAATCAGATGTTTCACAATTGCAACTTTTATTATGTCTATATGGTATACTCACGTACATACATGCATATATTGGGCTTTACCACTGCACTAATTCTTTAAATTTTAATATCAACGCTTTTGCACTTTTTTCAAGAATGAAGACTGGCTGATATATTGCTATCAATGAATGAGATTTTGTGGTAGGAAAACCCCGTCCGGTCCGAGTAGACTGGCGGTTCTCTCTACACATGTAGAACTTGTAATCCCAATTAAGAAAATTCACCAAAAATAAGCACAAAAATAATTCACTGAATCTGATGCGTTTGATTTATTGTATATGGTGATCAGATCACATACAGTAAACCAGGCTGGTCCGCGGAGCAGTTATGCCATCAGTCAAATCCCCAAAGCAGTCTGAAAAAACCCCAAAATACATTTTTCTTTTAAATCTTTACCTTAGCCCCTCCTGTAGTGTCACACCTCCATCTCCTGTTTTCTAACATGCTTTTTCAATACACCATTATTTTCACGCTTTCTGTACACCCTTATTTTGTTTTTTCAAGCAGCCTGAATTTCCCCATTATTCTCCAGGCCGCACCTGTTACATTTTTTTAAACTTAAGCGTCCGACCAATTTATCAGGGTCATCCTTACTGATACCCACTCCTAGTTTTCTTACCTAAAGTAACCATGCATATGTGTTTTTTATGAACTAACATAACCCCGGGCAATTTGAAAAAAACCCCAATGCGTCTTTCTTTTATGCTTTTTCCCTTAGCTCCTCTTGGAGCTTAGACTCAGACCCCCTCCTTCAGTTTCATAACACATTTTCTGTACAGTATTGTTTTCCAGTCTGACCTCATCCCCACTTCACCTTTTGCCTTTTCTGTACACTATTGTTGCTAAGCGTGCACCTGTCTGCACACACTGAAAACAACTGTCCTGGCTTGGCCATACACCATCATCTCCGGGGCTGCACATATTTAACATATCAATAGGTTGATTTCGTGCTATCAAAAAGTTGATTACTTGCTCCATCCTGTCTGATAGCTACTAAGCAGTCTTTGTACAACACTAAACAAAGAGCCTTAATATTTGTGACCTCCTCCTCACAGAGTCCAGTTATTTTTATTTTAAGCTCAGGGTCCATCTTCTGGGCAATGTCTGGACAGTGTCTAACTCCGATTATCAGCCCCAACAACAGGCCGCACTTTGTACCTTACAGCATACAGTTCTCTCACAGCTGCATAACCCCCCCACCATCTCTTTAGTTTCTGCTCACATGCATACAAAGTATAATTGAATATATATATTGTTTATTTAAGGCTAACATATTAGATTGTCTGGTTTCCTTATGCACTTCCAGACCTTCACATGTATAGTAAAGATAAAGTAAATAGCTAATATTTCAATAACTTCAGTTAATATGTCAATAACTGTGGTTACAGTTACATCTATTGGCAATCCTTATAATGTTTGCTGGCAATAATTTATTTCCACCATGTAACAAGCTTAATCATACGACGTCAAGCTCCACTTTTCTCTGGTGGGGTGAAAGTGGTGTTTTAGATCACATATGAGGAAACATGAATGTATTTCTACCACATCACTCATTCACTCCCCTAGCAATCTCCCCCCATGCATACACTTCTATTGCTTTCCCCTAGCTCCTCCTGTTATACACAAAACATCATTGCTGAATAAGATGAAGACTTTCATTCAGTGGTCCGAGGAAAGGGGAGGGGGTATGCGGCGTATCCAAGACACCAGGAGAAGTAAAGGTCAGGTGAAGATCTGCACCTGCACCAAGAGATAACTGGCTATCCACTTTAACCTAGAATAACCCTAACCTAAAGTAACCCACTGACAATGCTTGCTTATGGAACTCAGACTCCTCCCTTAGAGTCACCCCATCCTCTCCTGTTATCTCCCCCCCCTCTAGCATGCCTCTGTGGTGCACCAGCACATTTATTTAAAACTATATCCCACTTTAATTCCAGGGTTCACACACCTTAAAAAGAAAAATAACTAATTACCTGTTTTAGCCTAACTGACATCTACTAGCAATGCTAGTAGATGTTCACATGGGGTGTACACTTAGTCAAAAATTTTCCACCACAATTTCCTGAAGAAAGATCCACAATGACTCTGAGGTTTAATTCCTAACAAACCAGGCAAAATATTATTCACATCATCTGACTGATTTCATGTAGCAGAAACTAAATTGCATTAAAACAGATAGAAATGTGTGTGTGTGTGTGTGTGTGTGTGTGTGTGTGTGTGTGTGTGTGTGTGTGTGTGGAGATATATCTATCTGCTACTTCACTTAATGTGTAGTGTGTGCTGGTTTGTAGTAGTAAAAATAAGTTGAAAAAGATTTCTCTAGGGTACACATGACTTAGTATCCCAATATGCACTTTTATCCATCATTCAATCATCTCCTTCATCCAGTGTACATTTGCTTGGGTTTGTTTTTAGCAAATGTATCTGCATAAAGACTTCTACCACTTCCTAACACCACTTCCGTCAGCAAATTGGTTCTCACAGTACCCACCCAGTAGTTTGTACCCAGTACCCATAGCCTCAGCCATCAGGCACAAGATAGTTGCAGGTTGGTTTATCTTTTGGTTGTGTGATTGTTTTGCAGTATCATTTTCTGCACCTAGAAAATTAAAATGGATCTCTAACTCAATAAGGTGGTTGATGTGGTCACCATCAATGAGGGTTATCGAACAAGGGTGTTCCACTGGTTATTTCCATTCACAAAATGAATTAACATAAAAATAGGTTACCCACATGTACAATTTCATACATCAGTGTATACACTTTTACAAAGCCACAGGGCTAAGCTGTTGTAGAGTATTGAGAGAACATTAATTAGCATCAATTTGGAATGCTGCCCCCTTAGTGTACATGGATGCTAAATATACATTTGAGAAACTTGATGTCTTACCACACAGACAGAGTCTTTGTTAGAGACATCAGTACTATTAATGGCAGACATGTGTATGTACTGACTTGTGATTTATATGCATTATTAGTACCAAAGCCTTTGTTGCAAATATTTATGCAGAGTTATGTGTTGAATGATAATATCATGTTAACGTTTTAGGACCTAGGTATACTATGGGGAGTTTGTCTTAATAGGTGGGACTTCCATTTATGCAAAACATGGACAGTGACCCTGCTGTTCTGTCAATTTAGGGAGCTCACTCCACTACCTGGGGGCCCAAGCAGAGAAGGGAGATGACTGAGATGAGTGAGTCTTCCAAGCACGGACAAATAAGTAGATGCCATGTATATAGACAATGAGGACATCCTGTTGCTTTTCTAGGTTTTCGTTTCCTTGTGTTTTTTTTTTTTTTTTTGACAGAAGATTACAACTTTCCCACGTCAGTCTTGTTTTTGTCATTTTTAATCACATTGTGTGTTTTTCTGTAGCGTTGCCTTTTTGTGTGGTTTAATGATTTGATGCAAGTAGCACAAGACAAATTACATTCGTCAGTACGCAGTGTACCAGATGGATATTGTTGCAGTCTCTCGTTGAAAGAAATGCTTCTCGATATTGCTCCCGCATTCACGTTCAGTTTGCTCCCCCCGTACCAGAAACTACTGTTTCGCATCACAGACTTCGATTGTATAATTGCCTGTGCGATTGTATAATGCCTGTGAGGATTTCTCCAAGACTGCTGAGACCGGAGTACCTACCTGGAGAATATAGCTATTCAAATACAGGTTGAAAGACCGGCAGGTTACATGGTCGTGGGAAAAAAAAAAAAAAAACCTCGGAATGTCATTGTTGCTAGCCGCTGATCAAGGACGGAGGCTGTCCCAAAGTGAATATTTAACCCGCCTCCTCCACCCCCGGCTACTCACGGGCCCACACAGTGATGTCGGGAAAACGTTCACACTGAGCACTGAGGGGGGGCTCCGGTTTAGGGAATAGGGGAGAACGGGTGGTTAGGACGCAGTTACTGTAACGTTATGTGAAGTAGGCGCAGCACATGCGTACCCACTACGTCAGCTCACAGTGATTGTTTTTTTTTTCGACAGCAGTTCTGTCACAAAGATTTGCCCAGAATGCACGCCAATGCAAGCGGAGACACGTATTTCGTTTTTTAAATAACCAACCTAGGTACCAAGCTGGCTAAGTCAAGTTGTTTTTCCCCGAACACGGAACAATAAGTAGCAAGCAAGCTATTGTATTAGAATCAAATAACCGATTAAGTTTTCGTTGCTGCTAGCCAGCAAGCTGAACTAGCTAACCAACAAAAAATGGAGCATCACCAAGCAGCGAGCCGATACCAAGTGGTAAGGAAATTATTCTACTGGCTGTTTACCTTTAATTTGTTGGTGAAAAACAACGAAATCTCTATCTTAGCCAGGTAGCTGGCGCTGAATTGTGGGTAATTATCTAGTTAACCAGCTAGCATAGTTATACTTCCGCATTAGCTGTTTAGCTAGCTAACGCTACCCTTTGCGGTGTATAATCCGAGTTAGCGAGCTACCAAGCGATGGACAGTATTTAGTCTTGCCAAAATTACTCATGACTGTGTGGTTTGTTTATTAGTTAAGCAGCTCAGCTGCTCACCAGTGGCTACTCAGTGAGCTGTCTATACGCACTTAAAATGCAATGTTTTGTTTTGCGTCCAACAGCTAAATTAACGTTTGCTATCAAGGCGTCGTTACACAGATGGCCCGCTGGTCTAGTTACTCCAGTTAATATTGGATTTCTCAAACAGTGTTTTTCTTCTTCAGGTACTTGGCTAAAATGCAGCTAGCAAATGGACATTAGGTAGCTAATGTTACACTAAGTTTGTTGCATAACATTGGTAGCGAGTCCTCGTCAATGCAGTGTATTGATTGCTAGCGAGTCCCTTCCAGTTAGTAAGCTAATGTATGGATTCTAATAGGACACCGTCGTCTTTTCACGGATGCGTGGGGCCTAATAAGTTAACTACCTAGTTTTAAATGGAGGAAAACAGCTAATTAACAACAAAATATTCAGCGGCATTAAAATGCATTACTTTAGTATAAATTGTCAAACGCTCGAGGATACAATTAAATACAATTAGTTTACTAGCAAGACAGTGAACTAACGCCTCTGGTAACAGTTACCAAGATAGTTAAACCAGTGTTTTATTTAGAATATCACAACCGTGTGGCAGCATTGATGATAACTTAAGCTATACTGGCCACATGAACCTACGGTTGGTTTAAAAATAGCCTTCCCATTTTGATACTCAGTTGCTATGGAGAATTAGGACATAAAGACACGCTTTTTCCTTTCTGTTGAAGAAACAGTTTTGGCTGGCATTCAAATTTGTGGTTGTGGTCAGTGGAATCAAACTGGTGGTAAGCAGGGCTAGCAGACTTAACACTGAGTTGAGAGTGAAGGAAGAAACAAGTAGGGGAGTATAGCATTGAAGAGAAAAGTGCAAATTAAGAGCTGTACCATCAACTTAAAATTTAGCTAATGTAGGCCTCCTTAATGTTCTGTACCCAGCATAGCAGCTGTAACCTCACAGGAACTACAGTTAAGGTGTTTTCATCAATCAACAAACCCATGACACAGAAACATTTATTTAAAAGTTTGATTTTTAGCATGAGTTTAAGGCCTGTAGTACTTTCTGCTGTGACTAAACTATCTAAGAGGTACATCACACTCACTGGTTTAATTGGCTGATTATTCGCCATTTCTGTAACGTTAGATCTGATTTTTACCTCCTGCATATTAGACAGTTGCTATGCAACGACCACAAAAGGCTTGCGTCAGCGTGTCATGGTACTTGGCTGCTGAGTTTTCCTTTTTAGGGTAAATCGGGTTGTATTTTGATGTGTATGGTTAGGTGTCACTGCTTCCTGTCGTTTTTTTCCCCCCTCATATTTCGGAGCTGAGCTGCATGGTTATGTGGCTCTCTCTTCCATTGGGCTACCGGAACTGCAGACAGCAGGTCAGAATTTGATTCTGAAAAATGCAGCTTGGTAGTGAGACAGGGGAGAGGGGCTGTGAACCAGGGTAAGCACTACAGTATTGTTCATCCTTCAAACCAACACTCAGGTTCAACTTCACAGAAAAGCAGGGGCTACAGCACCAAGCATCAAAGTCTGGTTGCAAAGCTTGGCTCTTAAATTAGTGGAGAGTACTTTTAAATATGTCATTATTTTTTATTCCACCATCCTTGGTTCAACTATTATATGCCCCCCAACCCAAATATTGCCTTAGACACTTATCATAAGTAGATTTGTGCACCTCACACAATTTGGTGGAGGCACCTCTGTTGTTTATTCGGGACAAGTATTGATTGGTGGTGTCCGGAATGGGTAGAAATCATGAAGAGACGAGTCAGAAATCACAACTAGGTGGGTTATTGTGCAAAAGAGAGAGGCAGAAATGATTTTGTGGGCGTCAGTGACTGAGGTCCAGAACGCACAATGGAATGCAGTACAATGTTACGGCGTTAAAACCGGATGTAAAAAGGTGTGAAAATCACTCATTGGCATGGAAACTATTTTGCTGCAAAGACACTTGCTGGTCAATCTCACCACTTGAAGTTTTTTACATCACTCCTCCTGGGAAGGTTCTTCCAGTGGGGGAAAAAAACACTCATCAATATGATGCCTTCTCCTAACTGCTAATGTGCCATATGGAAAGACATTCTAGAATTGAGGGGGTGGTTTTCAGAGACAAGAAGGGGATTATTAGGCCCTCAAATGCTTGCTTTGATCAAGTCAGCAATTCTGCAGGCTTTGGATCGGGGGGGGTATCCCACAATTCTCTGCATGGACACACTGGTTCTGTATGGGTACTGTAGAACTAAACCAAAGAATGTGTAAAGATGGTAGAAGCAGGAGCTTTTATGTGTAAGAATGTGTTCCAAAGGTGAGCGCTTTCATCTTCTTCTGCGGAACTCCCTCAAAGTAATATTGGCAACACATTAAGGTGAGCGGCATTGTATAGATTCAGGTCAGGGGGTGGGGTGAATCAATTTACATCCAGTTTAATAATTTCCCATAGAAAGTAGTTCATTTCAATTTTCAGCTCCATATTTAATGTTTGTACAGCATTCAAAATCAGATATTGTTTTTGTGTTTCCTCTCACTGGCTATGTTTTCACTATTGTGGGTGGAATATTAATAAACTCAGATTTTAAAAAGGTATAGCCTTCACCTGTGATATATTGCTGAATTAATTGCATATCTTTCATTTCACTGAAAATGTTAGTTTCAGGGCTCTAATAATACCGTGCATAAATGAAAAAAACTCAACCATTTGGAATGTGTTAGGTTTAGGGCTTCATACACTCCTCACGCGTGAATGAGGAATAGCATTCCAAAATATTACACATATTTATATAGCATATATTTTATATATAATTTCAGTATAACTTTCATTACTGAACAGCAGTCTTATTCAGTCTTTTGGCTGATACTATATCTGGTTTTATGGCACATTTAATAATAGTATATGAAAGTTTTAGCACTGGAATCCTCTTGACATAAATAAGAGTGTGTTGCCACAGGTGACTCATTGTAGATGACATATGTGTTGCGTAACCCTGCAGAGTCAGCAACAAGAGCTTAAATATTCTCCTGTCCTGAGGACCTTCATCTTTGGCTCTGTGGAGTAAAGATCATGTGTTGGAAGTTATACGTTGTATGGTTATGAAGCCTTGTTAAAACGTTCTGACCCACACTGTTTCTTAATTCACCAATGCAATGTATTCATTTCTGGGCATGGGGGGGTGGTTGAATAGCATATTCATGTTAGCCTACTGCAAGGAACTTTAGCTTTATTCAGCATTACTTTGATATCTGAATTGGCAGTTGTCTGGGTACCACGCCCAATATTGTCATCAAAGTCATTTTTGACATATAAGTAATTTCTCACAGCACCCATATTTGCGTATTCATCAGAAACAGTCTGGATGTCTGTAAACTGGCAGTAAGGGCTTTGCATCTCTAGCAACACCCTCTGTTGCCCAGTATGGTGAACACTACTATTGTCTGTAGATGTGCTTAATTAAATTTTCTGAACAAGATGTTTACATTTTCTCTCAGTATTCATTTATTCATGTTGTATTTTCCACATTATGAAACATCAGCAAGAGATGTAGGCCGACTCTTGTCCTAGATGGAAATCGCCAGCAATTCTGCTTGAAAACCTCATGGTTGCTTGCTACCTAGTGGGTTTTTTGTTTGAATTCTTGAAATGTCTGAATATTGACTTTCAAAGGGACTGAAAATTATTAATACAAGAAGGTTACAGTGTGTAGTCCTAATTCTGCAGTTTCCCAGACAAGCTTTCCAAGATATTTAGACTAATCTGTTCAGTGCTGTTGTTAAGAACATCACAGTGTTACTAGTACAGTAGAGTCCAGAGTAAGGGGCAAAACATTGTTTGCAGTCTCTCAGTGGTAAATTTGCAAGTGAATGACTTGAAGTATGATAAGCAATTAGTTGAAATGATAAATGTTCACAAATTTATGACTTTCTTTCACTCTGCAAATACTCAAAGGCTTAGTTTTATTTTTGAAAGAATCAGGAAAGCATATGGATGGTCTCGTTCAGGGTGGTTGTAGTGCCCGATTGGAAATCTGGATCTCTAACCTATTGGTAATAGGCGTAAGTCTCCAACCACATTGCTGTATTGCCAGTCAATGCTCCAAGTGAAAGTAAATGTCAAAGCAAATGCCCATATGAGAAGTTTGAATATTCATTATGTTGAAGTGGTGGTTCCATTAATATTGTCATGCTGTCTGAGAATCTGTGCCATGTGAAAATATTTTGGGTTTGGAAGAGGAGATTGTGCAGGGATTGGGGCCAGTTGAATGGGCCAAAGCCATTGTTTCCTCTGCAGTAGTTTGTAATCCCACTGCTTAGTTCAATGGCATACTTCTCATTGCAAATCCATTTGTAAATAAATAAAGTACATTTTTTCATCAGAAACTATGATTATCTGCAGAAAAACCAGCCACATGCTCTATTGATTTTGTCCCTGAAGACACTGGTGTGCAGTGTTCAGACACAAACACTGTAGCCTAAGTACAAAGAAAAAAATCTTACATTATTGGAATTTTACAGAACTTCGAAGCTTTGTTTTAAAAGCCCATGACCTCTATGAAATATCCAGATAAGCTTAACATGTGCATAATAATTTTTCATTGAGCCTGTAAGAAAGAAATTTTTTAACTACATTTTTAACTACATTAATTTGTTACTATTTTTGTAGTATTCCTCTTGTTGATAGGCTTACTAGTCATAATTGAAATACTCATCCTAGTAATATTTATTATGATTATAATAAGGGTTTTAGTTCAGTTAGCAGAAGGAAGCCAGGGTGTGGACAAGGCAGAGCAACCAATGACACAATGCCCCAGTGCAAGTCAGTCTGATTTAACTGGTGTAGTTTTATGTTAATAAATGTTAACATAAAACATAAAACGACATGTTCACGTTTTAAGTAGCCTCTTTTACGTATATGGAAGGTAAATTTATTTTCTGAATTCAAACCTCCAGTCCCTAAGTGGCACAGTGGTTGTCTTATCTGTTTCGCCTATACCATTAAAGTATAGACTCTATATTTCTGATCGCGGTTGGCTAATGTGGCCAAGTTGCCCATAATGCCAAAAAAGTGGTAAAAAAAAAAAGTTTTTCCATCCACTCATCAACCATATTTAGGCCTTTCATTGGTGGAGCCACAGACTACGCAAAGAAGTGGTTTTCCATTTTAACCAGTGTGGGGGATTTCCCTTTACGTACTGAAGATGTTTCATATTTTCATGTTGTCATGTTGTGTTTCCCCAACAATCGCACAAGTGCAAGTCAGCCAATGTATTTTTCATACATTGAAATTGAATACATCATGTATTTAACACACAAACTTGCCATATCTAAGCTAAATACGAGGTTCCAGTTTGTATGTGGAGTAAAATAAAAAGTCAGTTAAACACAGAGAATGGGCTGTGCATGTCACACATGCATAAAATAACGTGGTTTGACAGGAACACATACAGTCGAAGTATATAAAACTCCATTCTGTCATGTTTCATTGTCAGCTTCAAAAGCAGTTATTTCCTCTGGGTTCCTTGGTGGTTTTAGTGCATTTCATGCCATTAAAGAATCTAGCACCTTATGCAGCTCCTGAGGGGGTTTCCTACGGCTTCTCATAATGAAACAAACTTTGAGTCCAGCACATTTGATTGAGCTTTAAAACACTCGTAAGGTAGCTCAGTGCCACGTTAAAAGGATTTTACGTACAGTAGGTTTCTCTGAGTTTTGTCTTTGTCACTTGTATTTTACTGAGTGTACAGAAGGATGGAATTTTACAGTTGGATGGAAAAATCCATATTGTCACAAAAGACAAGAAACCTATAGGGCGGAAACACACACCAGGTCAATCTTAGAATGGCAATACAAAGCCATGTGCCATTGTTTTATATTTTGACAATGTTACATGCATATTTCTCCCTGCTGCTGTCCACTGTGCCAATTTAGATGTGACCACAGCAGCACCAGACCAAAAGTGCTGGCTGCTAGTAGATTAGCATAATTGTATATATTTTCTCATAAAATAATATTTCCAGTTTTGTATGGTGTCAGTTCAGCATTTCTTTGTCTCTTGATTATCTTTTCTCGTGATCTTCGTCTAATGTCTCTTCTGTAGGAAGTCTTGGTTAAAGACTAAACTCAGAGCTCTGTGTCCATGCAGGACTGGAATTGAGGAATGGTGCTGTAAGACTGGCTGAGGGGTACTGTGTGTTCTGTACAGATGAGTTGTTCCAGGCTCATCCTCTTTGATGTCTCCATATGGATTGCCTCACTGAGTTTCAGAGCCAGATTCAATCACAGTACAGAGCACTTATTCCTTAACATTAAGTCATAAATTTAAGCAGGTCTTTTAACTGCTGCATTGGTACACATTTATAATTAAATCCAGCAGCCTCCAAATGCACAGTGGTTTGAAGATTTTGGCACAAAAATTATTTTTGCCGGAAATCAGTACTCAAATTTAAGGACAAAGCACATTGTTTTTAGATTGAATCGGGGGCCTCTCATGCAGTGTAATTGCAATTCTGATGACCGTGTCTGTTTCATTGTTTTGGTTGTTTTGTCATCTTTTACCCAGTTACACAATGAGGACGATCCGTCCGAAGCATCCACTAGTGCGGCGGCGTCCACCAGTGCAGAGGCATCTGCTTCCGCCGCGGTGGCGCCCCCTGCTGATCAGACAGTGCCAGCAGAAGCAGAGGCCCCGCCCCCTCCCTATGCCAGCATTGCGCTGGGAGCAAGCGCGGCTCCAGGTGCAGTGTGCTTCTCTGTCACGGTCGGGGCCTGGGGTTTTAAACTCCCGTTTCTCTGGTACAGATCTAACGGCCCATGTCTCACTTCCTGCTAGGCGCTAAAATTAGGTCAAGCCAATCCCGTGGGCATGGTGGTTTTAGCGTCGTTTCATTTTGTGGTATGATGTGGTCGCCCCAAATGGTCTGTCTGTTCGTGTGCCACTTTGGAAGGTAACCCGCTTTCTTCTCTGGTCTCCCACAGAGGGCTTTCAGGGTGACCTACCGGTGCCCCCTCCATACAGTGTTGCTACCTCACTGCCTACCTACGATGAAGCTGAGAAAGCTAAAGCCGCAGCCATGGCGGCTGCCGCTGTGGATGTGGTGCAGCGGGTAAACCCTTCCCCTCCTCCTTTCCTCTTCTTCTTAGCGTTATTAGCACTATTAGCATTATTATAACTATTAGTAGTGGTAGTATTAATTGTAATGATTACTGTTACCAGTTGCAGTAGCTTGAGTGATTTGTTTAACAGGCACCCTTGTTCAGAATACCTCGCAAAGAATATGTTTTTTCCCCATCTCCCATATTACCCATTTACAGAGCTGGATGTTTACTTAAGCAGCTTGATGAAGACTTTGGTCAAAGGTCGAACAGCAGTGCCTCACTAGGGGGGCTCTGAACCTGTGACCTTCTGGCTAGAAACCCATTTGGCTGTCCTACCATGTATACATGCCTGCTTTAAGGGGGAATGTGGAACATCAGATGTAACAGTTTCAAGTTGCATTTGAATTTGCATCAGTGTTAGATCATTTGCAATGAACTGATTATATTTTTCTTCTCTATTTCGATCGCCTGAAGCCAGAGGAGGATTTCCCACCTCGTGATGATTTCAGCGATGCAGATCAGCTGAGAGTTGGCAACGATGGAATATTTATGCTGGCCTTTTTCAGTAAGTCCTCTGCTCTCTGACCTGAGTAAATGCAATGTAAAGAAGGTGTGTTGTGCACAAAAGAGCAAAGTGGTGCAGTAAAAATCATTTGTTTGAAAAGATTTTAAGGGATTCTGGTGCCATATCATAGTTTTAACCGAGATTTGACAGCATTCTATCATGTATAAAAAAAAAAAAAAAAAAAAGGTGTGGTGATGGTAAATAAATGTTATATATAACATTGTTTGATTTTCTTTGTTTCCATCCCCAAACAGTGGCTTTCCTTTTCAACTGGATCGGCTTCTGCCTGTCTTTCTGCCTGACCAACACCATCGCTGGTCGTTACGGGGCCATCTGTGGGTTTGGACTGTCCCTTATCAAGTGGATCCTCATTGTGAGGGTGCGTGTCTCCTGCCCCCACAACCACTGAATCCATCATTTTTTCAGTACAGTTTTTGAATTCATTTTCCTTTTCTACACCCAATCCTTATGAAAATGACTCTTAAATGCCTTGGCATTTTTTTTTAATCTCAGATTTTCTATAATATGACCAGATGTTCAAGCACCTGGAGGTTGCAGTTGGTAAAATTAGGTTTCGGTCCTATTGGTGTTGCTATGCTAGCTATTGGTGTTCTGTTGTTGAACTCTCTCCTTTAAGAATATTCATTAAAACTAGCAAATCAGCAATGGCAGAGACTTTCTATGGAGGAGATTATCTAATAGAATCATCTAATAAGTGTTCAGTGCAGCCTTGGGGAACACTTTCAAGGAGAGCTCTGGTCCAAAATTAAAATTAGATATGTTTTATTATATGTATGAGAACTGTGAGCCTGCCTGTCTCCCGGCTACTGATACTACCAGCTACAGCTTTTCATTAGAGCCAAGAGATATAACAGTACTCTGTTGAAAAAGAATTAAAGCCACCAATAATCAGGTAAGAGAACTTCTCAGTGTGAGGTGTGTCCATGGCATTGATTTCTTTGTTTATGATTTTAGTGAAAAGTGTGACTGGTTCCTTTAGTAGGTCATTCACTGTCCATTGCATGGTGTCATCTTTCATTTCAGTCCCAATCCAATGAGTTCACATTTACAGCACAATGCTTAGAAAGTATTTGATTTTTTTGTGATTTTTGTTTCAGTTTTCAGACTATTTTACTGGATACTTCAATGGACAGTACTGGCTCTGGTGGATATTCCTTGTTCTTGGTGAGTTCAAATAAAAATATTCTGACAAAATTCATTGGCAATATAGTTACCAGCACCATAAAATTTAAAATATAAAATGGAGTCTATAGTAACTGCCTTGTGAAAAGGTTTTGTTGAATATAGGTGTAAGTAACTAGAAGTGTAAATAACTTGGCCCAGTCTAAAGGGATTGCTGTGGTATAGATAGAAATTCATGAAAGGAATTGTGGTGGTGTTTATGTATTAGCTATCTATGTAAAAAGGTTGTATATTATGGCATACGTATTTGACTGTGAATGTAAACATTAACCCACTTTAAATAAGATAGCCCAGATATTTCACTGGTAAATCAAATTGCCTCCGTGTACAGAACTCTGAATTGCTTAAAGACAGTTAGTGTAGTCATGGATAATGTTGCATTACAACGTTAGTTTTCAGCCAACCGTTTAAGATATAGACCAGTGATGTAAGCATTTATATTCCTATTAAAAAAAAACAGTCCATGAAAGTTGAGCTAAGCTGAAACTGAGCTGAAATGTCTTGTATGTTTTAATCGTCTTGTATGTGATTTGAATATATGTCTGTGCACATAATCACTTAAAATCACTTAAATGCGGGACCCTTTTCAACACTTTTTTTTTTCCTTTTAATTACTCACAAATGCCAGTTGAATATGCAGTCCATCCCACTGTGACAGCCTCTGTAAATGAGTGGGAGTGTAGGGCAAAGTGCATGCAATCCTCTGATACACACACAGGCCAAAATGGCTGCTTTTCACTCTACAAGTCTCACTGCGCATCAGAAGTCAGACACTGGATGGAGGACAGATAGATTTCCCTGACACAAACACAGGAGCCTGAGTGAATTGCAAGGGTGCCATAGGTTTTTTTAGCAAACTCCTGCTGAACTACCTTCCCTTATTCCTGCCAGATCAAAGCTGATTTCTCATGCTGCTATTGTCTCTGTCATCAGCAGGCAGGTGATCTAGCCGGTTTCAATTGAAACACTTTTTTAATTGTTAAAAAAAGGAAGATGCAATGTGTTTTACTGCTAGTTTCCATGAGATGTAGCCATGTGTCTGCTAATGAAGGCTTCCACACTTTCAGATCCTTCCTGTGCCATAGAGCAGCAAAGCACTTCTGTACTAATTACTGATGAAAATGTCAGAAACACAGATTCCAGATAATCCAGCCCCTGCCCCCGAAACAAAAAAATTCATTTAGGCAACTAGTAGGCTTAAAGTTCACCTCCATTGAAAGACAAGGTGTGCTTTGTTGCCACCTAGTGGTTGAGTTGCTACAGTGTCAAAAATGTACAACGCATGGGCAGTGGATATGCCGGATCACTCAGCGTTGTTTTCGTACTACAGTGGGCTTTGTTGAGTAATCTTGAATATAAAGCATTTAGCATATACAGGCAAATGTGGATGGTACCAGAAAAATTAAAATCTAAGCTAGGGTCAGTCCAAGGTGAATTGGTGAGATCTGATGTGTTGAAATGAAAATTGGCATACTGGGTCCTATTAGCACAGAACATATACAAGTCAGTGTGTGGGAATAATGGTCATGGTGAAAATTAAATCCTCTGGTTTTCTCTTTTCCCTCTCCCTCAAAGGCCTCCTACTCTTTTTCCGAGGGTTTGTGAACTACTTGAAAGTACGGAATGTGTCAGAGAACATGGCAGCATCTCACAGAACACGCTTCTTCTTGCTGTACTAGAGGTAAAGAATTCACCACTTCTGTTCTGCAGTGAAGCCTTTAAAAGTGCTTTTTATGTGATTCCTGTTCATCAATTGTTATGCTTTCATGATTATATTAATTAATATCAGATGATAATAGTTCAGTTCATTATATCAGTTCATTGTTGCACTGCCTTTTGTCGGCATTTCTTGGTGGCTTATGAAATTAGTTATGATATTGATATTGGTGAAATAATATTAATTTCAATTCATAGCAGAATTTATTTATTTTTTCTTTTCATCTCCAGGTTATGGCTACAAACATTCCTGCTATGTCAGATTCTTTGAGGATTTTCACCATGCCCAATCAATGGAAAACAATGCCACAGTGGTGCTGTCAAACAACTCACACGAACAAATTTGATTTCACACTTTTAGACAAATTAATGTACCCTAGAACCTAGTAGCCGGCATTCCAGTATACTTCTTCCCCCCCCCAAACCACCTGGTGATGTGCAACAACTTGCTTGATATTCAAATTTTGTACACACACCAGTGGAGATATTTGTAGGGTTTATCTGTATTACATAAACATAAAAAGCCAAAAATATGCAACCAAGGAACTCTATGCAATTGTCCACTTCCCCAGACCAGATTTACAAATCAGAGCTCAGAAATGTCATTAGAGTTAGTTCATTTTAGTGTTTTCCCACATTTTAGAAATATTTCCTTGGAAATTGCAAAAGTTTTATGGTATTGCTGGTATTAAACAACATTTGCTTGAGTAGGGAGAGTTTTTCTTGATTTGATCCTTGAACTGAACTGTCGTAAGCTTATGCCAATTAATACTATGTGCACTATTCAGGAACATGTATTTCTGTTGTGACCGGCTGACTCATAATAATACATATAAATACAGCTTTGGCAATCACTTTCCAACTGGAATCCATACTTATCCTAAGATCATACTTGCCTTTTGCACCTTTTTTCATATTATCATTGTTGGTTATTTTAAAATGACTTTAATTTGCTTAAACTGTGATGTCTTTTTTTTCAATTGTAAAGATTCTTTAATGCTTAAAACTTTTTTTTTTTCATGAAAACCTTCTCAGAAGCTACAACAAATGCATGGTTTACTAGACTGAGTTGGTTGAAATATCAAAGCAATGCAACGTTATAGTCTCTAATGTACGTTTGCAAACAACCTGAGATTTTTTTTTTATGAGATAATTTTGAATTTCTCTACTTGAGGTGATTGAGTATGCTTCATGAAATTCTACTGTGTCTTGCCAAATGTCAATAAAGTTGAAAGTGCATCCTGTTTGATTTAAATGCAGTACACTGATTTTGGGAAAAATGCAGTATAGATGGTTGCCCCTCCTTTGAATTTAGATGTGAGTTTTTTGTTCTTTAAAGTCAGGGCTATTTTTGCACATTCTCCTTCACAATTTTGGGTCAATGTATTTATTTTAAAGAAAGTAGAATTAGATAATAAAGAGTTCAGAGAAATGAAAATTCTGACTGAGCTTGTTATACACTTGAAAATTATTCAAATTATTGAAATTTTAAAAAAGTGGGGAAAAAAACTCCAAACTTTCCAAACTGACCAACTGACCAAAAAAAAGAGACCATAGAGAAATTTAAGCCTATCTCGCCCTCTTGAGTGTCTGGAAATGACCATAGGATTTGTTGCATTTTAAGATTTTTATTTCCATTTATGCTTTCTTCAGATACAAGCTCTGGTGTGTCTTTTGATCCATGCCGATGTATTCGAAACATTGTCAGTTATATAGTTACTCCATACATTGTCATCCTTTCTCTGCACGTCTGCACATGTCTGAACAATTATATTTACTAAGCCTCTGCAGCTTTGAGGATGTTTCATGAAAACTGTTCATGATATGATATCTGACCATCAAGGACACTAATTAGTAATTTTGTAAAAGATTTATACTGTTGGTTACATTATTATTATTATTATTATTATTATTATTATTTGAGTGTTTTATTTTTTCTTAATTTGGCTCAAGTTGGGAAAAGCATTAAAAATATAGTTGACTTTAGGTCATGGTTGAGTTACATATTTTTTGCCAGTTCTTATATTGTACTGAAAACTTTTTTCCCCCAAATATATTCAATAATGGCCAAGCCAAGTGTGTCTGTAAGACAGTGTTTTCAGAAAGGAATCCAATTGCTGTGCCCAGTGCACTCCCTAAAGGCTTCATAACACCGGTCCCTTTCGCTCTGGTTTTATTTTCCAGCTGCTGTCTCCAAGCCCCTTCGTTATAAATTCTTAACAAGTGACCTATTTTTATTACTCCTTTCCGGCTGGCAAATTTGTGCTGGTATGGGGCTTTTGTAATAGGCCAATAGCTTACTGCTGGTACAAGACCACTAGACCAAGCTGTGGAGCACACAAAGCGCTAAGTAAACTTAGTGACACGTGCACAAAAACAAGAGGGGGTTGGGATGGTGCTGGCTGTTTCTGTCAGCAGTATTTCGGAGGTCTGCATCTGCCGATGGTCACACAAAGCACATTGTGTTCACTCTGAAGCCGACTGCTGCCTGCCCTGTCCTGGCTGAATGTTGTGGGCCTTAATTTAGCCATGCTCCTGAAGCTACAGTTATAGATCTGCTGACAAAAAGATGGAAGCTTTCTGTGTTTGGGAAGAGGTGTTAAACCGAGGCCCAGACTCAGTGAGGTTATTAAAGATCTTGTGGCATCTGGCCATGTGTTCATCCCCCAGTTTAATCGCTTAAATATATCCCTCCCTCTTCACCTCAGCTGATGTGCAGTCAGATTTGTGGTGCAAAATGACTGCTTTACATCATTCATGGGTGCTACATTTCAGTATTGGATGAAGTGAGACACCATCCTTCACTGTAAAGCACTGAGATACTTTAAAGATACTATATAAATGTTGCGCTTATTATAAGGAGGCAGACTGCATTGGGTGTAAAGGTGAGAGGTGCTGGTATTTTCCTCCATCGTCTCAAAGCTGCATGCACCACTTGGATAATGGAGGTGGTGCAAATGGAAAAATCTGCAAACGTTCTTTTGTACTTGAACTAAAGGCTTATGCATAGTGGGGTATTCATTTCCAAACATAAAAAGTGTAATAGTCTAATAAACAAGTTATTTATATTAATATGGACAACTTAAATGGCAAAGCAGTCAACTGGTGGTTTAATTAGGCCACCTGCATAGAGACTGTGATTTCCTTCTGTACAACTCAAAACTATGAATGTGAAGCTGTTATGATACAAATTTCAGGAAATTTGCTACAATGTCTAGCAGTCAATAGTCAAATTTCATGTATTTTTTTTTTTTTTACACAGAGGAAACAATTACACTTTTACACAGAGGAAACGTATATAATGTATGTAAATGAAAATAAATGAAGTCAATTATTAATATTGTAAACGCAAACTTCACAAAGGAATTACATGATAAAACAGAGTGGAATTATTCAAACACTTCTGGGAATTGCTCGTTGCTTTCTTAGCTGTAGAGATTGCGCACCCGGAGCTTTCTGTTAAGATGCAGTTCATGACTTTGGATTTGAAATTTGATTAATTAGACCACCTGCATGGTAATTAGACTGCAGATTCCCTGGCCTGTCATTACCACCTGTGAAGTTTTACCCATACGTGCTACAGCGATCCTGCCAATGCAATACTGAGAAACCTGGAGCACTTAAACTGGTGGTTGCACTGGTTGGTATTCAGGATGGTGGGTACAAAAAAGGGCCTTTGACAGCTGTATCATATAGCACTACATGCAAAATATACCAAAGCAGTCATCACATACATAAAAATACATTTTAATCTTTATAGTGGTGCACAGAGGAAATAAAGACTTCACCATTAATGATTTGTGTTCCAGAAACAGAGGGGTCATGTTTATTTATCAAAAAATCTGACAAAACAAGTCTGCACAAACGTTCTGATCACCCCCCCCATGCACACACAAATACACACCACGTACACACCCACCAGCACCTCCAGCGGAGCAGAAGCACTTTGCTCTGAGTGTGCTGCGTTTAGCTTATCTCCAGCCCCGGTTAGTCATAAGTTTATTTCAGACGTGAGAAGTCTGTTGATGAGAGAATCACAGCCAGAGTCTCTGGGAAATCAATGAAAGTGTAAATTTGTTTGACTCATTGTCAGCAGCTCAGGATGTAGGTAATTAAAGCTTTAATTTCCCCACAGGGGGGAGAGTGTCTAGCCCTGCCAATTCATCACAGGGCATATGAAGCATGGTCTGAATATTAAACCACATGACTGGTAGGAGGCGCTGTGTGAATATTAAACCTCCTTGCCAATGGGAGGCGCTGTATGGATTTTAGTATGCCTTGCCAACAGAAAGAACTGTCTGGATATTAAACAACAAGAGAAAGCACCCTTTGCAATATTAGACTGCTTCACCATGCCACTATCCTTTTCTCAAAGCTAGGTTGTCTTAACTCAGTATCATACCTGCATGTGATAAATGATTCTGTCACATTAATGTAGTCTGTCGTTATTTATTGCGTATGATTTTATCCAGGGTGAATTATGTTGCTTACATTTCACAAAACCATTCCCCCGCAGCTGGACAGCTATATACTTATATAATTCAGATTCAGTGCCTTGCTGAAAATTATAACAGCAGTAACTTACACAGGATTTGACACAGTAACTTTCTGTTCATAATCCCACTTCCTAACCTATGATAATACCAAATTATTGTTAGGCTGCTGCCAGGCAAAACTAAGTCTCCAGCAGTGAATGGTGTCTCACAAGCTATTGACTGCTGGACTTTGTGGCAAATTTCCTAAAATTAAAACGTAAAATGACGTCCTCAAAGGTAATTTCATGTCAATGTGCAGCTTTGCAACAAAGGAGTGCAGTGTAGTCTTTACTGATTACCAGTCACCAACACACTCAAAAACTGATGAATTGACTGTAGTCTCAATAAACATACTAGCTGACTAATTGGTGTGCATCTAACAAGGACTCTGTGTCAATGAGTGACTTTCACAAGGTTAAAAGCAATCCATTAAAGTCTTATGTGAGCATGCAGCTTTCCCTTAGCCACTTATTTATATTATATTTCTTTTCATAATACAGGTCAGAACCTTTCAGAACCTCAAACACCATAATCCTCTATTATCTGTGAATATGTTGGATTTTTTTTCAGATAATCTGAAAAACCTTTTTTTTTAAAAAAAAAAAGGTATTTATGTTTTAAAGCAATTTCTATACTTTATGCACTGAGAGTGATGGCTGAGTTAGGGGAAACTGTGTAAATCCATTGTGTGAAACATGCACAAGTACATCAGGTGCAGGACAACCACAACAGCCACAAAGAGGTGATTGTATTATACCGCTAAGATCAAGTACTTTTAGCCAATGAACTTTCTCGGTCAGAGCCTCAAAGAGTTGGAATATGATACCATTGCACATAAGAAATTACACCCATTACAATCGCACACAATTATCATTCCTTTCAAAATCACTCAGTCATGGCTCATAAAAAATCAAATATGTGAGCACAATACTAAGACTAAATCAAATGAATTAAAATGGTAATGTTAATTTGTTGTTACGCTGACATTTGTTTAGGCCCTATCTATTAGTGCACTGTAGCTTTTGTAGTCGGTTGTACTTTTTGTGTCATAGATCTAACTGCAGGTAGTCTTTACAATTTGTTTTTGCTTTTGATTTTCATTTACTAATTCTGTCTAGGTCTCCCCTGTCTGTTATGTTCTGCTGCTTGTTGTATGCTGCTCCTGTCCTGTGGCTTCCCATGTGTTTTTTTCGCTAATTCTTTCTGACATTTATTGTGCACTGGCTGTTCATGTTCCTTGTCATTTCACATTCCATATTGCACATCAGTTTTTACTTGTAATGTCTTTTAAATTAACTACCTGCCCAAGAACTGCAGATAAAGACTATACTTTTTGGCTAATTCTGGCACATTTAGAGACATTTATTAATGTCCATTGACCCTGTCAAATAAACCCAATAAAGTAAGTGAGGAAGTGCTTTCACCCGGGCCCCTGAGGGCAGAGAGTCCTGCTTGTCTCTGACAGTGATGACAGGTAGGTGGGCTCGGCTTGGTTTTGCATAGAATCATTCCCAACTCTGGAAATACATGCCAATACTTGAACAACATTACATTTCATTTACCCTTTCCCTACTTTTAGTAAATGTCCAAGGATTTTTCTGTTTAGCACTATGAAGTAAATTGTGTTGTAATGCTTGCATATGTTGCTTAAAACATAAATTTGAACTGTTCAAATTCCTTATTGAATACAAGAAGGAAATTAAAAGAAATTAAAAGAAATTCTGCAGTGTAATCTCATTCAAGGATCTTCTGGAGATGTTTTCTTTTTTAATGAATAGCCTATTACATATTTTGTGGAGCAGTGGATTTTGCCAGTGTCCATCCTTACACTGTCTATGGTTGATTGTCATGCCAATGAGTTTACATTGACATTTCACAGTGAAAACAGAGCCTGAAGTCAAGACAAATCTGCTGCATTGATGTGACCTTTGAATTATTATACCTGCCGTCCTGGGTGAACTGTTGGTGGTCTACCCTTATTGGTATTATCCAATCACAAGGTAAATGTCAATCGCTGTGAGGAGCAGTTTTGACATCTTGACATAAAGAAAATAAATTTGTTATATGTAAATTAAAACTAGTTCAGTTTTTTTTGTTTGATGAAGCTCACATAGAGCTAACTATATATTATGAGTACATTTTAATTTGGGATCATCACTCAACATCTTTTTTGGGATTGACATGTGATTCTTGTATGGCTGACAACAAAACTATCATGCTGCTACATGTCTACAATGTGGAGATTCTAAGGATCCACAAGCTTTCTGCCTACACTCTTTGTCACATTCTTATCAAAGCCAGAGAAGAGTTGCACTGTTTCCTGTTGTCCTAACAGGCACATTGCAGCCACCTGCTGCTTTAGTTTGGAAGTACACACACAGATACGTCAAGACTCCAGTGCACACTACGCTACTTATTATAACAAGAAACTATTGGCTGAGTCTGTCATTTCAAAAGAACTCTACCAGTCACCAGTTAGTAGGTTAATATGTCATATTAAAATTGTGTATTTCACAATTGTCTGAGATAATGGTCTCTGAGTGTACTGCCCTAGCAGTCTCACCCTAGCTGGGCTTCTATCTAAATTCAGAAAACCTTTATTGGTATAATTATATGCTCTAGCTAGGATCAATGCTGATATGCTATCGCTGTTCATATTGTTATGCCTCTAAGAATGGTAATAAACCTGAATTGCCTCAGGACAAAAATATTTATAAATATCCAAAATATAATTTATGCACAATGTATGTTTTCCTGGATAAGGGTATGTCTAAACAAATAAATAATTTGGACAGCAGAAGTCATTCTACTACATAAAGAGGATCAGGGCCATTTCAGCAGAAAATGAAAGGTTTCCCTTCCATGCTGGCACTGGGCGATTAGTGATTGCCAGGCATCTGAATGCCTAATACTTTATGTGAGCTGCACAGTGCTTGGCAGTGTAACTTGGCAGGAAATGTTTTGTTCACTATACTGTTCCCATTAATGCAGAGAAATTCCTGCTTTAACCCTTTCATGTTATTGTTGCTCTGTTGTTCAGCAGGCCCTCATATTTTCTGAAGAAAGGTGTTGTGACATAGGATGGCTTTGAGACATATGGATCACTTAAAATGTTAAGAATGCAACAGTTTTTTTTTTCAACTGCAGTAATGAATTGGATCCAGTAAGAGTAAAGAGGAACTCTGGAATACACTGGAACCAATATGCCAGTGAAAAGTTATAATGTATACTATTCAATGGGCACATGCATGACTAGACAGACATAAAGATGGAGTTTTAAAATAATGACCTAATAAATTTGTCTGAAGACCCATTTGAAAGGACATGTTTTAAATCCGGGCAAGATCAGTAAAGGATATCAGGACATAGCCTCTGCTTAGGTAAGGAAAATCACCAAATCACTATGAGCTTGACTGAAGGTGGCCCATCAGTAAGAAAATCCCTAGGATAACTCCAGCATAAATCATAATCACGGTCATGGGCTTCAAGTACAGTTTTAAAAAAAAGTCATCAGATGTACTTCAGTGAATTTAGTGACAGATCCAAACGGGATGAGCCCAGGTGCTTTCTGGGGTGGTGATTGTTCAAAGTGCTTTATTTGCACTTCACTTCCCTGTAACACACCTGACTGATGCTAATGAACTTGGCGATGTCAAGGTGAGAGCAGAGGGCACCGCTGCATTGTTTGAACAAGACCAGCCTTGTGTGACACATCACTATCTGCATAATGACGGCACCATAATAATAATAATAATAATAATAATAATAATAATAATAATAATAGTGACAATCATTGTAAAGAACACAAACAGCAAACGTGTGGTTTTACAGTGATGATGTGGAAGTCTGTACTGTCACAATCGCCTGCATGACCTCTATTTGCAAAGTATTCCCAGCACTGAAGAGCCTCAGAGGGCAGGACTGCCTGCTGCAGCGGTGTTCCTACATGCACCACAGCGGGCTGTCCCTCCCCGCTGCAGTATCTCATTAACTGGCGTTTGACCAGAGCAACAGACGTCATGAGCGGTAGACGCTTGAAAGCCGCTGGCGGGCGCGAGGCGGGCTAACAGCGTCTGCAGCGGGAAGCCACCTCTAAGCCGCACCGAGGAAACAACAGCTGCGGGGAAAAGGTCTCTAATCAAGACTGGCGCTGAAGTCCTCTATTTGTGCTGTAACCACATGGGCTACCGCTGTGATTCACCTGCGGATTTCTTTTGTTGCGCACGGGGCAAGATTCTGTTTTGTTCTTTTTGTTTCTTTTGATTGCCTTTGAATGAGGGGGTTGGACAGTAACCTCAAAAGATTAGTTTTCCTGTGAAAGTATTTTTATTGTTATTGATTTTTTTTTTTTTTTTACTAAAGTGTGCTAATACAATTGAAGGTTTTCCAAGTATTGTTCAAAAACTATTACAAAATGAATGCAGTTGCATAAAGAGAATGGTAGAAGAGGGGTTGTTCAGATTACATATTAATAACATAAGCAATAAATGAGCAATTGCCCTTGTATTTGTGCCCAAAATAATATATAATGAGTAATATGTAGATATTAGAGAGTAAAAACAATGTTACTACATTGGTAAATATACATTAAATAAAATGTTACTAAAAACACCAGGGAGCATAATGAGAAATACATTTGACTTCGAAACACCAGAAGTGTACATGAAGAGGAGTAAAAACATATAACAATGTGAGCATTCAAGAGGTTTTCAAACTGTTTTGTTGACATTTGAATTCATTACTTAATGATTACTCATTTTTAAAATAATTGAATACCTTTGAATAATTGAATACCTTTTAATAACGGTATCTGCTAAGTGATACTTCTACTGCTACTAATAATAACTTTGTGATTGTAAATCATTCACTGTATACTAAATATTGTGACATATGCTAATAAAACCAGTGCTAAATGAAGGCTGAGTTCAGTTCCATTGGCAACCTGCAGGATTAATTAAACCTGACAAGCCATTGAGCCATGCAATCCTTACCCTTTGGTTTGTACAAAACTCATTAAGAAACAAATTAGGATTTTATTAACTGCAATTAACCTTGTTGACTTCAGCATTATTGCCCATACTTTAATTAAAAAGGAGTCACAGACTGAGTACTGTATTGCATATCCAATATTCTACTTGAGAGAAGTATGATACATATTTTTAGTCAGTATGCTGAAGCCATTCGAGAGCACAGGGTGGAAAAAAGTATGTTATTCTATTATGTACAGATGATGATGCTGTGATAGTGATGCTGTGCACAGGCATACTCTGGGTCAAGTCATTAAAATAAGAACGTACACAAGTATTGTGACAAGAATGGGCCGTTCAGCTCATCTTGGGTAACTGCTAATTATCTAGAGTGAATCTACAGTATTACTGTCTCCAGGTCAATCTTAAAGGACCCCGCAGTCCCTGACTGCGCAATGAATTTCAGAAAACGAATTCCTATTCTACTTCTGTTATTTTCACCTGTGCGCTCCGGTTCTGTTCACAAAGCATCTGTTGAAATACTGCCCATGAAAAAAAATTAGCAAATTAAAATGACGCTATGAGTTTTCAATAAAACAAGAGAGTTGCTATTTATTTTATTGCTCACAGAGTGACCTTGGGGTAGACTGTGAAACAGTACAGGATGTGATATATTACTTACTATACTGAACACTGTACCAGTCAGTTGCATCTTTGCATCCAATTAGCATGACGCTTATGAAAGCATTGCACAAGTTTGCACAAGTTAACTTGTGGTAGGGCTTGAATACTGTTATGCTCACACTTAATGGTCTGGGAGTGTTGTTAGCCTGGTCTGACACTGTTGATTATTCAACTTGAAAGAATACACTTGTGTTCTATTGTGCTGGAAGTCGCTGCTAAGAGTGTCTGCGAAATGTCAATAATGTAATATAATGTCATGAAAGGAACCATAACTAAAACATGAACAGCATGATAAACAGATTGAATAATATAAAAAGAACACAACGTTTAAATACAATATTTAAACTTGTGTTACAGCTTTGTTAAGTATTTTAAAATAGCCTACATTCATAGAAATTGTAGAAAATGAAAGTGTGTTCAGTGTGCTTACATTGAACTGTATGAATCATTTTGCCTGTTAAACAAATAGCAGAGCTCTCACCTCAGCTCTTTGCCCTGGCTTGTAATCTTCCTCCCCTGTATCCATCTGAGCCAAATTAAGGTCATTTCCCACTCATTGGTGGCCAGGGCTTGATGTCCAGCCTTCATTAGTTACCATTACTCAGAGAGTCTGGCTCTGCATTCTCATCCCCATCAAAATGTCTTCAGACTGGGAGGACAGAGCCTGCTTTGTCCAAAGGAAAAAAGTCCCAGAGCCACTTTTCATTGTTGCACCCCGAATCCTTCCCAGTGTGCGAGAGGCTTTGGTGGAGGCCTCTCGTGGGCACTGTCTGCCCTCCCTCTTCCCCGGCAAACATTCCAGGCATGAACCTCTCTGAAAATCAGTCTCACACTGGGCCCTGGATATGCAGCTGGCAGCTAAGCCAAGAACCAAAGGCTTAGCTTGGCAAGCAGCTGAGCTGATTCTTAATAAGTAGCTTCCTACAGCTGAGACATGGGCTTCTGTGCCCTCTCCTGTGACATCTTAAACAGGCAGCGCTGTGGAGAAGTAGCTAAGGAGCTGGACTCATAACACAATGAAAGCAGATGGACCACTGCTTTTGATTCCTTAAGAAATGTGCCTGACATCAACATCACAAATTAATAATTTGTGCAAATGTAACATATGTATGTCATCATTGGTAAATAAATAAATACATAAATAAATAAACAAACATACATGTGGCACACATCCCACCATGCACCTGTTCCTTCTTGTACATGCATTCAAACACATATGTCACACTAAAAGAAAATGTTAGAAATAATCATTATATTATCTCTCTCTCTCTCTCTCTCTCTCTCTCTCTCTCTCTCTCTCTCTCTCTCTCTCTCTCTCTTCTTTGTGTGGTAGGGCTCAAATAGTGTTATGCTCACACTCACTGGTCAGGGAGTGTTGTTAGCCTGGTTAGCCTGACACTGTTACTCATTTAAACTGAATTCAATGGAATTTCTTATTTTCTATTGTGGAGGAAGTTGCTGTGGATAAGAGCATCTGATAAAAGCATGTAATGTAGTGTGTGTGTGTGTGTGTGTGTGTGTGTGTGTGTGTGTGTGTGTATTTTCTACCACTTTCCATTCACAGATTTCAAATCATCAAATTCCCCTAACCCCCCCTCCCCCAACAAAATAATGATCTGAATGAAAGTGTAAACCTTTACAATAAAGGTTACTCATATCAAAAAAAAAAAGAAAGATATCTCAAATGAATAGGCTTAACTTCAGCACTGAAAAGTTAAACTACTCTCACGCTACATTAATTGGCACTCACTGGTTTGCAGAGAACTGATGTCAATCTCTTTATCACAAGGACCCCCCTGTGAATGCTGAAAGCTGTGATGAACGCAGCTCTGTGCAGTTTGGCAGAGGTCCATGTTTCCTCTCTCTGCAGGGCAACAATCTGCATCATTGATAGAACGAGCTCACCGTCTGAATCCCTCTAGTTTTACACCATTTCATACTGCTCATTCAGAGGACAGGACAGATCAAGTCTGAGTTACAGGGAGCAACTGCCTGATGCCAGCGAATCTCAGTGTTGTCTTTTAGATGTAAAAATGAAGACTTGTTACATGACCTACACAATTTTCCCCAAATTCACGAGATTGGACAGCAAATAAATGATGTACTTCTCTTCCTTGTTTTTCTCTCGCCCTGATCAGCATGACCCTCTCATCTGAGCCACTTTGAGGAAAGTGTATAAGCAGTTTCTACTCCAAAGGGACAGGGAGTCCTTTATCTCTGACTCATTTTTAGATCTGAAATGCTATCACAGATGCTGTGGATAGCAGTGTTTTGTGGCTGTTGGAGAATTGCTGTTGTTGTAACCAAAAGATTATAGGTTTGGTTGCAAGGCCTATTGTGCCCTTGAGTAAGGTACCTTTCTTAAATTCCCTCTCCAATATTTCAAGCTGTGCAGTTGGATAGCGGTTAAAAATGTAAGCCAAGTGAGCTGTCTTGGATAAGGCTGTTTGTGAAGCAATTAGATAAAATGTGTGTGTATGGGTTGAATGTTCTAAGAGAACACCTGGAATCTGTACTTTTCCATATGGTATTTAGCTTTTTGCCTTTTTCAAATACCTTTGAAATCTTTTTTGTGTGAAGTTCAGTGGTTGAAAGGATAAATAAAAAGAAACAATCCTCAATAAGGCATTCTAAGAGATGCATTTGCACACAACAAAAAATGCTCATTTATAATTGTATTTCATCATGTGTACTTTTTTTAATCCAAACATGCAACACAGGTAATTTGATCAAAATCTAAGAACTGTGCTGCTTGTCCTTAATTTTCAGTAATTCACACTTCTTCTGACTCTTCAGTGGCTGATAGTTTGTGTAACCTATAACTGTTAATAGTAAAACATTATGGATTAAATATGCTTTTTGGTTTTGTCTTTTTCTTTCTGTGGTGTGAATGCAGATGTGTTACACTCTCTCTTTCCCCTGTCTTTCTTTTTCCTTTCCTAGCTGGTTATTTTGAATCCTCAAGAATCCCAAGCATGTGGACCATCTTTCACGGCTCTAAAAATGTCCGTCTTCAGTCCTGACAAAGAAGGGGAGCTCACCTTGCCAGCTATCAATGTCTTCTCAGATCAATGTCTTCTCAGATTTCCTCTGGTCTGATATTCAGAATGCTGGTCTGACAAGGCACAGTGTTGCCCCCTTGGGTCTGAAAATATCTGCAGATGCAGGAGTGTTTGAAGCTGGTTACTGTTGCCTTAAAGAGAATGGCGTATGTGGGAGTTGTTCACTGTCGCCCCTATTGGCTTAATAATTGATATCTAACTATTCATTTGCACTCCAGTTAGCAGAATTTGCAAATTCAGTGTAATATACAGCATGGCTACACAGTTTTTGATTTTTTTATTAACACTGTTACATATTGATTTGATTTTTTAAATGTATGTATTGACTTACGTATGCATATATTGACCTATATTGTGTGTTCAGGTACAGTGAATATACTTATCATGATTTGCTTAGCAGGGTATCTCAAACTGCTGACATTTGAGATATCATCCCTTCATACAGCAGTGCACTTACTGATGGAATTCAGAAAAAGTACTTCAATCAAGGGTCCAACAGCTTACTAGTGAGCTAAACCTGAAATATTTCATTTCTAAGACTATTCCCTTAACCAATGATACTGAATGAATAGCTGAGCAAATAAGAATAGAGACTAAATCACAGCATGGACCTAAAAACTGAATGCGGTCTATAATGCTTCTCTGTTCTCTCTACTGGAAAAGGCAAAGAGAGCTCTTTACTAATTTGGTTAGATAATCTGGTGTTGTGATAAATCTCTTCACCACCCATATTTTAGACAGTCTTTGAAAAGAGACAGGGAAAATAGAAACAAACATAATCATGGATAGTACAGTGATTCATCTTCAGATGCCTGTTGCACATTGCCATCATCATACTACCAATTTAACTATGCCTGCAGTCAGCCCTTACAACGCCAGACTGAGCCTACTTATATATTCATAATATTTCATTGTGATCATTTATTTCTGTACAAATTGCACTGTACAATGTACTACACATCAACAAGTTATTGACTCAGAGGGGGATTCAGGATAGTCTGCCCAGCAAACAGACATGTATTATAGGATACCTCTCTGTCTGGAAAGAATCACCCTATTTCATATTCGGGTACCACATCATAACTTTCAGCCTTAGGATATTGTTTAACCATAGTAGGATGACCTTTTTGAATCATGCTCCGTTATCCTTACTGTGGCATGTCTGACTGGCAGGACAATAACCAATCAGACACTGCAGATAACATACAACTGTTAGTGTGGAGGACTGAATGCAGACCATGTGATTAGCTCCAGACAGAGGTGACTCAATGCATGATGTCAGCAGGGCAGGCTAGCTTCAGGAAACACATAAATACATTTAGAGTTGAAAGACATATAAGACATATATAACATATATAGACATATATAGCAATATATGAAATAATGGTAAAACTGCAGTGCACTCAAAACTTACACCTGTTGTTGTTTTGTGGTATTGGCATCAACTGCCATAGAGAAAGCCAGCATCTGGGCAAGTCAATGCTTCCTTGAGACAAACAGCAGTCACTATTTACTTACACATTCCTGTATAATCCATTGGCATTTTCAGTTGTGGGAGACTCTCACACATGTTTGACAATCCCAAGAGAATGACTTGATGAAACTGCTTGGATATTTGAATTCACCAATGTACATCTCATGACAAATGAAATGTAAAAGCTTAGCAGGAAAGTATTTTTCCATTATTATTGCTAACCTTACAAGATGAATACTTAGAATCTGAACGTGGGTTGTGAATAAAAACAATCTGTATGCCTTACTATAAAGTGATGCATGTGAGTTCTGTGAAAGTTGGAGTTTTGTTTGTGAGAAGGTAAATGTTCAGCAGTTATTTCACTGGGACTGTAATCTGTGAAAAGGAAGACAGGTGGTGGGTCAAATTATATGAGCTATAACTGGAGCTGAACACACATTCATGACTTTGAGGTTGTAGATTCAGAAAGGTCAGATGACAAACTGACACCACTAGATTTCTTTTGCTGAGATAAAATAATTGTATTTTTTACACACTGAGAATTCCTTTTACAGTTTTTTTTTCAGTTCAGCATTTTTCAATGCTGAACTTAATTCAAATAGTGTGCCGTTTACATTTAAAAATACTGACGCCCCTTAAAAATTTGCAGTGTAATATAAACTTTACTGCTGTAAAAATAAGAACATCAAAAATACTTTACAGTCTTTCTTATTATTGCGGCCAATGTTCTATAAGTTCTATAACCAACCTCAATGGAGTCAATAACAAAAATAGTTTTCTATGCAACCTAAAAAATATTCTTGAGAAAGTGTTAAATGTAGAAGTGCCAAGGGTTTTAGGTCATCTGTGAATATTTCCAGAAAAATTAATCATGGGTGAAAGAGGGACATTAGTATTTTACACTATGGGAAATTGGAATTGCATTTAAAATTTGATATGATATGATTGATATGTTACTAAATGCTTTCATGACTATTTTACTGTAAACATATCTCACAGATTGAAGGAAACTGAAGAATTGCTCACTGCAACTGATGTGTTAACATAATGAAACAATGCTGCTTCATACATTCTCCACTATGAATAATCAGAAATCACCAGTGAACTGTTACATCAGGCTTATAAAGGCACTCGACTTTATCTCACCCTTACCCCATTACTTTAATCAACTACTGTACTTACTTAAATCATTAATCAACCTTCAAATTTCTGCCTTGAAGAGACAGGAAGCTCGTGAAACTTGTTTCACCTTCTTTTACTTGATGATTTATGTGCTAGCAGAAACTCTCAATGGCAACTTTCCATTTTTCAGCCTTGCACATTCTTTGACCCTCCCATAGAGCTGGATTCAGGTGAAGAACCACACAAAAGGGTTAAACAGATGTGTCCTCTCTGGGAATCACATCTATCCCCTCGGGGCGAAAAATACTGTACAAGATGCTGGCCAACCTCAGCACGTACTATCACAATGGGAATTGGACAACCTCAGCAAGGGGGGGTTTGCTGGGTTAAATCAAGAAGGTTGCATTCAGATGCACATGCACAGATCTGAAACAAGACAGTCAAATTTATAAAACGCACATATAAAATTCATTTAAAAAACAGGAAAAAAAAACACTTGTATATACTTTGTAACTGTTATCCAGACAACAATATCTCTGTTGTGTTCACAGCTATAATCAACTAAAGCTGTGATGCACATTGAACACTGTCACCAGTAAGTTTTCATGTGTCTATTATTTGCCTCTATAGCTGCTTACTTCCTTTGGTGGGACTGTGTTAAAACCTGTTATCAGTCTCTCTTCGTAGTTGCCTTTGTGCATGACTGGGAGCAGGTTTTGAAAGGCCACAGTCATCAAACAGTGTGCTAGTGAGGACTTAGACCTGGGCTTTACGGCCGGTTAATGTTATCTGTCTGAACATGTGCCTGCAAGCAGCTGTGGACTTTAAAAAAAATCATTCCTCTTACCTCACATTTTGCAAGTCTTCGAAAATGCCAAAAGCCCAAACCGTGACAATTGTTATTTATTTCCACAGTGACTTACAAAGCTCACATTTTACATATAATACATTTATTCAGTTGGATATTTTTTGTGGCAATTCAGAGATTTTTTAACCACTTTAATTGTTATGCGTCACAAGATTTAAAATTAGATTTAACTGCTGTCACCCCAGGTAGGAGTGAAACATCCATCTACTTAATTCACAGGATAGTTAAAATGTTCAGACACAACCCTGCACTTCTTTTTAAATTGTATGCCACTCTGATTAAATGGCTTCTTTCTTCACTTTACAGTCCTAGACAGATCCCTGTCTGTTTCCACTTATGGTGTCTGCTCTTTGACATCCTTGCAGATTTTCACCATTCTGTCTGCTTCTACCCCTCACTAATTAGGCCTTGAACTCAATCTTGTTAGTGATGGAAGCAATTTGAAGGTGCTTTGCCCTCACACAATTAGCCAAGGAGCAAGGACTGCCACTGCCTCCCACGGCTCTGGAATCATTGGGTTCCTGGCTGATTGGTCAGTTGGAGGCATTTCCCAGAAATATTGCACAGCGACGCTGGTTATGTAAGTTTAAAAGGCCTAATATGCTTTTCATATTAGACTTGTCCAGAAATTCACCTTCACGGTTTATGGTTGAAGAGATTTGCAGCAAATTAATTTAGCTTGGGTAGTTCAGCTTACATGCACACACACACACACACACACACACACACACACACACACACACACACACACACACACACACAGATGCAGGACCCTCCTATGTTGCTGTGGCCTCTGCATATCCACCCATCTCACCAGGCAGGCATATAGTCCAGCCTTGATATCTTAAAACCGGGTGGTTAGACAATATGACCAGAATGGCAGTATCCTTCCTTCCTTCCTGTCATGTGCTCTGCCTTAGTAAACAGATTCATAGTGCCCTGCATCACTACAGAGGTAGCAAAAATGAACAAAGAGCTATTGTAAGGCATTTTAAATGCCCCTATGATAAGCGACAGTACAAAAGATTGTGCTAATGTGAGCATTGTGCAGGGCTGCTTTTCAGCAAACACGTATGGCCTACAGCCCTTTGTAAGCTCTGCTGCCTGTACAAATTGTAGGTGTGCTCTTTCCTATTAGCACACTAGAATGTCCAATGCCAATTTCCTTGTAGTATCGAGTGGCAGTGTCATGTAGTAGTTACCGAACTTGTTACCAGGGTGGTGGAGGTTCAAATCAAGTTCAGGGTCAGTTCTTGATTTGGCACCATTAGGAATAAAGTTTTTTGGTATATATCCAGTGGTGTTTATGAATGATATGTAAAAATGTAAGCTTACTGAGAAGGAGCAGGTACTGGTGGTTGTAGCCAAGACAATAGGCAACAGAATCAATGTGTCTGTTGTAAAAGTGTTAGCTCTCAACAGAGATACTCCTTTTTATCACTTAGCTTATGTGTGCACTTATTTGCCCTTGTTCTCCTGTATGCTCAGCAGTTACCAGTGAAAATGTATTTAATGTTAACATTTTCAAATAAGAAGGAAGGAGGAGTCTTGTGAAACAGTGCGAGTTACAGGACTCTTGGGTCTCTATATTTAATATAACAAGTATATTAAATATAGAGACCCAAGTATTGACAGCTCAGATTCAACATGCAAGTTTTAATATTTATTTAATATGTATGAATCCATACAATAGGATTAATATGACTGGAAAGCACACATAAAATGGATTCTGAAATTTAATATCAACCAAAACAAATGGGGGTATTTATTCACACATTAGTTTAGATTGATTTAAATCATATCAAATCTGAAATAGCTGGGATCATATTTGACACTTCCGAAGGCCTAAGACTCCTGACAACACAACATAAATTACATTGATGACTGAGAACTGTGACTTTCTGCTTCCTCCATCTGCCTTATCTCCAGTTACATATGAATATTCTACAGGTGGGAAAAGACATTTAGCCCATCTTGGCTCTATACTTTGCCTACATCTGAAATAAGAACAATATACATTATACAAGGTGCTTATCATCCTTGAAAAAATATTAAAAAGTAACACCATCACATATGGTAATATATAGCAATAATAAGTAAACACAGATTTGAAAACATTAAGAATGCTGATAAAATTTTAAAATACATGAATAAAATGTGATTAATAATTAAAATAGCACAGCTGGAGTGAAACCATCACTGTGTCCACTCACCAGTAGTCAGGAGGTAGAGTCTCTGGGTTTACTTTGAAAATGTCACTCTCAATCATGTATGTGCATATTCTATAACATACCTACTTACAGATGTCACTGGAGGGCCCCATTACATTCAAAAAACATCACGTTTCTTACATTTGGGAAAAAAAAAAACAGCAGCTAAAAGTTCTTAAGCTGCTGGAACACATCTTGTTTTCCTTTTAAATTTAATTTCTTTTAAAATTGAACTTTAAACTTTAAAATTGAAGTTTGAAGTGAGTTTTTGGGGGTGTTTATTTCATTTCAAAACCACAACTCAACCATGTATGTGGTTGTACAGTAATAGGCTAACAAGGGAATAAATGTGGTATTGGCTTTTGAGGTACTTCTGACAGTGATGCATTACATAGTTTTGTGATTCACTCTCTTACTGATAACTGACAAGCTGTTTTTCCTCGTCTTATTTAAATAATAAAACTGGGATCTGATGGGTGCAGCAATGACTTGGCGACAGACCGAGGCTACAGAGTATTGATCATCTGGTCCACACACCCTGTAATATATTAACTATTGTAGTCTGATTCAATGCACCAACAGGATGCTTATAAGTCCCCATAACTGACTGATATTCATGAAAAATAGACTTGTTTTCATCTGATAATTGGACAATTCCAGCAACATTTTTCAGAAGTATTTCCCATGGAAAATCCCCATAACATGTTGTAACACAATCAAGGCAGAATCACACAAAAGGCAGAGCACAACCACACAGCAAATTCACCCAGCCTCTCAGTAACTAACATATGCTGACATGACATGACATGAAAGATTTAGATTTCTGCTACTGAAACTAGTCTGAGCCAGCCAAATCATATTCCTTGCAAATTATATTCCTCGCTTACGTTCAGTGAAGATTGGCTATTGCTTTCCAAATAGAATGCATGAAAAACATTGTTTCAAAAAAAAAATCAGAGATGTATAAAATACAAGTATGTATTCAGTCTTGGTCTCAGTAGTCCACCTTTATTCCCTCTCATATTCCTGTTGAGTGCAGAATGTAAAACCTTTACTCGCTGGCACAAATATCACCCTGCCAAAAATTCTGTTTATTATTTTATGATTGATTCTACATTTGTCAATGCAGCACAACTAAGAGAATGCTGAATTGCTCGAGCTAAGGAAACACCATAGGGGATTCGTGCCTCCTTTAAAGCATTTGGGAATGGTGATGTAGACAGCTGTGTAGATACCAACTAACACAGGAGCCCTATGAAACAGAAGAAAAAGGAGGATGAATTCAGATTATTGGATGGAACTTCAGCACAGAAGGGACAATATGCAGTTGTGGAATATTCTATGTAATGGTTTGTTCTTTGTATGGGCAAATTCTATACAGACAAAGTCAGAGAAAGAATGTCTTGCCTGCCCTGTTTTGTTTCAGGGATCATAATCCAAAAAGCCATAAGGTGCAAAACACAGAAATGGACACCAAATTCATTTTAATTTCAGACGTTAATAATTCATAGTGAGCATATACACTGACCTAGACAACCCCAACGCCTTTATTTGCAGCAACATATTGCAGTATACTTTATAGCTGGGCAATTGCTTAAAGAATCATCACAAAATAAATACAAATATACTATTATATATATATATATATATATATATATATATATATATATATATATATATATATATATATATATATATATATATATATATACACTCACCGGCCACTTTATTAGGTACACCTTGCTAGTACCGGGTTGGACCCCTTTGCCTTCAGAACTGCCTTAATCCTTCTTCAAGGTACTGGATTCAACAAGGTACTGGAAACATTGGTCAGAGAGTTTGGTCATATTGACATGATAGCATCACGCAGTTGCTGCAGATTTGTCAGCTGCACATCCATGATGCGAATCTCCCGTTCCACCACATCCCAAAGGTGCTCTATTGATTGAGATCTGGTGACTGTGGAGGCCATTTGAGTACAGTGAACTCATTGTCATGTTCAAGAAACCAGTCTGAGATGATTCGAGCTTTATGACATGGCGCGTTATCCTGCTGGAAGTAGCCATCAGAAGATGGGTACACTGTGGTCATAAAGGGATGGACATGGTCAGCAACAATACTCAGGTAGGCTGTGGCGTTGCAACGATGCTCAATTGGTACTAAGGGGCCCAAAGAGTGCCAAGAAAATATCCCCCACGCCATTACACCACCACCACCAGCCTGAACTAAGGCAGGATGGATCCATGCTTTCATGTTGGTGACGCCAAATTCTGACCCTACCATCCGAATGTCGCAGCAGAAATCGAGACTCATCAGACCAGGCAACGTTTTCCAATCTTCTATTGTCCAATTTCGGTGAGCCTGTGCGAATTGTAGCCTCAGTGTCCTGTTCTTAGCTGACAGGAGTGGCACCCGGTGTGGTCTTCTGCTGCTGTAGCCCATCTGCCTCAAGGTTCGACGTGTTGTGCGTTCAGAGATGCTCTTCTGCATACCTTGGTTGTAACGAGTGGTTATTTGAGTTACTGTTGCCTTTCTATCAGCTCGAACCAGTCTGGCCATTCTCCTCTGACCTCTGGCATCAACAAGGCATTTTCGCCCACAGAACTGCCGCTCACTGGATATTTTCTCTTTTTCGGACCATTCTCTGTAAACCCTAGAGATGGTTGTGCGTGAAAATCCCAGTAGATCAGCAGTTTCTGAAATACTCTGACCAGCCCGTCTGGCACCAACAACCATGCCACGTTCAAAGTCACTTAAATCACCTTTCTTCCCCATTCTGATGCTCGGTTTGAACTGCAGCAGATTGTCTACATGCCTAAATGCATTGAGTTGATGCCATGTGATTGGCTGATTAGGAATTTGCGTTATTGGACAGGTGTGCCTAATAAAGTGGCCGGTGAGTGTATATAAATATATATATATATATATATATATATGTTGAGAGAAAATAGAAGATAAAGATTAAAGGCAACTGTACAATTTGCATGTGCAATCTAATAAGAAATATTTATGCAAAATTTAACTTTTAAATGAATATACAAAATAACTATACTTTTGTTAACAGTTGATCTACAACTTTTAAATTAATATATACCAATGTTTTTATTAACTGTTGATACATGTACAAAAATAAAACATTTCTGGCAAAAAATGCATTTTTTCCATTTAAATATTTCCCAAACACTATTAACAAATGGTTGGTCTTTTGTTGAGTTAAAACTGGTAGGAGTAATATTACCACTTTCACTTAAAAAAACTACATATCCTTGAATGTCCCTTGTAAAACACAGGTCAGCTAAGCATGAACTACTTTAAATTGCTTTTTCAAAATTCCATCCCACCTTAGACTATATTGCTAGAGTGACACATGACTTCGGTTTAATCTTGCAGCTGCTGCCGATGGGGTGCCTCTTGTTCTGACTGACTTTATATCGACTTCTCAGCATTTATGCAATGGATGGTGTTGGTGTCCCTACACCTGCAGCCTGGTCGCTTGATGCAGTCATAGCAGCCCTGAGACAGCTCGAGACAGCCCTTTGCTGGAAGGTAGCACCACAGACACGGTAAACAGAGGGACAGGATGGCCATGGCTGACCAGCGCAGACAGCAGTGGGACTGGCTGCAGGAGCAGGGGTTGTCTGCACAGATATCCTCGTCATCGCTGGAGCAGTGGTAAAAGAGGCCCTTGACGCAGCAGATGCACGTTCCGTAGTCCAGGGCGTTTTGCGCCGAACAGGCGCAGCGGTGGTCACACACCCAGCGTGAGGAGGGGGTCTGCAGGCATGCACACTCCTCGCACTTGCACCTCTCACACTCCCTGCAGGGGTAGGAGCGCTCACCCAGCTCCTTTCCTGAAAGACGCTTCAGCTCCTCCCATTTCTGGCCCAACGGTTTGGGTTGTGCCCCAATCACCTTGTTGGTGGGGGATTTTCCCAGAAGCCTCTGCTCAGAGGATGTGCTGCTGGCAGTCATGTGGGTGCTGGTCTGAGAACTGCCACTTGCCATGCTTGTTGATTGTGCCAAAGCAGTCGGGGGAGTTTGTGTATGGTGGTGGTTGTGCTGCCCCCTGGAGGTAAACATCTGCTGGTGAGGCTCTAATGTGGGACCTTGTGTCAGATCTGTTTTCTCCTGAGGATGTTGCGGGATAGCTTGTTCACTCCCAAGTCTGGCTGCCACCATGGGTTCTGCACTGTACTCATTGCTACTTCTTACTATCCGTATCTGATCCAGTGACAGCACATGGACCTGCTGGCTCAAGGCCTCTCCGGGACTGTGCTCTCTAGAGAGCTGCCTCCCACAGTCACGCACAACCCCCGGCAAGCTGGAAGACCCGCCGCCATTTTGAGTTCCTGCCTCCATTCACTTTGAAGACAGATCCTTCTGACAGGTATTAAACTCATCTGAAGTCCTGCAAGACACAAAATCTTTGAGCCTCCCAGTTAAAAAAAAAAAAAAAAAACAGCTGATATCTGGAGAGCGACAACATTTCTGAATGGTAATTCTGCTAGTCCCCAGCTGGTCTGTACTTGGTTGTATGACTAGTGACCCAATAGCAGAATGGGTCAAAGATTAAATATACCAGTTGAAAAAGCCAGGAACAGGTCTGTATGATCACACTCATTTTGTCTGTTACCATTTTGTTCTCACCTCCATAAAATAACGGTCACATGCAATTTTTTAATCAAGTCATGTTATGAATTTTCTTTTTAGTAGAGATAGAGATAACATGGCCAGATGCTATTGTTAGACATTTCCACTTGATATTTGTTTCGTTGCTATACTGAAAGCCACAGCACTAGGCAAAGGCTTCAAAAGTTCAAAAGAATGGTGCTTATTCACACCATGACCAAACTGAGCTCAAATGCAAATAGAAAATATCCTTGGTATCACCTTTATAGCCATTGTTTATACAGCATTCAGATATTAAAATGCATACAACCCTCAGTGCACAAATCATTATGCATTGCTTTAAAGGAACTGACTTTGTTGTATGGCTAAGTGCATTGAAAGACAAAAAGAAAAAAAAAAGTTATTTGGACTGAATGCTACCAAATGGTTGATCACTATTAATATACATATCCCCCCAAAGCTACTGTTTGTGTTTGTTAATTTTATTTAATTGTTAAATGTGACTTCAATTGTGGATCCTTGATTGTCTTCCATTTTCAATTTTCGCAAATAACCAATCTGTATTCAATCAATTCCATTGCCAACTGGGTTACTGTCACTTTCTGTCTGATTGTAATCGTGTGGGATAATTGTCTGTGTCTAATCATCCATTGGTTAACAAGCCATTCCTGCCCTAATCAGCAAGCATTAATTTCAGGTGTGTGGGGGGAGAGCAGTCAGGTTTATGAGAGCTGTTTTCTGTGGTTTCAGTTTCTGCCCAGACTGTTTTTGTTACCTTTATAAAAAATGAAAATATTTTTGAAAATATTTCTCCTTCTCGCAGGGTGTATGTGTGGTGGTGCATTGGCTAGCAACATCTCAATATGTAAGAGTAAGATGACCTGATTTGCCTGAGAAGCTACATTTCATCAGATTGATGAAATGTTGTGTATCACATGCATGATTGTCTCATTATAGATGGATCTATAATGGAATTTCTCCCTTTGGTTCACTTTGTTGAGTATCTTGTATCTCAAAATTCAAGTATCCAATACAGAAAAAAGTTACTATTCAGAAAACTATTACATGTTTACCTTTCTCTCAGTCATTGATTTCTTTTTTATGATATTTCCAGAGGCAATCTGGTTAACTATATTTTAAATCAATATGAACAGAATTTATATTCACCTCACAATACACACCATCAAAACATTATTAAACTTGCATTACTGTTCTGCCTTATTTTATTGCTGTACTAAAACTGCAAACAGGTACTTGTAATGATCAATGAGTCCATCTTTGTTCCTGGGAGTGGCAGCCATGTGGATTAGTGCCTGAGGAACTAAGCTTGTAAAACAAAGGTTGTAGGTTTAATTCCCAGACAGGACACAGCCATTGCACCCTTGAACAAGGTACTTAACCTGAATGGCTTTAGGGAATATCAGAGCTATTGGACTTAATGTAATGACTGCTTATCTGAAAACGACAGATAAAAAAAACACACAATTTGTGTCCCAATGCAACAAAAAAAAATCCTCAAGTGCTGGAATTAACAGGATTATGAATGACAATGTAGTAGGCCACTTTACATAATAGTTTACACTGTACATGCATTTTAAAGGACAAGGGTACTTTATGCATTAGGAATGGTATACAAAATATAAACAAAAGAATCAATGTCACATTCACATAAAAATAACTTTCCTCACAACCAGGCAACTGTTTACCCATTTTGTATGCATCATTTTGGAAATTGTCTCAAGGAGACACTTCTACATTAAACTTTTGTTTACACCCCATATTCATATTATGAGTCCCAAATTTGGGGCCCAGGCCTTGAGATTCCATAATAAACATGCTAAACAAGTCAAGTGAACCAGCAAGTGGCATGATTATTAAATTTTTCATTACTGTATGGGGTTTTCACACTCACAGGTCTGTGTTTTAATTGGGTAAGATGGCCTATGTTCTCTCATGATCATATTGCATTTCCTTACTTGTGAATCGTATTCTGCACCTTCTTTTCTCTAATACTGTATAAGTCACCTTGGATAAGGGCATTGAATTAATAGAGTACTTAATTACATCTCTAGGCTACACCTTCTGCAATATCTGCAAACCTAATGGTATTCTGACCTAAATGGTTTCATTGCTGATATTTGATTTGTGTAAGACAGAAAGATCTATCATCATAGGAAGGCTTCACCAACAATTTAGCTCGAGACAGAGGCAGAATTAATTATCAGCTTTCTGAAAATGTCTTCTTGTTAAGCTGTTGTAGTTGCCCAGTATTAATCCACTAAGGATTCCAAGAGGAAGGAAACCTCCCTACAATTCTCATGCATCAGCTTCAAGTTGGTATGGTTAATGTGTTTCAAAAGGTTCTGGGCCAGTGTACAGTCTATCCCAGACAGAAACAACATGTAAGACAAACATACTATCTACTTGGACACTAGCTGTTCTAAAAATCTGCTGTGTGACCTATGACCTACACTGACAATCTATTGATTTTTCTTCTTCAAAAAGGAAGGTAGCTGTAACGCACCGATATACATCTGGATCAATGTGTATAAGTGCAAAAGACCACGAATAAGCAGTTGAGCTGGCACTGTGGTGCGGCTTTCGCAAGGTAAGTAGCTTGCAAGTTATAAAACTGTAACCTACGACGTTTCCAATACTGAAATATCAGACCCAGAGTTTTGGCTTTACTCCACCAATGCATGTCACCAAGTACGCAAATGCAGGGTTAGATTCGATTTGGCTACTTGTATGGTAACAAAACATGCCTAGCAACATACAAAACCAAGTCATTAAAAACACTACCAGTTACAGGCAGGAATCGTAAGCAAGTGGAAACGCCTAAGTCTGGTACCGAACTGTTGCAGATGCACAACGTCATGCTGAGTTACATGGATAACTACTAAAAGTTACTTTAGTTGAGAGTTTAGTAAAAGTTTGGATATAACGTTTTACTGCAATTTCGACCGCGAATAAAACGCTCACCGTGCTCGTACCACTTCCACCCTCGATAAGGTTTAATGTCATAAGGAAATCTCCACTGCTCGGTTATATTATTCCTTGAAATCCTTAGTCCAGCTGAGAACCCCACGTCAGTAATTTGTTTCCAGTTAAATCGTCAATTCAACTTTATTCCGCAAGGAGAAAAAAAAAGCATTCCTTTACGAATGAATACCAGGGCCCAGTCACCAGCTAATAAGACATCATTTGGCTGTCTGGCTACTTTCTACAATAAAGTTTACAAAATGCTACAGCAGACACTCTAACAAAAGTAATTTAAATCCCTCGTCTGCAATATCACACCTCGAAAACTGTTGCAGGGTCGGTGGCACATGGGGTCAGTCCACGCTGCTGTGGTTATTATAAGTCTATCTGATCCGCACACTGAGGTATTTCCCAGAATTTCTCCTATTTTCCATCTTTCCGGGGGAGCTCGGGTTGATGCAGTAAATGGCGTCATGTGAAGGCGAGGGGAACAAGTTGTTGTCTGCCAGAGGATATATCGTATCCGGTGTCCCATCTCATTGGTTCCAGAAGGCACACACACGTTCACCTCCCTCTGTGCCAAGGGAACGTGCTGAAAGTTGCAAGGACACGATCACGTACAACACATGTCAAAATTACGTTGCCATGGTTTAGTTAGCTATTATTGTATAAAAGTAGCTAATCTAAACAAAGGGGGAAACAGAGATAACGAATTACAATTATTGTCCCGTTCTGTTTTCCTTAGTCGAAATAAACGATTTGAAAATTTGTTTTTCTTTTCTTGGTGAAACGTTATGCGGATGATACACAATTGTCGATGTACGGTTCAACGTTCAGTGAATTATTTTAAAAACGTAACTCACTTCACACATGCACCTTATGAAGACGACGACAAACATTAGCGTAGGCTACCTATTCTTTATCATATCATATCTCTTTGAATAACGTAATGCACGTACAAAAACTTGAGAAATTAAGTACAAAGGTATCAGCATATGCTGAATCATAGCAGATTATATCATCAATATTTTATGAGTTTAACAACAACAAATACAACAACAACAAAAGATTAAGGAACCTGGTGTGGATACACATTGTAATAATTGTTCTTTATCAATGACCTAAAGATGCATATTTTGTATAATATTGTCTATTATGTTCTGAGCAGTCTGAGTGGTCAGACAATATTTGAGGTTTTTTTTTTGTGGAAAATTGAAAATTGAATGTGATGTCAGCCATCCACACATGTCCCCTCAGAGTTCCACAGATAAATCCACCTCCTTTCTGTCTGCATTCTCTACCAAACATTGAGACATTTATACATCTTCTTTACATTAAAGACAGGAAACAGAAATCCATGTGGATCCAAACTGCACAATGCTAATTTCCAGCTGAGAACACTACTGTTACCACCTGCAGGAAGGGTGCATTGTCACAGGCTACAAAAAATAATAAAAACAAGGACAGGCATGTGTGTTTGTTTAGAGGACACTTGCGCAGGTCGAAAAGCTCAGATGTTCTCTTCACGTGATGACAACACAAGCTCTGCAGGATAATTGATAAAGGGAATTTCAGGAAACTCTTGGGAAACTAAGAAATTAAAATAAAAATCAGAGAGGCATTACCAACGTGTGCATTGTTTTCTCTCTTCGCTATGGGGCCCCACCAAACAGAAATAACCCCAGGCCTATATTTCAAACTCAGCTTCCTGAATCATACAAGAAACAACTGTTTTTTTTCCGCTCTGTCTGGATTCAAACAGATCAATGGGGATGGGTAGGATACAGCAACCTACGTAGAACTACATAGTTCAGCACTTAACCACCAGGCAGCAAAAATGAATGACTAATACCTGTATCTGTCTGTGTGGAACTAATATCACAATAGGTCCAGTGGTAAATAATGAAAAAAACAGATTGTTGTTCAGTGCCAGACCTTTGAATGTACAAGAACATAGATACAGCCACTTCTTCCATACCGTGTCCAAATATATCTTACATTCATTGTGTGTAGCTACTAGGATGTAGATGTTTCATAGCAGGGAAATTCTGTTCAGACTAAAAAGCCAAATTATACTGAATTGGCCACCCAAATATAATGTGGAGTTTCTGGCCCAAAGTATAAAAAAACTCATCCTATATTCACAGAAAATCACTAACACTAATGCAAATGTGGTGATGGAGGGTGCAAATGAGTGCATACAGCACATAGATATTATTATAACGATTACTTTTCCCATTCTATACCCCAAATTTGGCATCACTAATTGAGAATTAAGGTCTTATACACTATGCATGGCATTACCCTGTCATTCAGCGCCTGGCATGTTACAGTCGTATCAATTTATATTTACTGAAGCATTTGTGGGTTATGACAGAATGACCAAACAGTTGGAGCAGTAATGAGCACAGCACAAGACCTGCAGTGCACACCACTGGTGAGATTTATTTTTCCAAAGAAATTCAAGAAAAATAATGTCGGCAGAACTATTTATAAATGACAAAAACACTTTGGAACACATACACCAATAACTTCTTTGCTTTAATGTTAGACGACACTATCGCTCCTCTTCAGTTCAATCCTCAACCCAACATTGGGACCAGCTTTGCCTATGTTCCCTTTTTAAGCTCCTCCCCCAGAACATACCAACTAAGGGAAAATCAATGATCGTCATCAATTACAATATTTACATGAATTTTATCATTAATAATATTATTACCCACATTGCTCTAAGAATACAATCAATAATCGCACTGTAACATTTTACAGGTCGATGTAATATCATCGTTATCCTCCCCTAAAGTTTCGCATAAGAGACCGACCAATCTTTTCTATCCCCTGGCACTGCCAGCACCATCCCAAACCCACCAAACAATCGGGTAAGTTATATTACCTTTATATATTATTTACAAAATTAATTTAGCTGTGTGCATTTCGCCAACAAATTATCATATACGTTTAACCAACGTTTCAGTACCTTGCTTTTGTTCACGAAGTCATATTAACGCACGTAGTTATCATACTTGCGGAACAGACCGTATCGCCCCGGCTATGAACCTGCATGCTAACTTTGGTACTGCATCTGGCTTGTGCTAGTCTGGCTCCCTTTATGGCAGAACTACAGGAGCAATCCAATAGCAGTTCATCAGTTTCATTACAGCGAAGTCATAAATAAAATCGTTTTCTTCAACTACAAATTGTCGCATAGTTACTACAGCAACCCCAATACACGCTACTACAGTTTATCGTGTTAAGGAACGGAGGACTCCGTTACATGTATCAAGTACTTTGCCCAGGGTACAATCAATAAAACTAGCAATCTTTTGGTCACAAGCCCTGTGCCTTACCACTACACCAAACTGCTGGCCCTAACTATACCCTCAGCCAAGGGCTATTCCACACATTGGTCTGCAGCAAAATTAAGCATTTTCTTTCGTAGCTTAGATGATGTCAGCAATCTGCTAGGATCTGTGTTTTTCATTCACTATCAAGGATTGAAATCCTGTGTGGTATAAAAAAATGAGTTTCTGTTATGAACTGTAAGATTAAGTTCTGCTTTTCAAAATAGTCATATCTTTGTGAGGCACCTAGGCATTGATAAGTTGTTTTTGTTGAAAAATTGCCAAATACTTCACCTGGTCTTGTTTATCCTGTAGTGTGCTGTGCTATGGTCATTGTATGTCCTGTATACATTGCAGACAACAAATTCTTTCTTCTCTTGTGTCAGCAACTACTAAAAAAATCACATATGTAAGACTAAACCACTGTGAGCTTGATTGGTTTGGCAGTGCTGATAACATTTCTGGGCAGAAGCAGGAAAATGCTCTCAGAAAAGATGGTGTGCACAACATGCACCGTCTTACAGGAGACAATGCAGTGATAGTTCAGAGTTTTATTTTGCTATTGGTTTTTTGTTACAAAAAGTACATATTTGGCTAGCTAGAAATAAAGGTTTAAAGGTGTTATAAACCTTCCCCTTCCCATCATACCTGCCTGGTAAATAACCTTGGTCAACCTGTGAATTTTAAATACAATTTAGCTGCCAAGCTAACCAGTTTGCATTAAACTGGAACCTATTCATTCAAAAATACACAATGTCTTTCAGTTCCCTAGGAATATTTAATTCCTCCAATATCAGGACAGTGCAGTCATATCTCCTTTTTCTTAAAGCAATGTAGTTTTGAAGCTTTGCTAAAATTGATTCTTACTCTATTTAAAAACAAAAGAGTTTCTGGCATGCTTTAAATATATTATAAAGTCTTCCTCTGTGCCTCAGCTACTTCTAATGATAGATGGCAATGAAGTTTGGCCCACACATTCAGTGGTACTCAGCTTCTGCCTCTAGGCGTGACAGCAAATGCTTCTGTTAATTAAGTGCCAATGTCCTTATGTTGTGGTTTGACGTAGGCTGTCGTCCGGCTAATTCCACTCAATCCACAAATCACATTTTATATACAAGCTGCCTAAAAAATCCAGCACTTTTGTGACATGCTACTGCATACAGCTTACTGCAGCATCTCCAGAGGATTTCCAGCACGCACAGAATATGACAGAGAAGAAGTGCAAGATTTTAATTTGTGTAAACAAAAGCAAAGGCTAGAGGATGCTTTTCTCTTGCCAATGTTTTTATGTTTAAAGCTCTTTTCATGAATTTTATATTAAGTGTCTCAGTGGAAAACACATTTTGTAACTGCATAATTGTTGTACCCAATACACTTTATTACTGTTGGTACAGTTTAGGGGCGCATCACACAAAAGATCATCAGCACTGATGTGAGTAAGTGACTTTTGACCCGATGTACTCTGCCTTTTCGGTTGTCAACATTAATTGGTTGTGTAATACGGTCCTCAAATTTTTTAGCATAAGTTTAGGCCATGCAGCTTCAGCCCTGTCAACTGAAAGCTGAATTTGAAATGTTGAAGCAACAAGGCAGAAAAGATGATGGCAATTTAGGTCTGAATAATGAAATTGTTTGATAAATGAATCTTATCCTCTGCTTCCTCTTATATACAGACAAATTTGATAAAATGCTGTATCAGCCAGCTGAAGTTTTCAGGCCAAAAAGCATGACCCTCTTTATCAGTAACAGCCCCCCATTGACTTGGTGCCCTCTTTTGGGGGAATAAAAGCAATGACAAAATTGTCATGGTGGAAGACTACTGATAGCATTAAGTTTGAGTGTGATGTAATCTAATGTTGCTGACAAAATTATGTGCCATATTGTCTAGTAATAAAGAACTCTTTAGTTTTGATTTGGTTCTTTTGGGGGTATTGTGCAACAGCCCACAATATACAGCATGTTTTTGTTTGCTGTCATCACCATTTGTGCACACTACTTGTCATGGCTGTTAGTCTTTGGCCACTTCCAGGAATTCCCTACAAGTCAGAAACAAAGGTTGTCTTTACATGACTGCACTTTAATTTTCTTAAGATTTTTACCTATATTTTTATCAGTATTAATTCATTTAACTAAAAACTGTCACATCTTTCAAACAGTACTTTTGACCACAACTCAGCCGCAAGGCCTCCTGATTCCCTCCAACCTAGAAATGTTTTTCTATATGCAAGTTCTTAAGTTTTTGATCAATCAAATACCAGCAAATGACCATCAAGAGTACGGCCAGGAATGTTTATTACAGCATTTGAGGAAGCTATGCGGGTAACTTTGACGCATACTGAGCACATAGTGTTGATGTGAAGTCAGCAAGACAGTAATGTCAAGATTTGCCAGAGTTTGTTGGGTTACAAGGCACTCCTCTCTGACTTTGAGCTGTCCAACACTGAAAATGTTCTGCTGGGAAAAATGGCTAAAGCCAAAAGTTAACAAATGCTGACAAGCAAGGCACAACTCAACATCAGCGTAGGTTGTAAGGGCCTTAAATGCCCTCATATTAACATTTTTTCCTTTAAGCACTTAGGATTGCTGCAGTTTTTACATTGTATGTGACCAAAGCTTGAAAAGTTGGAACCTGACACACAGAAAAGACACTAGTATCCTTTTAAGAAAGTTAAATTCACAGACATTGGGTCTCCTTCATCAAAATATTCATAGAATCTAGCATATTTTTTTTTGCTTGGGAAACGTTTTTTCAGGAAAAGTCATGTTAGATTCCTGAAAGCTGCAGAAACACTGAATTTTGTTCTTACCCAACTGTTTTTACATTAGATGCTAATGCCTGTTATCTCTAATTAGCATAAGTAAATGCCAGGCAATCCCAAATATGGACATTCAGAGTTTCAAGTTGCAGGTGTACTGGAAATGATGCCAAAAGGTCCTCTGATTGAGAGAGGTAAACGATCTGACAGAGGTGGAACCAAGAAAAAAATCCTTTGTTGTGTGAGTAGTGGAGTGTCTGGGACATCAGTAAGTCACTGGTTGAAATAAGCACAACTCCAGTGTCTAAATAATTTTAAAATGAAAAGCTTGTCCTTGTGTTTTCTTGTCTAAAAATGAAATTAATATCCAACACAGAGTATGTAGGGGTAGATGTTACAGATCTAAACCAGGAGTGAAAAGGCACAGTTACATGCAATTCATACCTTTACACAAAGATATCCAATTAATTCTATGCAAGTCTGAATCATAGCCCTCTTCTGTGGTGCGAATCAGGCTTAGGGACCTCTTGTTGCTGTTCACTTGATGGCAAACAAATGCCATGTTTCATGGCAGTATTCTGTAAGACAAAGCAGGAAAACATGACTTGCATGCTTTCTCAGGTGTGTACGAAAGCATGCGCCCGCTGTGTCCACACACATCCACTGGCATTTTAACACATCAATAGCATGTTCCGTCACCAAGCGAGTGTAGGTACACCATGTACATAGCTGTATGCAGTGTAATGTTAGCAGTGTCATTAGAGGTGTGTACATCTTAAAATACATCAAGTCAAAAGGCACCAAAGAAATTCTGCACATCTTGCACATTCTAAACTGTAGCGAAGGGAGAGAGCCGTCACCCCACCCGGCCTCGAATCCGGGTCTACGGGGTATCAAACCTGCAGCTTGACCGCAACGCCAAAGAGCCAGGCTCGTTGGTATGGCAGTCAGAGCGCATACTCAACCGTAGTGATGGCACTCCGTCACATAAACCTATTGCAGTTTTTTAGTTTTGTACTGAACAACAAAAATATGGGATGACAATGTAGTTCAGCAGTAAAGGAGCTAAGCATGTAACCCAGGGGGGACTGCTGCACCTTTGTGCACCTATTTAACCTGAATTACTTAAGTTAATGTTTAATGACATAGAGTGACATGTTGTAGAAATAAATTACAAAACTATGTAAGTTGCTCTCATCTGCTAAACAAATAATGGAAGTCATTTAACATAAGAAGAAAGACATATTGCCCAAGAATTTGGACTGAGCCATCTTTCTTCTGTCAGCAGTGTGTGAGTGTTTTCCTTGGCGGCCTTTGGATTAAAGGAAGCCCTGCAAAGGGCAGGTGCTTGCTTCCTTTTTTTCAGGTTTTCTTTTCTGCCATCCTGCCACGATTGCTCCATTGATCGAATCCAGAGAGGACAGAGAAAGGATGAATTGAATTTCACTCTTTCTTTCTGGACTTCAAAAGAGCAGGGGGAGAGAGTGGCACAGCTTTTTATTGATCCTGTGCTCACAAAATCATCCTATAGGACAAGCCAATGCACAATAGGATTTGGCCAATTTACTCAAAGACCCTGGAGTAAATGTATCTGTCCAGAGGGACAGTTTTGTATGGGAGATCAGAGGGCTATCTGTGTCTTTCCATGACATTGGTTCATTAGATGCAAGCAAAGACTCATTGAATGGCTTGGTCTGAGACAGCAAAAAAATCCACAGTAAAGTAATGGATGCATAAATATGCAAAGCCTTTGCATTGATAGTAGGGGCAGATATACCCAGTACTGAAAATTTGGATCAAACACTAAATAATAGTACTGGCACAACACTTGTTGCTACAAACAAAGAAACATAATTAGTTTTAACATCATCTCTGTGGTATAAATGATGCACATATCATGTCCTCATACATTTTGACTTCTATGTCCTCTCTATGAAGTCCACTTCCCAACCACTACAGTACTACAATATCCTCTCATTTAAAAGCATTATCATGAGAAATTTCCCTTGACCTTTCCTTTGACCTGAGTGAAATTATGAACATCTTCCAGAATATGTTTTAAGGTGTGCACTATCTTTTCTTAAAATCAGTAACATACTGATCGCTTACTGATAAGAAATCCACAAGATTGTTTATTCTGTGTTAGATGTGTTTAAGTGTAAATCTTTGTACTCTCTGCTATCCATTCTGCTTAGTGCACATTTGACTATTCCAAATTTTAAAAATAACACAAACACAATAGTAATGTAACACCTGCTGGCAATGATGGTTGGAAGTATGGCACAACGCTGCTACTGCTGCTGCCACGATGTATGCTGCAACTACTGTTACTACAATGCAACCAATACTATTCTACTAAGCAGTACTAAGTAACATACTGTACAACTACAACCACTACTATAGATGGCTCATTTTTCATCCAGACCCTTGCTATAACAATTGCTTCAACCAGTTCTGCTGGGGCTTGGGTGGGTATAATTAATTAGCCTAAAGGCAGTGAGAGTAATAGACAGACTGAACCTTCAGAATCAAAGGGTACATATTTTTCAGTGCATCTTAGAAAGAGCTAGACCATAACGGGTACATCCTTCTAAAAAGCCAACTGCTAATCCTACTGATATTCCCAGTACTTTATCATTATGACAGTACCCAGGTTAGTAGCCACAGCAGCTTAACCTGTTCATAGCAGAGAATGGAAGCTCCTGACAGAAGGCTGTCAGTGGCTATGGATGCGTTTTATATGAAGATGTGCCATTTCAGTCCATGCTGGAGTGACAGTGATTACAGCACATAACATTTCATTGCAATGGCTTACTCTGGCATTTGGGAGAAAGAACAAGCAATTAGTTTAAGTTTGATGTGTTATTTCACCTTTTGTCTAAATCAGATACCAATTATAATCCTCTTTCAGGGGTATGGTTCCTTTTACTGAGCACACTGTGTGAACCTCACTAGTGTGAACAAACTCTTCAAACTGTCAGCCCCAAAAAAGAAAAATCTTGAATAGCAAACCAGACGCCTACTTCTTGGAGTAAACAAAAACAAGGAGAATGTGCGTTCTTTCTGTCGGATATTTTTTTCAATCTTGTCTGAAGTTTGCAATTTTCAAGGCCCTGCTTTTCTGTGGTTGATTTATCATTTAAATGTGAAGAGTGGAGAGGAAGTAATCTTACTTTCCAGGATAAAGACCTTTTGAAACATATCTCAAGCAAAAGCAAATCAGTGAAAAATCTTTTCATTTCTGAACATGAGGCCTTTAAAATGTCTAAGAAATGCCTGCAGTGCACCACTGGGATACCTTTGTGCTAAAAAAAATATGCCATTACAGCACCAAAGCATACTTTCTTCCTGTTATGAAGGTTATAATTCAACAGACTGGAAATTCCTTGCTTGATTAAAATGCTACTGTTTAGCTGCATATGATTTCCATTATGGAAAACAATTCAGTGCTTTGACATATTGCACCGTTGCAGCAACTCCAACAATGTTTCTGCTCAAGTAGCCATCACAGAGACACTGATATAAAATTCTCTTAAAGTGTGTATCAGATGTTTTCAAGCATTAAAAAGCCTTTTACAATATGACTAGACTGGCCAAAACTCAGATTTAAGTCTAGTCATAAAATGGTACATGTTCTAGCTTTTATGAGATGGTATGACAAGTGGCACAGTGGCATGGTAATCAGGCAAGAGGACTTGTAACCAGAGGGTCACAAGTTTGAATGCATAAGGCATACATTGTTAGTGTGTACAATACTGTAAGGCCAGTCATACTTTAGACTACATGTCTATTTTACACACTTTGTCCTCTCACCAGTTATGTGTGTGGTGCTCATTTTGGAAGCCATACAGACAGACGTATTACTGGGGTGATGAACATCCATTTGACATAGAAGAAATTCAGTTAAATACCAGTGATAGAGTCTGAATGTGACACAATGTTAAATGCTATTAGCATAATCTGTAAAAATGACAGGAAGGATCTAAAATCCAAATATAGTTAGAACCAGCAACATGCATCAGTGTACATGGTTAACTTAATTAAATTGAGCAATAAAAAACATTAGCTCTGACAGCAACCTTGCTCACTGGATTAGATGAGATTTAATGTTTCTTCACTGATATATTTGGATTTTGTATTGTTGTTATTGGCAAGATCTCAGCTTATAGTCACAGTTTTTGCATTTGCTGCTCTGACCAAATTTAGCATATCATTAGATTCACAGTTTCTACAACACTACACTTTTGGAGCAGGCATATGGTTTTGTGCAATAATTGTGAAATCAGTTGTCATGGAAACAGCCATTTTTATTTTTTCTTTGCTTGTTGCTAAGGAGAGTAGCAGGTGAGGGGAAATTGACTCTTTTCAGACAGCTCTTTCTGCACTAAAATTGACAAGAAAAGGAAGTGAAAGCTTAAAAAAGCTGTTTTGTTTGTATCTTCAGGTGCATTAAAATAAGGCTTATGTTACTTTAACTTCTTCCTGGAATTTTTTTAAGATTCTAGGCTTCACTTCTACATCTAGTATTGCTGTTTACATTTCATCCACAATCACTTTCACAGATAGTGAAGGACAGAGAACACAGCTGCTTTATTACTTCCATCAGTGGCACTGCCGGGCACAGGTCATGCGATCTCCTCTCTGCATTTGTATTTTCTGTTTGTAAAAGAAGGATCAGGATAACTGGAACATTCATGAATGGATTTGGCTGAATAATTAACATTGTGAAAAGGACAATAAAATCAGTGTAGGGCTGCTATGATGACTGCCTAAAGAAATGGAACATTGTCTCCTCACAGATAGTGCTGTGAGGAGACTTTGAGTTGTGACTTTGAGTTCTCAAAGTACTCATGGAAAGAAGCAGTTTATCTTAATATACTGCTTAAAGGTAAATGCTTACTGTTGCTATGGTCCTCTTGTCATGGTCTGCCATGTGATTGGTCTTTAACTTAGACTGGACTTAGACTATACGAGTCTCCTTCCGCTATAGCAGAATAAAAATAACATTGAATTAAACTGAACAAAAAATTAAATGCTATAGCTGATGTTGTTAAAACCAATTAACTTTCTATATTACATGCGCACACACACACACACACAACACACAAATTGATAGTTCTGTATGGTAATAAAGTAAAGGTCAATGGTCACAACTGTACAAATTATAGCATTCACTAACAATACTTTCAATCTCATGAATATTTTGATCTCTGTTCCCTGGCTTTGGGCTGTTATTATTTGGCCATTAACCTTTTGAGGTAGTAATGAGCCACACATATTTCTGCTTAGCCCAAGAAGTCAACTGAGCAAAAACAAATTAAGGTTCGACACAATGACTCATTTAAATAAGCCCAAAAATCCTTAACTCTGTAATGCCTTTTTAACACCTGTAAAAACAGGAATGTTCCCTTTTTAATTCACAAACTACTAGGAGCAATTCCTCCGCTACAGATGCAACCCTTATTGTTGAGATTGAAAGCACTAATGATCATAGTAAGTCTTTACTGTGCAGTCCTCGGTAAACAGTCAGTGTTTTTGCCTCATTAGTAAGACACAGTGGAGATTCACTCATGCTGTCCTGCACTTTGGATCAACCTCAACAAACTGCTCATTCCATTTAATTCTTTACCTGCAAAAATGTTAACTTGGAGTGATGAATTTCATCTTGGAGTGATGAATTTCATCTATTCATTCCCCAACCACCATGAGTTTGGCAGTCATCGGAGCAAGAAAAAAATATTCTGTGAGTGACAACAGCAAAACATCAAAAAATTGCACTTGGAAGACATATTATATATATATGAGCAGTTCATTTACATGTGTAAAGTCCTTCACACAATATTATATATTATACATTATATTTGTTTGGTAGGAAATTATGACAAGGGACCAATTAAATCAGAATCAGCTCAAATTTTGCATTTATGAAAATCCTGCAGCACACTCCAGTCTAGTATTGAGCAAAAAGGATACACAAGTTTGTATTCTTGTCCTCAGACTTTTGCAATACTCCAGATGAGAAAACACTGGAAACTTTAATATACCCAGACAGGCATATTTTGGCAGTCTCCTTGAAGATTTACATGCTCCAGGTAGACAGTTTGTGGTGCAATATTTCAGCTACACCACAAGAAGAAAGCTATTATGATTGATTGAACTCATTTATTCTTTTACTCGCAGTTGCATGGCTCCTCTGAGTCATGCATATGATTCCTTTGTGTGACATGTCTTACATCATTCCAACATGTTTTGTTCCTTTTTCATAATTTACTCCAGGAGTTTTCTAGGGGTTTCCTCTTTTTAAGAGATAGTTTGAGTCTGCCAAAGAGCAGACATATTCCTTAGACTAAAAAAAAAGTTTTATAAACTAACACATCAGATCACTGCTTTGACCCATCCCGTTATGTCTCTATAAAATGGCAAAATAAATAAATGAAGACCAGCAATGAATTTAATAACAGCAGGTCACTTAGTATATATTGTTGTCATTTGGCAAACGCTCTAATCGAGAGCTACTTACAATTGTATCCATTTATACATCTGGATATTTACCAATGCAATTGTGGCTTTGGTACCTTACCCAAGGGTACAGCAGCAGTGGCCCAGGGGAGAATTGAACCAAAAACCTCTTGGTTACAAACCCTGCTCCTTACCGCTGTGCTACACTGCCACCTGTGTATGGCGCATTTCATTAATCTCATTTAATTATAATTCTCCCTATGAAAATTTTTGTGTCTCTTGAATTCCTAAAAGCCAACATTGCTAGAAATCATTGTACATGATAAATGCACTGGGACCTATGAATATCACAGTTAGTAAAAAGACTGAATTTGGGTGAACAGAGTAAATTGGGTGTTCACAGGCTATAAATGTGCAATGTGAGAGCATGGAATAATTTACAAATACATTTAGAGATAAATTTTGAATTGTTGACAAATATGTACAGTTAAATGAGAAAGAGTCACTTCCTTATGAAGGTTGTATAATAGATTACTTACAAGACATTCTGAAGTAATATTGCTTACAGTTTTCACATTATCCATTTATTCAGCTTGATGTTTTGGCAATCCAAGTTATACGTTGTCCAATGGTACAACAGGAGTACCCAACCTGGGTATTGAACCGGCAACCTCAGGGTTACAAACCCTGCTCCTTAAAACTACACCACACATAATTACGAATGCAAATAATAATTAGTCATTCTTGTTATAATCTTATTCTGGCATACACAATCTAAACTAAGCCAAATCAGGAAAATTACATTGGGAACAAGTTTCCACAAACTTCTGAGTGGAAAAAGACATGGTTTGGAGCATGGGTTTGAGCCATTTAGACTCCCTCCAGAACTGACTTGTGCACAGGACAAGGTAAAATTGTTCTGGTTTATTTATTTACGCTTTAACATGTGGGTGATTTCCTCAAACACTAGGTCATCCCATTGGCAGGGTGTCCTGCGATACCGTGTTGCTAGTCATGCACATAGTGAGGTAATTACCGACCAGAGCAGGGCACATTCAGAGAGGATTCCTCTCCCAGAGCACCCATAATGCACTTCTCTTCTGTAGACCCCCAGCATCCATGAGGCAAATAAAGAAGATGATGCAAGGGACTGCAGAATGCTTGGGAAGTCCTGCAAGTGTAAAATATAATGCAGCCCTCACTTTCTAGACTTGGTTAAAAGGATGTGTTTTTATCAAACAACAGTGGAAAAGTACAGAATTAGCATGTTTGGCCTTCACTCCTGATTGGCTGTTATTTATTTATTGCATTGTTGTTGTCTACAATAGAAAAGTTTTCAGCTTTTTGTCAAGGTAATCACTTTTGCTAATTAATTCTCTTCTGTAAGTGCTCATGTCAATTATTGTATTTCATTAATGAAGCTTGCTTATTTTTTATTGAATGAGAATAATTAATCAAATTGCTAGGGAAAAAAAATCACTATTTACAGGTCATTTTAATATCTTGTAAGCTCACCGTTTGGATCTATGTATCACTTTGCAATTTTTTTAGAGGAAATAGTGCTTATCCATAAAGCAATCAACCAACAAATTAATTGAAGTTTTGTGCAGATTCCTTAATAGGCCAAATAAAATCAAAGGTCAAAAAATTTGTATGAACGTCTTAATTTCGAGTTTGATATGGGCAGATGGTCTTTCCAGTGCAAAATCTCATATCAATCTCAGTGTTTAATGGTGGGAAAGAGTTCAGGAACTCATTAACCATGAAATAACTATTGCTCGGCCTTGTTATTTCCTAATTCTCTACAGTGCAAGTGACATTTGGCATAAACCACTCTACTCTTTTGATAAGTGTCTAAATGGGATGTCCCTGCAAATTAAATGCAAAAAGGTCCTGGAAAGACTTCCTACCCCTGGGAGAGGTATTGCTGTTGGCAGCTGCTATGATCGGAAGTTGAGAGGAATGCGGTCCAGGTCGGGTTTCTCCAGCGGGCTCCTAAACAGACTTGTCAAGGTCTTGGCGTTTCCAGGAAACCTAGAAGATAAGCACACAGCTCCCTCTGCCAACTCTTCTCTAAACGGGATCCTCTAACATTCCTGCTGAGGTTTTAGACCTGTAAATTACTGCAACTACATGACTTGCATTGCACGAATAAATTAAATAAGAGCACAAAAATGTATTAGTGATAAACAGGGCATGTAGCCCATCAAGCTGAACTTTCAGCCCATCTGCCTGATCAAACATCACAATGGTCAGGTTGAGATTCTTTTTTATGAATAGTATTATTGCATCAGTACTGCACAGATGTATTGAACTTGAGGAAATTTAGATGGCTCATCCTGCTTGCTGAGTCCATCACAACAGTTGATGCATATACTGTACTGACTGATCAGTGATTCTAAAAGTAAAAGTAAAAATCCCAAAATGTGTATGACGTACTGATGTCTGACAAAGAAGATTTTCTGACAGTGGCATTGCAGACTACTGCAGACAAAACAACAGAGTTCAGTGGAGAACTTTTTTTTAGTCATTCTTGTGATCTGTTTAATTTTATAAATGTACCTGCACTTGGCCATGTTCTGATAGAATTACAGCCGCAAAGAGGATCTGTAAACATTAATTCCACACTCTCTGTAATTGAATTATTTACTTGGCAAAAGCCCTTACCCAGGGTGACTTATACGGCTTACACAATATCCACTTATACAGCTGCATGTTTACAGAAGTGAATCGGGTTCAGTGCTTTGCTCAAGGGTACAACAGAGACGTCCCACCTTAGATTCAAACTCCCAGCCCTCTGGTAAAATGTCATGTTTCTCAACACCCTGCCACACTATGCTAGGAAAATTGTTTAATAATGATTGAGTAATAAAAATAATAATTAAAAAAGCCTTTCTGTATCAGGTGACATGACAACAGTGGCCCTGTGGGGGATTGCCTGCCACTTGGGCCACATCCAATCCCATTAATTCTATGCTTATTGTCAGTCATTCTTTTTTTTCTTTTCCTCAAAAAAGAAAAGTTTTCCTAGTAGGTGGATTACTTCAATGGGTGGTGTGTAAAATCTGAAAACAATGACAGAAACATCATGATGGACATGCTTTTAGCTATCATATGAAAATGGTAACTATACTGACATTAATAATGTTTGCTGGTAACGTAGTTAGTTCAATGTATTTTTTCTATATGAGCCCAAGAGTGCGATAATTAGTTTTTGTTGAAGTGTATTTGAAATGTACATGTACAAACCTGCCCACAGGATATTAATTCCAACATCAGCTAATTGCCTGCATGTTTTTTATTGTTCTTGCTTATGTTACTGTTTTTTTTTTTGTAATTAGGTAGAGGGGTGACATTGTAGTATGATTCCAGCCTCCATTTAGATATGCAATCCTTTTATGTTCATTTTCAAGATCAGGCATTTTCAGGTTTTCTCTGTGTTCAGTTCGCATTTAGCCCATATTATATATAGTTACCTTCAAGCTGCCATAAATTAAAAAGGAATTAAACTACAACCACATGTTAAGTATGACAGTTGCCTGACACTACATGACACCTGTTTAGAAGGGCTATGCGTTTTCTGTCTTTTAAACAATCTGTGCAACCTTTGCATTTATAATGTGTTGCTTTTTTAAGGATAAATATAGAACAAGTCAAAATGAGCATTGCAGATCCTTATATCTTGGATCCAGCTCCTTCCAACTCAGACTACCGATAATAATAACAGACTGTTCTTATATTGTATCGTTGAAGGAACTCAGTGTACTTCACACTGAAGTGCATTCAGACCGCTAATATGTAACTCCCATATAGGTCATCAGGCCTCCAGACGTCAGCTTAACTGCAAAGGGATAGTGGCCAATTTTTGAAACTTGGGCTTCCCTGCCTCACATGTTGTATATTGTATTGTAATTGGGCGCTAGTCTGGTTTCGGTATACTAAAATCTTGTTCAAATGAAAACCAGTGTTGAGCCATGGACATTCTCTTGCTTGTGTCAGAAACTGAGATGAAATGAGTTGCTTGTTTCCCAGAGATAAGAGAGACAGTCCCAGGTGGACAGGCAGTCAGATGTATGTAAACAAACACATAACTGTCTGTATGAGGGTGAAAGGTCCATTGATCTGTTTCAGAAGTAAGGACTTGAGTAATGATGTAACAGTGATGCTGGCAGAATAGAAGACTCTAGGTGTGACTCTATGGCAGGGGGAAACAGAGATTTGGTATTGACTTGGGGTTACTGGGAGTCAGTTTGGTCTGATGTACTCAATCCTCAAACAATCCACTCCACCAGCTTACTCCCTTTAATCTTGCTTATGAAGCCTATACCACTCATCTACAATATTCCAACATGAAGCACGCTTCCAGGCCATTATGTACAAAGTGAAACTCATAAAGGCTCATATTTCTGAAAATATCCACCTTTTCATCTCTGCCCCATAAGACTGATAACTTTCTACAGCTCAACGTCAAAGTTACTTCATGATGGCTGCTGCTGCAAAAAAATACTTTGCAATCCATGTTATTTCCCAATGCACATGCATAAATCATTCAAAAAATGTTAACACTCTGTGGTCTGTTTAAATAGTTTGTCTCACCACCATGGCATATAACAATTGTAGAATAAACTCTGCTACTAAAATGTGTGCACACAAATGTGCATAAATATCCCATCAGCACATTCTAATTAAATGGTCAAGACTGTTTATTTTTTTCCCCTCATATTATGGGAGTGAGCCAGTCTTTCAGAGACAGTTTTAAGTGGGCTGAAGAAATAAATAAAGTTAATTTAAAAAGCATAGATGAGTAGAAAACGTGACTCATGTTGTCTCCTTGGAGATTGCAAGTAGAACGGGATTTGGACTAAATGTCTCAGTGTTTTATGATTTCACCATCAGGAAATACCCTTAATATATGGTCTGCTTTGTGTAGAGTCTGATTTCATTGTTTCATTTAGGTTTTTAAGCCTGAAATACAGGCATAACTGTAGGATATACAGCAGAATATGCCGGAGCCCTGCTCCCTTGGCACTTGCCACCGAATACCCTGAATTTAGTTAACAATAGTACCGTAATATGTGGTCAGACAGTCTTCAAGATCTGCCATGGACTTTCCTGATATTTTCTCATCTGGATTCACTCTCACTAAGACAACAGTAACCATTCCATTCCAATGTGGCATTGATTATTTAAAGTGTTTGCAATTTCTTCACTTGCCTCCATTGAAGGAGGGGTCCTGTAGTCAGGTGAAGGTAGTATCAGTTGAGGACTGGTTGTTATGCAAAAGATGGGGTACATCTTTTGTCATGTCCAGACAATGTGGTATAGACCTCTGTAATGGATTTATTTCTATCCCAGCCCTGTCGTGTTTTGTTTTGTTTTTTAGTTTCTATGTTCCCAAGCAAATTTTTGAAGAAAAAAAAAAAATCAGTTTTCAGAGTTCAGTTGTCCCTAAAAAATGTTTACTGTATTTTTTATCATTTCTTATTTCTCTGCCAGTCATATCCCAATTGATCTGAGCAGACTAATCAAATACTGTAACTAATTTTACCATGTGAACGAAAGTGTAGATGAATATATGTCACGAACAACGCACAAAACATGTTCACTTTTGATTACACAGCTGATGCCAAACATATTAATCAGTGGAATACACAGGAATTTATTTTCCTTTTTTATGCTATTTACCTCATCATGTAACCTCATTTTGTAATTGATTATTGTACGCTAGGCCTGTCTCACTGTGAAAACATCTGCACTCATGCAAGAGCACTGAGGCGAGATGATTGTAATCCTGCAATACACTCGCATGAAGCCAGCAGCTATTTTTCACAATACAAGTGAAGCCACATACTACAGTGGAATGGGCACTCATTGGAGCAGAGGTGCTATTCCATTGATATCGTTCGAGCAGCTTGCAGGCACGTGACAAATCACAGGGTGCCTGAGAGCAGTGAGACTTGCAACCCCTACTGACCTGCCCATTTCTATCCCAGACTGAACTGTGGGCTCCTGGTCGGAGCTCAGTTTTCACTCAAGGTGAGCATCTTAACCACTGAGCTACTTGGGAGACCAGCTGCCCCTGTGGACCCAAGTAGCTGTTTGGAGGCCATGGCCTGGCACACTGCATTAGCTTGTAGGACAAGCTAGGTTGAGAGTACCCTGTCTTGTGGCTTTTGAGAATGGATTCTCCACTATTTAATAGACAGAGACTCAATGTGAAGGCAGATGAAGGATCTGTGAAATATGGACCTGAAAATGCATGGCTGGACCCTGGAGAGCTGGACAGGGTATCCCATTGGACATGCACATTGCACAGATTTTTACAAATGCGTTCTTTTTAGCAAGGATTATCGCATAATGAGCACAAAGTAGCATCCATGTTTGAATGCGTACAGTTATCATGTTGCTGGCTGCATATCTGCCGTTGAAAAAAATAATGACAATCGAACACAGCTTTGAAGATTAAGAAGACTTGAGTCACCACCACCCTCTCCAGACAGCCGCTTTCACAGAGCTTCACGATGCTGTCCTTGCTATGTAACCACAGCTCCCACTGGAATACCGCTGATGCCTCCTTTCAGTTATTCTCCACTCTACCGACTGCCCTGTCAGTATGTTTACCCTCTGCTCACCCCTGCCATTATGCCAGTTATCTGTACTGATGCACACCTTCAACTGCGCTCCTGATCTCAACGGCGGCAGAGGCAGTGGCCCAGCACGCCGCTGCATACAAATTCAGTACAGCGGAACGCATCTCCACATTCCGCCTGTCTGTGACCAGAGAATTGTGTGCAGCTCCTGCCTTTTCAGCAGCCACGAAATCCCAAACTGCACCTTGCCGCACCTGGGTCCCCAACCTCCATAGCAGAGCCATTACTACTTTAAAGAATGCGCACAGCTTGTACAATAAGACCTTTTTTTTTCTAGACCTGACCCTGTATCATGGTAATGGATAAATATGTCTTTAACTTGAGCCATTGAAGAGGTCCTCATGTTCTGCTTTGAATGACACAATAATGACTACTGGCATTGACCAAGCCAGATAACAGGTGAAATTTCCTTTTGAGGTGTCACTGTTAGAATTTTAATTTCCATTTTCCTGCTGATTTGAGATATCTTCCGTATTTTGCTATAAAGTGAAACCATGAAAAGATACAGCTACACCGAGAATGCTACACTGCGTTTATTTGTTTTATTTTGACTTGGACTTGAATGTGTCGGAGAGCCATTCCTCTGCTTTACTATGTGTACTAATACCATGTTTACTGCCATGAGTTGATGTGCTAATTGTAATTCTGCACAGCATGGGACCTCTCTCCTCCTGAGTTGCCTTGCAGGTGGAACAACTCTAAAGCTCACCAAAGTACGGGAGTCTTATTACAGTAATGTTACTGCTGTATTGTGACTTGTATTTGCAGAACCATTTTGACAGGCTTGAAGGCAGAGATGACTGAATAGGTTATGCATGTTTGTACCCTGTCACACTGTTTGCTATGGATCCTTGGAGTTATTTTATAATTTTGCAGATACTTTACGATTATTGTCAGGACTTCAGTGTATATGTGTAACAGCTTTCCAAACAAACATAATTCTATTGCAGCTCTGTTGGACACTTATTGATAAAAGTGATTACTTTTAACATGACCATATTTTGGAAACAGTTAATGTAAAAGGATGGATTATTCTTGTTTTTATTTTTTGTAATTTTTAATGTGACATTGTTTACGTTTTCAAGGCCGGGGAAGGGAATCATCGCTGGAGTCTGAAAACTGTACAGCCATCTGCCACGTTTTAGCTTCATAGTTAAGCTTTTTTATGCTTTAGCACAATGGTTCAAAGGATATGTTCCCTTTGGTGCCTTCTCCCCCTCTTCAGTGACAGCCTCCTATGGAGCGCACTGTCCTGTTGACTCGCCCACAGCGTTTCCTCCCCGTAATGAGGCATGGCTAGCACACATGCTGCTTGTGCAAGCCAGCGAGACAGTCGCTGACCACCCCCTCCCCCACCCAGCTCCACTGCCCCTGGCTTCCAGCTCAGGATCACAGCCTGTTATAGTGACACCTCAGACACCGCGTGTGTGTGTTCGGTGTGGTGTCATGTGGTTGCATGGATGCATGGCTGCCTGTGCTGTAATGTGAGAGTGCTGGTGGATGAGTGGGGGTTAATGCGTGAGTGTTGGTGTATGAGTGGGGTATAATGTGTGTGTGTGTGTGTGTGTGTGTGTGTTGTGGATGAGTGGGGTGTAATATGTGTGTGTGCGTGTGTGTGTGGGTGTGTGTGTGTGTTTGTGGATGAGTGGGGTGTAATGTGTGTGTGTGTGTGTGTGTGTGTGTGTGTGTGTGTGTGTGTGTGTGTGTGTGTGTGTGTTGGTGGATGAGTGAGGTGGAATGGTGTGTGTTGGTATATGAGTGAGTTGTACTGTGCAAGTGTTGGTGGGTGAGTAAATTATAATGTGTGTGTGAGTTTTTGTGGATGTGTGGGGTGTAGTGTGTGCTTGTGTGTGTGTGTGTGTGTGTGTGTGTGTGTGTGTGTGTGTTTTAGTGGATGATTGGGGTGTAATATGTGGATGCTAGTGAATAAATGAGGGGTAATACTGGTGTATTGGTGGATGACTCCTACTTCCATCACATTGGTCCCCATTTGCAGTACCATTTGTGGTATAAACAATATTGTGAAAGTGCTTATGCAATGATTGTCCATTGATTGCCACAGCCATCTTTTCAGATAGGATACAACAATACTGGAGAGAGAGGTCAGAATCATTCTGAGATATACACAGAGCACAGTACTTTTACATTGCTTACATATGCCTGTTCACTCAGAAGTGGGTTTTTTTTTGTGGCTCCATTTCAAAATGCTCCAAGAGGGATTTCAGCTAGTGTACAATGCTGGTTTCCGCTCTGTCCTCCGCTGTTCAAATAACAGACCTGAAGGCATTTGAGAAATGTTGACGACAGGTAAATGCTGTTGTTAGCAGTATGCTAAGCTGCGTTTTTGCAATGCTGATACTACTGTAACAACAATTGTAATACACATAAAAATGCTACCTGTAATATATTTTTCTTCTTCCTCAAAAATTACTGTTATTCAGCATTTGCATAGAGGGAGTTTTCAGTGTGACCTGAGCAAAGTGGAACCAGCTTATATTGTATCTGAACATTGCAGGGCCAGCACTGGTTTGATTGTGTGATACAGATGTTGGATGAGCTCAGACAGGGAATTCAAATGTGAGAATTGAAAGAGCAGTCTGAAATTATTCCTGTGCTCCTTTAATGCTGCACCCCCCCCTAAAAAAGCAATTACGAAAGTCCAAGGCTAATTTGTAACACAACAGGCGTCAGAGCCTCAAGGGCACACAATCCCATTCCATAGAAAGAATGAAGGCCCAAGGGCATATCAAATATGGTAGCCTCCAATTTTACTTCCCTCTCCCTCCTTCCATGAATAATCTCTGCGGACACATGATAAGGGCGTGCTCCTGTTGAAATATGAAATATGCGCACGCAGGAATAAATAGCCATGAGGTCCATCTGGACCAGACAAGAGGACTTTTTGTTCATTTAATTCCTGAAGGGCTGCGGGCTAATGGAAGAAATGAACCTTCTCACAGTATTTAACAACTTAATTCTACCACTGACAAGCTTAGAACCTGCGCAGGGTAAAATATCACTGCGGTATGTGAGCTGGAAATGATTTCTAGCATTGCGATTACAATGGTTTACATGTTACTTTCAGTTGTCAGCATATTTATATTGCCAAACGTTTGAAGGCCTCTTTTGCAATACTGAGTTTTGAAACTCATAATCTCAAGATAGCGATTTTGATAAGGCAATTATCCTTTTCATCATGAGATAACAAATCCCCCAAAACAATAATGTATTTTGTTGAGATGGCAAACACTTACACTTTACCTGCATGCTATCGCTAAAATTACCCAGTTCTGTCTGTGAGTATGACCAGATTGTGATGGCGGGTGTTGTTTTTACTGTTTTAACTCTCAGTTTGATTGACAGTAACACATAATTGCTGGCAGCAAGTATACTGTCAACGTGAAAACTAATGGAAGGTCAAGGAAGTCAATCATTTGTCAGGGTTGGGGGTCATAGGTTTAAATCTGGCTCTGTCTGTGAGAACTTTGCATATTCCTCATGTGGAGTTTTCCAGGCTACTCCTGTTTCCTCCTGTTGGCCAAAGACAGGCTGCTTTCTGTGGAATACATCTGATTGTTTTTTCCCCTCCCTTTTTATTTGATTTGTCTGGAAATAGGAGGATGAAATCATATCATGAGAAATAAGGAGGGGAAAAAGTCATCAATCATTCATTGACAGGTTGATTGATGCCTCTTATTTGTTCCCTCTTGCTGGATTTTGCTACAATTCACCCTCTACAGAATAATCTGGCTATTGAAAATGGATGGATCCATGGAAGCATGTAAAATGTAATATCATTCATTGATCATAAGAGGACAGGATTTAGAAAACAAATATGCAACCCAAATAATGCACAAAAACACACTTGTATACATTTAATTTATTTTTAAATTCCTTTTGGATGCCATACTGTATTCTCTGGACTAAAAAGGTCAGCTTCTCCCTTCTCTCTGACCATCCACCTCTGAAAGGGTCCTGGAAGCCATCATCTCGAAATGATAAAAAAAAAGGAAATTGCAATTGCAATAAATGTTATCGGCTGTTTAATCTGGCATTAATATATTCGTTATCTCCAATTTACACACAGTAGTAAGAATAGCATAATTGTTGTCAATACTATCCTCTCCGTTTTTCCCCATTGCATTTCAGATCTACAGATTTCAAGGAGGGGAGTTTGTGTAGTCTGGGTCTGAGTTCTTGCACAATGAAAGAAACCTGTCAGGTTTCTGAATGTGTCTGTGGGCAGAGGTCTCAATTCACAGCCTCGAGCGCAATGGAAATCTTAACACGGCTTGGCATGACATTACTGATGAGTAGGGGTGAAAGGTGCCTGCTGACTCAAGCATGGCTGACATTAGAACTTAAATTCCCTCTGACAAGAGACTGCAGAAACTGTGCATTAGAGACGTGTATGCGTTTCAGAGATAAGATCTGAAAATCATATGGACCAGACTAAATAATAAAATAATCAAAAACAATATGCAATACAACTGTAGAAAATCCTTTCAACATATTTCCTGAAATAGCACCTGTATATAAACAATGACACATTTCAACACAAGATCACTTTTAGGAGTGAGGATCCCACATCCATAGATTTCCTTCGATCCTCTCGCTTATTCTGTTAACCTCAATCACATTGGTAACAAATGAGATATGGCTCTCATTTGCAATCAGATAAATAAGAATCATCATAAAATAAACAAGAGAGGCAAATCATAATTATGGCCCTTAGTGCGCTTTTTATATACACACATTTGTTAAATTTAGACTTCAACATGACCGCCGAGACAAATGCAAACATAGCGGACTCCTCATTAACCTTTGAAAAGGCAGATGTCGGGCTGTTTATCTCTCCCTCAGTGGCGCTTTGCACAAAGCAATTTAGCACCCTCTCCTGCCGCTTGGGGAAACAAGCTCGTTCACAGTGTGTAGAGACTCGACAATTGGTTGTATTGCAATCTCCTTCAACAGGGCTTCCCTGTCAGATGCGGTATCAGATGGGAAGCAATAACGGAGAATGACATTGAATCCTGTATGAGTTTTTCGCTCTGAGCATGCCGATACTTGGGGAATACCACAAAATAATTAAATTATTGTGTTCACCTGGCAATACCACCACCTACCACTAGATGGCAATATGAACTTACGATCCACCTTGCAGTATCCCCCACCACCACCACCCCCACCCTTCTCTGTTTTTATATGAAACAAAGTAATTGCCCACGGCACAAACGCTGAAGCTTCGACTCTGTCTGAAGCAGACCAGGCTGAGCCAGTCAATCATTACTCACCACCAGAACGTAGTTGTTACATCGGCAGGTTTAAACAAGACATAATGGTCCGAGTGCGCACACACAAGGTGAGTTAGCTCCCATCCGACCACCTCATAGTTTGTCATTCTGCCGCTTATTGCACACGTAATCCGCAGCCAGCGCGTGGGGTGGGGGGGGGGGAGAAAAGGGGGCTTTATAGTCACAAGAATCTGAGAGTCTCCTCTGATCAAAGCTGTTCTAAATGCACCACTTCAGTGACATTTCACTCCTTTCCCACTCACCTGCTGACAGGCATAAAGAATGGCCTAATTAGTACAAGAATTATCATCATTGTGCTTTGAGTGAAGTATGCAGATAACAAACTGAGTGGTTGAGAGTCTGAAATCTGCTGGGGCGAAAAAAAAAAATCATCTGTTACTGTACCATTGTTTTTCAAAGTGAAGTTATTCAGGCTATAGAGACTATGCAATTACACTATACCTCTATAACTATTACTACGTGTATTGAGTACGAAAGACAGATAAATGCTTTGTACAAATAGCACCTATATACTGTATGATTTATTTGACAGCCTTACACCAAAATAAACCACTGTTTAATATAACCACTGTTAAAACACAGCTCAGGTTGCACAATGAGATAATTAACCCCAGGGAAAGTGTTTAGCTGGACAGGAATTCACACCGAGGCTGAGTTACCCCTTCAGCCTTCAAGCCCTAATTATGGAGTTGGAAATGACACATCCCCAAGGGTTCAGGTGAAATGCAGGTGCCTCAAACCCAGACCTCAAATAAGCCCTCATGATGGTGACTGGGACTGGCATCATTTGAACCACTTCCCCCAGGCCTCCCACAGAGAGGCCCCGTGCACCCAAGTGCCATTTTGATAAATGCTGGAATTTTAAGGATTGTTGCCACAGACCCCCTAAAGTGTCATCACAGAATGTAGTTTGGGAAGCACTGAATGGTCACCATAAAAAAAGAAAACTGCAGTATTAAAACACTTCATGGCAAATATCCTGTTGTTGTGCAGTTTTTGGCAATGTCATTGATACTTCACTGAGAGTCAGACTGAGCGCTGAAAAGGTAGCATTAGAGGTTAATAGCACAATTTAATTTCCTTTTGTAGTGGTCAATGGCTCATAATATAAATACTATGTGTATCCAACCAATTTTGTCAAATGTAACTCTCATAATTCTACTAATGTTATAGAAGATATTGTTGCACATGGTTATATATAATACACTACAGTTTTAAGCCATGCTCCCGTTTCAGGATTTTAAGGACTCTGTTGCACTACTGAGTACACTCTGTTGCACTACTGAGTTCTAACCAGCAGTGCTTATTCCGAGATAAGTTGTGGAACAAAATGTCCTCACAGAAGGACAATAAAATAATCTTATCTTGGATGGACTGCTGTCAAATATTTGAAAATATCCATCTGTGTGAATTCACAAGTAGAAAATGAGATCAACAAACTTCTCAGGAAGAACAACAGAATGTGATGTGTGATAATTGCAATTAACCGAGTGATGCAAAGATGTGGCTAAAGAAAGTAATGAATTTCTGCAGATGTTTTCTGTTTGGCTGCTGTCTGCTGGTTTTTTTTTCATCTTCAACTCGAGGTATTGCATCTTCGCAGACTCACAAAAGACAAAAGATTAAATGAAGAACTAAAACTCCTTGCTGTGTGTGGTAAATCTTTGCCTCTCTCTCAGCTTGGAATTTTGCACAAAAGATAATGTTTCACAATGATTAAAGAGTCTGTCACTCCATAAACTTCTCTAACTAGGCTATTTTAAAAAGAAACAGCTGTCTGCGCTTTGTTACACGGTCACAAAGCAAAAGAAAAACAACATCTTTCCAGTAACAAGCCTAACTCACTGTGCATTCCATTGAATTTTATATTATGGTAATGAACCTTAAGTGGTCTAACCCCTGCTTGGACACAAGCCTACAAACCTTTGGCAGTGCACTCCTGAGTAAAGGAGTTCAACCTGCTATGACAAAAAGCCCAGCAGAGTTCAACTCCCAGGTCTCTGGCACTACGGGCAGCAGGGTGGGGAAGTGATTAAGGAACTGGAAGGTTGCGGGTTTGAATCCTGCGGGGCACTGCTGGTGTACCCTAGAGCAAGGTACTTAACCTTGCATTGCTTCAAAGACTATCCAACTGAATAGAAGGATACAATATAAACCACCTAAGTTGTCACAGATAAGGGTATCTGCAGAGTGAATGAATAATGTATGATAATGAACAGCACAATATCCTCAGTCTGTAATAAGCAGTTTTATTTTCCATGAAGACTGCTGTCCTTTACACACTGGCAGCCTATCAGGACTGAATCCACAGAGATCAACAGCTGTCTGTCACCAGAGAGATGACTAGGTTTATGACACCAGCACCCTTGACAAAAAGCATGTGGCCTAAATAATCGCACACTAGGTGGGAGGGAGGCCTTATCTAAATGTATGATATACAGTATGTTGGTGTGTGTAATGGAAATAATGTGAGAGAAAAAGCACTTAGGATGAGGCTGCTCCACAGCTAACAAAGGCAGGAAATAAAGCAGGGATACCTGGTGTGCTGAGTACAGTCCCCTGCCAGGATGGGAAACTACAGCCTCCAGCACCGCATACCATTCGCACTATAGACAGGGGTACACAAGTCAGAGCCCCTCATCCTTACAGAGAAACCATGATGAAAGACTGTTTGAGTCATCAGGACTTAACCCAAAAGCTGGTTCTCCAGCCTATTAAATGCACCCCTATGGGAAATTCTGAATAACGTGCACTTTGATCGCATGCTGCAGGATTTCTATTCATGCATGGATTACCGAGATAAAGGCAGTCATGGAGCAGTTGCAGGGTTAGTCCCTCTCTGAGGCAGATGTGCACGGGTGGAATGTCTCTGTTTCAAAGGACGGGAGCCATGCCGTTTGAAGGGAAAAATAACTGAGCTGGCTGAACTCTCGAGACCAGTTCAAAATGCGTTTGCAGTGCTCCACTCTGCACCGTTAATGTCAGATACTGCACAGCCAAGGTTGCAACCCTCTTGTAATTAGTGGTAAAAAACCACTCGGTTTGGTCTGCAAAATACTACTTACATGTATGCGTTGTTTTAGTAGTACTGAAGTGTCCCTGCCTTAAGCATCAGTTACTCTGACAGCCCCCTATGAATTCAGAGATCACACTGTTCATTTTCATACTGAAATGTTCACTTCAGCCAAGGTTGAGCTTCTTGACAGAGGGTACAAGCTGGAGTTCACGAGTCCCTTTATATGAACAAGAGCTCCAGGACCCAGAGATGCAAAACAAAATAGACACTGAGCCATATTTTACTGTGAGCATGAGCTTTCTTTCTTAACATAAGCTGCACCATTTTATGCCAAACACAAGACAGATTACCAGGTCTAAAAACTACATTTTTGTTCCATCTGATGATAAGTATGCCTGCAATTGTTATTCAGATGGGTTTGCCAGACTCAAGGCACCTCTGTTTGTTGTTTTGCCTTCAGAAGGCTTCTTCCTTGCAACTTGGCTGTGAATATCAGAATCAGCTGCAGCAACTGAATGGTTGTTTTTGACACTTTGGATCCCAGTGATGTCAGTTTGGAGATCTCCAACTGCCTTTGGATGTGTGATTGCATCCCACACAACTTATTTCACTGCTCTTAAATGCAAGACACACTACCACTAACCTTGAATTTCTTAATAATGAACACTACAGCATAAAGTGATATTCATTTTTTAAAATCTTTTGTAGCCATCTGATAATTTGTGCAGGTATATGACCATTTGATTACTTTGTTTGGAGAGCTAGCTCCAGAAGCATCTGAACTTCCAAATGTTTTAGATGTGTTTTTACTACATTTCATTTAAGCAGTTACTTAAAGGTGAAAATACACATGACTCCTGTGTTTTCTGGAATAAGGAAATTGCTCTGTTTAACAAAAATACTGAGATACAGTATGTGCATTCATATAGGTACATGTACAGCATCCAAAAATGATCATATATATATATATATATATAGTTTTTAGCTTTTTTGTTTAAAAATATGGAGGCCACTGTGTGCAAATATATATATATATATATATATTTTCCATCATTGTTTATGTTTGATTATTTTGTTTTATTGTAATGTGTAACAGTCTTGTTCTATGAAAAAATCCTTTCATAAAGCTAATTTGTAAAAAGGCAGATAAGAGTGACAATTATTAGGCTAACGTCAACATTAGTGTGAAACAAATATTTTTATAACTTCAAAGGGACAGTGCTTCATTAAATCAACTCTAATGCTCTAATGTAGTCTGTTTTTAGGTTAATTACTGTGTAAACAAGATGATTTGCAGTGATTTTTGTTGTTTTTTTCCCCATAATAAGCCTCACTCCACATTTAATTGGACCCACATGGCATGTGAATTATGATTGTAATAAAGTGAACCTGTTTTAAAGGTTAACATTAAAAATAAAAGGGGGTCATGGCATTCAAAGTAAAATGAAAAGGGGTACATACGTACATACATATCCATATCCATCCAAACCATCTTAACAATGCTGCTGTTGATATCTCTGCTTGTAGACATGGTCTGCAGCACCCTCTGTAGAATATTGTGCATTTGCAAACATGGAAAAAAGTAAAGCCATTGAAACAAAATTGACTCCGTGTCCGCTAGCATCAACAGGCATTTCTTTTCCTTTCTGAGTAAGACACTTCTACCATCAAACAGATTATCCTTTTTTAAATGCTGAAGCATTTGGTGATACTTTTACTCCATGTTACTCTATCTGGCAAATCTAGCAACTGGCAACTAACCAAATTATTAGAATGCATCTCCTTTTAAACGTATTCATTTTCACAATGAAAATAATATAGATGGTTTATTTTAGCCTACCGAAACATTTGCAGTAAGATGTCGTCATGCAGTTCAGAAAAGAGAGAACCAGGAACAAACTAACTAAGCATAATGAATGCTTAAAGTTAATCTTTCTGTGCTACAATGGTATATGTGTTCTTTTAATTAAACAGAAGCATTCTTTTAATTAAATAGAAGCAGTTTCACATTTCTTGTATAAAGATACGTGTAAGAAAACTTGACAGTGGGCTTGAAAGAATGCTTACCTACTGACTCAAAAAGTTATCATTACCTTAGTGAAGTCTTCTATCACTCCCAATGTCCAGTCCTCATTCATTGGTCCAGTCTCCTCGCCTATGACTTGAAAACAGCACTGCTGCGTTTGGATGTTAAGGGGCAACTTTTTTCCATGTGGTAACCTGTGAGGAAATCTAACCTTAGCTTTACGAATGCAGATGAACCACGAACCACCTCTACACTGATTAAGTACAGTATCTAACTGTATCAATGTAAAATAATCATATTTCATGTACTTTGTATTCTATTTGCATTCTTTGCATTCTGTGACATTAGCCATGTTAGTCATGTTGATGCTATTACACAATACCTGGGAGAGATATTTAATCAAAACTGTCGTAATAACTTTGTCATGGACATATTCATAAATAAATGCTGAGTTAATACTAGACAACTGCTTGATGCAGTTTCAGATTGTTATTATGCCTATAGAACAAAACCACACAATATTTCTGGCACTGTGCTACTGTGTTACTCTTTGGTACATGTGGATGCAGAAATGTATTTAGGCTACATGCTACCATTTCTGTTAGTCCCTTAGTTTCAGGGGACCCATTCCTTTTTACATGAGACACAGTGCACTGGCATTACTGAATGCTGAATGCCTCCACTGAAAAGGCATTCAGCGTGATGTACCTGAAGAGGTAACCTTCATGTCAGAGCATGAAATGCTTGAAAAGAAGCACAGTTTGAAGCAATTCAATGGAATAGCAGTAAGAAACACATGCTTTTTATTCACTTGGCTGCAAACCCAGTTGGAGAACTTTAATTAAAATAGTGGAAAATTTACAGCGTGATCAGAACAAATGCAAATTGCGTAGGCCATTTAGGTATCGTGAACCGGATTGGACAGAAATGTTCTCATATCGGTTGAGTATAATATTCTGATGTCATAGGAAATCCGCATATTCATTCATTGACAGTTATTTTCTTATTTTTCTTGTTTTCATTTATTGTATCACTTTTACCAAAGTCATCTTTATTGAGGGTAGTGGTTATTGCTGTGTTATACAATGACACCTGTTCAAATGTGGTCTGACATCCGTATGTGCTGTCAGTGTGACCGTATAATATGCACTTAGGTACCCTTGCTTTCCAAGTTGCTCTGGAAAAGAGCATCTGCCAAAGGAATACAGATAAATAAATATGAAGGTAAATGTAATACAGTAGAAAATTATTCATGAAAGATGGTCGCGGTAACATAAGTTAGGGTAAGACTTAAAAGGCATCCGAGGGATTCATGCTGCTTGCCTGCTAGTGAGACTGCCATGCCCTTTTCATGGTGAACACAGGAGAGGCTTCAAAAACTGTTATTTCTCGGAAATATCCCAACTTGTGTAGGGGGTGTAATTGGGTAATGGGGTCTGAGTGGCAGCTCTGGAATCACAGAGCTTTACCACAAGGGGGGCCGATTTCTTGGAAATGCCAGAAAAAAGTCAGTCACTTTTTTTTTTTAGTATAGAGGGGATCTGAAAAGTTCAAAGTTCAAAAGCATCAAACAGAAAGTTAAGATGTCTTTTAATCATACAGTATTTCCCTATCAATTCATGGAAGGCTAACACCCAAGTGACTGAGATTAGTTTCTACTCTACACCTCATGACAATGACTCTCTGCTGTGAGCTTGCACCCTCCTATACAGTCTGAAACAGACTCCTCAAGCCCATCAGGGTGTGATCATTTCTCCTGACATTATCTTCACCCATTGCTTTCACTTATCAATCATGGTGTGAAGGAGCCTTCATGTGTATTGACAAACCACATATCCTGGAAATGATCTCGATGGAAAAAAAGGATTTTCTCTTATTTGTAATTGAGTTAATAACATGGTTTCTGTATATCGAGTGAAGATCCTTAAAATACATATTTAAAGTCTTCATTTCAAATGTAATGAAAAAATAGATCTCATTTTAATAAATTACACATATTGTCTTTGTCTGCATATATGAAGGTGCCAAGGTAAGGTAAGACCAGTTCTTGGATTACATGTCTCACCTGTCTGCCTAATCAATAATGTTTCAAAGCAGGTGTGGGGCTGCTGGGTGAGTTAGTCATGAGTGAGTTAGTCACTGAGCTAATGAATTTTGCTGTGACTCTGGCAGCAGTCTAGTTCCTGTTCATTTCTGAATTTATAAAATTGTTTTTGATCATTTTTCACTTCCCATCACAGAGAGCAAGTCTCTTACCAGAGCATGCTTCCACTGTTGAATGTCTCTGTATCTGTTTCTTTCCACATGTCTGACAGACATCGCTGGCTTACTCCCCCAAAAAATATTCCCCACAAATACACTGATTCTATCATAATACATGTGAATAATGTGAAAATACCAATGTGAATCTTCAAAGACACCCACCCCCCACCCTCAATGGAGACACTGTAGAAATAGCAAGAACTGCTCTGTTAATTCAGATTCATATGGCAAACCCTTGGATGTACTTAAAGTGATTCAGATGAATCTGCTCATCAGAAGAAATGAAAATGCTTGAGGAAGTCAGTGAGACAGATGAAACGCCCCAAATCATTTCAAGTGGAAATCAATATATGAAGTTTAAAATTAGACTGAGCAAACGTGATGTCATGCTTGGGTTGCTCTGCTGCCTTTGGTGAAATCAGGCCACTTCTTTGTTCTCAAGAATGCTGTGGTCTCAGACGGTCGCGTGGCCCTCATTCCAGCAGTGCCACTGTACACCAAACACGGTGCAACGAAGAGCCAATCAAGAAGTCAGTCAAAATGTAATTTTATAGCACGTTTACAATTACATTGTCTCAAAGTGATGGATAGAGTACATTTCTCTTTGGGGGATAAAAAAAATAAAAATAAAAAACCCAGAGAAACAAACTGGTCAATCACTGACCCCAGCAAAAGACAGTCAGTAGAAATTCTGAAGAATTTTGAAGCAAACAGTGGAATGGAAAGATATGAAAGGTTGTGACTTAATGTGTCCATAAATGCAGAGACGTGGCTGGAGCGGTGGCTATTGTTGGCCTACTGTGGCCTTTGGTGGCATGGGGGTGGATGTTTGGGCCGCGTCTGGAATCGATCAACAGTTTTCTTGATTTTGCATTCTTAACATAGCGCTATCACAGAACACTTCTCAAAGTGCACTATGACAGGACCAAGCAACAACTGCAGCAGAGGCCACATGAAATGAAATGAAAAAAAGAAGGCATGGTGCAAATATAACCAGAGAGCAAAGTGCCTTGAGTGTTTTGTGTTAAAAACCAAGGGTTTGTAAACAGAGGTCTCCTGCAGTGATGCCCTGCCATTATAAAGAGTGAGGTACCTTTAGGATGAATAGTAAGGTGTTGTATGGAGGACTGGCGGTTGTTAGGTAATAGATGGGTAACCATCGCTCAGCAGTGACGGCTGGATCCTGTGTTTCAGAGATGATGGATTAGTGCAGTTTTGATAGTCTACAGGGAGACATCTGTTGTCTTTTGCATCTTCATACTGCCTGTCATCTGTCACACCTTTCTCCATTAGAGAGAGGATAGGACATCTCTTTTGTTGCCTCTATATCAAAATCATCAATCCATGAGTAACTGTGCTTGACACAAAAAATGCAGCAGGGTCAGGACAGTTGTTTGAACTAAATATTTGATAGGCATCCCAAGGATCTTTTTTTTTTTTTTTTTACATTGGATATTTGAGTCTCGAAAAAAAAAATACATTTTTGTTGAAGGTTGAATGATGGTTGACCTTGTGTTGCAACCACATTTTTTGTTATTTTTATTATTATTTTTTTCCCCTTTATGCAACCCTGTTTTGGAATTGCAAATTGTATACTAGGCTCAACTCACCAACTCACCATAAGAACCTCAAGCAGCCAATGCCTGTATTTCACACACTACAAGTCATTCAGCCCACTACAGTGGAGTGGGCACTCATTGGAGGATAGGCATTACTCCATTGACACCATCTAATCAACATACAGGTGGGGAGATGGGGAAGCCCTGGTTGACCTAACTACCCCTATCCCTACATTACAAAAAAAAAATCATTTGTTTATCCCTCCGACAGCTTTCTCTGGTGGAATGAGCATCTTCCCGGCAGTTTCCCACTAGAGTTTCAAACAAAGACTTGGGAGTTTTTCATGTACAAAGCAAATTTGTTCCTTCGCTACAGTATCCAGGTCATTGCTGGCAAATGACGTGGTCAGACCCAGACTGCAGCACTCAGCCTACATTTAAAGCAAACACCTTGCCAGCCAAGTACTTGGCATGCCAAGTTTCATTCTTAAAAGGATTTGATCTGAGATTCAACTCCAAACAGCCTGAGCTCACATTTCTTCCACACAATATGTTAGCCAGTGATCTCAGCTGAGACCTTGTTTGGGACTGTAATATGTATCCACAGCTATAAAGACTTTGGCCTATCTGATTAAACACAAGTAATGCTGTGCTTATTGCTTATAATGATTCCTTCTAACATTCATATATTTTCTTCTTTGACTGTAATATACAGCTGACACCTCTGTCCTGCTACTTATGACAAAAAGTTGTGCATGTGCTTTCAAAAAACAATAACAAATAATATCTCGACAAATTACATATTCTTCATCAGACATGCTATACAGTGAAGCCTGCAGGCACTGGGGACAGAATGTAAAGATCATATAATCTAACGCTAGAGTTTAAGATGTATTAGCACACTCAGTAATAGTCATGGCTAGCTGCATGATGCCTTTTTACTTGGCATCAGACAAAGCACTCAACTCACAATGCAATATGTTTCTTGAAATGGAGTTCACGAGACAAACAATATTCCCTGAGAAATAATTCTGATAGCAAAAACAAAAATACATCTTGATTGAACAAGTTTTATTTTTTTCCTTTCAAACTCATAGCCATGCCAATATTAATGATGTATGGCTTTAAGAGCCATTATGCATTATGCTATACATCATTGGCTGAACTATACTTGGCCACATAAAGTAAGAAGAGAGAAACAAAATTAACAAATTTTGGAGAGTACATGAAACCCCCAATTAGAGTTGTTCTTACCTTGTTACATTATCTAAATGGTACATTATTATTACTATTATGTCTACTTTTATGAGACATTATCTAATAATACGTTTTTCCAATATGGAAATAAGGTCATTATCTACTGTAAACTCTAATGGACATTCACTAGCACTTTACAGCATAATACACATTCCATGGACTGAACTGGTCATTTTATATTGTTTTTGTGCAAGCTGCTGTACCAAGAAACAGTCCAGCGGACCATTGGTTATGGGGCAATAAAATCACTTGGACTTTGACTGTGATGGCCTGCCTAGATTTGCTTGCTAGCCAGTGAACAGAATAACTAACAAGATGGCTTTTGAGACATCTTTGTTTATTTCATATAAACTTTACGCAGTAGTGTTCAGTTTCTGGCTTACTACAAGAACTACTTACTTCTAGAAAAAGTGTTAAATGTTTCCATCTTTGGTAACTGAAATTAGCTTTACGTGATGTAGAATGGTACAGTTATGATATTTATGTTAGTCAATGTGCAATGATATTAAAACAATGTACAAAAATTCCATGTACCCCTAGTCTATCTGTGAATATTGTCACAGCTGGAATGGACTCTGATCCACAGGAACCATGGATCACAACTATTTGGTTTATAAAGGTGTCACAGCACTGCTGAGTATTAATGGACAGAGTGAGTAAAGCGATTCACATGATATTTCATCACATGGTAATTTTATTTTGTGGTATTTACTCAGGGCCAACATGCAATCACTTTCTGAGTTTGCAGAATTCTAAATAACAAAATTTTGTATGCTGTATGTGTTCCAGATGCAGTAGCATGAGGAGGCTGCCTCTCAGCTAATCAAACTCAAACTAAAGATAAGAAATAAAATTATCTTAAGTATTCTGATCACATGAAAGCTATTCTCATTGATTCATTAAATGTGCCTTTTTTGCAAGTGGCATGGAACTTAATAAAATAAACTATTCTTTGTGTGACCTGCTAAGGTACCCTGTCATGCAATACATTCTCCTTGACCATAGGTTAGCACCTGCTGTAGTCATCAACACTGCTTTTGCACCTGTGGCTGAATATATCTTATGAGCCGGATGAATGATTTTTTTTCTTGTTGTTTGTGACTAATATTAATGCATGAAATAAAATCACAGGCAATAAAACATTTTGCGTGCATCTGGTCAAACACTTTTAGATGAGACTGCACTGATTTTGAATGTATGCTGCAGAAGGTCACCTTGCATTATCAAACAACAAAGCAGAAGTATGTACTGTGTTTTCAGTTTCTCTATATGCTAATGCCAATATTTTACATGCACAGAAAGCCCATGACACTGTGACAGATAATAGCAGAACAGCTCAACAGGTCTGTTAAATATGCAGTTCTTTCCATCTGGCTATATGTAACAGTGGCATCAATGCCTTGACAGCGATGGTGTGCCTTATCCATTTACATGAGCTGACCATTTTTTTGCATTACATTCCATTATTGCATTTATCAGAAATTCTTATGCTGAGCAACTTTCATGGCCTATATTTTTATGGTACCCATTTGTACAGCTGAATATTTACTAAGGCAATTCTGCACAAAGTATCTTTCCCAAGGGTACAATAACAGCACTTCGGCAGGGAATCGAACCGGCAACCTTTCATTCATGAGCCCTGCTCCTTACCACTATGGCAGACTGCTGCCTAAATTGCAGTTGCAGTAGATTTCTTAGTCATTTTAGTTTTCTTGAGTGAAAAGGTATTATGGACAATGGGGGGTAGACTCTTGGTCTGAACTCTCATGTGTGGAAGGAATACATCTGATTCTAAAGTATACTGTCAGGAAAAGCCATTTAACTGTCTCGCTCCATCAAGCAAACCATTCTCTTTGCTGGCTAGTTGGCCCTGTGGGTAATAAATGACACCATTATAAATTATTAAATAATTTGTTTACAAATTACTTTGATTATAAAGGAAGTGCCTTGTGAGCATCAGCACTAAAAGCAGGTTGCACTGTATATATATATATATATATATATATATATATATATATATATATATATATATATATATATATATATATATATATATATTTTTTTAGATTGACCACATGCTAAAGACTCTACAATGACTAGACTCTTCCGGTAAATAGGCATACATTTTTACTAGACCTGGTCAGCTATTAATATTGACATCGGAGATATATATTTTATTGTTTTTTTTGTGCCTTTTTCATTTATTTTCATATTGATTGTTTTTACCTTGCCAGTTAAGTGGAAGGGGTTATTTGCCAGCTTTACTGATGAATGCTCTGTTGATATTCCCATTTGATCAATTGTGTACAAGCTGGGTTCCTGCTCGATTAATGATAAGCTGCTTACAACAAAAGCACTAAAGCCATTCTAAAAAGCAACTTGCAAAGTGCTTTTTTCATAACTTCTACATGACTGTAGAAATAGTTACACGTGAAAATGACTCACTTCTTTAATCCTTCTTTAATATCATTCAGCTCATTACTCTCGGCATTCTGTTTTCTTTGCTCTGCAGTTATGACGTCACCTTAAAACATGCCAGTACCCATATCATTCTTTTAGGTCACCCTTTTAATACCATTGGTCATATCCTGTACAGTACCACTTCACAGAGCAAATACCTGGAAATGCATTGTCTTTTAGAGTATATATAAATATATAAATATATATATATATATATATATATATATATATATATATATATATATATATATATGTGTGTGTGTGTGTGTGTATATATATATATATACACATATATGAATTATTCCCAGACCACAACCTCAATGTGCCATGTCTGATTCAGCGATGGCACCCAGACAACAAAACGCTCTCATTAGCGAGGTCTCTTCCTCCCAGCTAGATGTTGTTTAATAAGACACCCAAAGAGAAGAATGATGTACTGAGATCACAGCTCCTTGTCTATTGCTTGTTAGTGTACTGCCTCTCCTCTTCTGTTGAGGGTGAAACTTGTATCTGAGACAAATATGAAATAATAGCAGCACCTGCCCGCGTGTGTAACTGTGTGTGCTGGAGATTTATGGTTGTGGCTTGTTGTGTCTCACCTGTGACATTCTTTGCTGTTGGTTCCTGAAACTTGAAACTCCAAGGGGTTGATATGGAAGTAACAAACTAACAAGAGTGATAATGGAATGTAATAATGGAAGTCTGACGACTTCAGCAACTCTGGATAAGTTCTCACTGATTCTGTTTCATGTGTGTGCCGTGAATTCTGTTTCATGTACATGTCTTTCTATCAGCTTTCTTTGCAATGTCCTCATTAACAAGCGATTCATGAAAAAAATTGCACCACAGATGGAAGGGAAACCTTCCAGTATATTACTTCTATTTAATGAAGTTGGATTAGTAAATGACAGCTGACAATTTGTCAAAAGTTTGAAATCGTTTGAAAATGCATTTAAAAATCTATTAAAAGTAACGCGCCTGTCAAATTTAGATGCACTGGGTGATTTTGCACTTTTCCACCTGCTTCAGGCCAGACAGGTGTTACATTGTCCAACCACAGCAATGTCATTTCATTTATATATCAACTTTATTAATGTCATCTTTATTTATATAACCCTCCTCCTTGTGGTTTTGCTTGTAAAAATGGGGGATACACTTCTGTTCTCTTGTGCTGGATGTCTTGTTAAGAGGGTCTGTAAATGCATGTAATGCAATGTAATGAAGTGTTTTAAATTGAATGTCCAATGATCTGAATCACGCATTCCTTAACCCATATAACTATATATTTTTTATAGAAGGTTGATGACACATAATATATTATTGGCTATGAGTATGTTTGAATAATCAATACAGAAGATATGGAAAAAAAATGTGTACATAAATATTGCTAACCGAGTATATGAGGTGCTGTCAGGATTGGATTGTAGATTCTGTGTAGTGTACAATAATGTGTGATGCAGACGCTTGTTAGGTGGTATATCTTTCTACTAACTTATTGTATTAACTCCCATATAAATCTTCCAGTGTCAGCTTGGACCAAAGGACATCTTGGATCAGTAAGCACAACACTGTCTGGAAATAAGCTGCCCAAACAGATGTCAATATGGCTTTGAAAACTCAGCTTCCCTCTGGAAACACATTGAATCAGTGTAAAGAAACAAACAGGCAAAGAGCTAATGTGTATGGTACTTATTAATGGATGATGCTGGAAAGATACTGTTGTGTTGCACAGTAATAGTTGATGTTATCAACAACATCATTTGGCTTGTGGTCTCTGGGAGGGATAACAGCTGACTGTGAGGATGGAGTGCCTCACCTCTGTAACGAAATCAGAACAGAAAAGTACAGCTAGAGGGGACGGAGGAAGGACTCTGTAAACAGCTGATGCAAAAGAGTGCAGGTGCGTATGATTTCAATACTTGTAGAAACAAAAAAAGAAGATTCTGCTGGGTTAGGGTAATTGAGTTGGGAGTGTCCTGAGAAACTCCTCTCCCAAATCTTTGTTTGAAACAATAATGAGACAGTGCTGAGAAGATGCTCGTTCCATCAGAAAAACATCAGGAAAAGGGCAGGGAGGGGGCAGCAATGCAATCAAAGAGAATAAACAAATGAAAGTTTTTTTTTTTTTTTTTTTGGCAAATCTATTTGCCCCACACATTGTGTGGTTTCTGTTTTCTGAGCAGTTTCTTTTTTTTTTGTCTTTCCGACTCACCGCTTGAGGGGCACCAGCTGAAAACCCAAGTGTGTGATCACGCTGTAATGCAAGTTGAGGAATTGTAGAGAGGCATCGCTGGATCCTTAATTAGGCTTTGAAAGAGAGATAGTGGTGAGGGCTTTGCATCTTTTTAACAAGGCTACAGATGGTGCATCTGGGAAATGTGAGCAACCCTCCAAAATAAATAAATAAATAAATAAATGAAATTAAACACCCACAATGAGTTATCTCCAGAATATCAATATTACATAAACTTGCAGAGGGTTTCGTGAAGATTCAAGGATTAATACGTGCTTCAAAATGAGCACTGGCCCAAAGTACAGCCCTCGGGTTTCACACCTGTGTGGGTAGTCAGGGCTACTGCAAATTAACAAATGATGTGCGTATGATGATTAATATTTGATGAACCAATTTTCAGGTATTTTAACTTTTGGGAATCACCTCTGTGACTGTAATAATGCAGTGGAGAACAAAATGTAGCCTTGCATGAACTGCACCACCTCCCCCACCCTCCCCAGTCAGAAATGTTTGTCATTTTGATTTCTTCTTCCTGCATTTTTTTAACAGACCAGATGTTACAGTATCCTTATTATTGCCACAGCAGTCTTTTCAGTTGCCATGAAATAAGTGATAAATGAGCTTCCACATTCCAGTTGATATTTTGCTATTCTGTTGTTACAGGACATAATATATGATTATTTTTTGGCAAGAATGATCAAGTTATGAATAAAGGTAACAAGGTACCTAATACTTGTGTTACTTGCAACAGACAACCTCCTCCAAAAGGGTGTTAATGAATAAAAATGTATTTTTCCTTAATATGCATATAAGAATTTCCTTAATGCTTCAATTAGGCATCATTAGGCATTATTTAAATTAGGCAAAATAAGGCATTTGTCCTCAGTGTAGATATGAGCTTAAATCATGTTTCTTTTAATTTATTTTTATTTTAGAACTCTGCTTGGAGATGTGGTAATAAAGCAACACATGTAGTAGGTTAAAACCCCCTCATTTATTACACCATGTCCTCAATAAGAATAATATTTGGTGTTGTGTACCTCAGGCTGGGAGTGTAATTCATTCATGAAAGTCAGGTCATTAGTTATTATTTACCTGACAAACTGTTTTAAGCTATTTTTCCAAATGCAATGGTGTACACAATATGCAGTATATGTAAATGTTCGCTCAGATGTTAGAGGCTAGGCATAACAAACATGCCTCGGCGTGCAATATACAATCAGTCACTTTTCTTTTGAGACCCCGTATGATCGATGAGACTTTGAAGTATTTAACTATGAACTTCAAGGCTAGAAAAACAACAGTAAATAAATAAGCAAATAAATAAATGAAAACCAGCAGCATGAGACCATAAGAGAATGTAATGATGAGAACAGGGAATTCAGACCATCTTGTGACATCACTTGCCTGTAACCTAACCTGACTCTATCACTATGCGGTTTGTTCTGCAAGAACCACAGTGGCTCAAACTTCACAGCGAATATAACAAAGTTACTCTGCGCTAGGCATGAGATAAAATATTGCATTATGGAATTTTGCAAAATCAGAAAATGCTGAAATGTTTTGTGGCCCTGATAAATGTGGCCCTGCCAAATCAAATTACTAAGTGACTTAGATCAAAACTGGGTAGAATGTGACAGGTTTTCCTTCCAAAAAATATAATTTCAGTGTTTTTTTTTTTTTTTCTTGCTTTACTAGCCCTGTCCATTACTCCTCAGCAGTGTTATGTCAAAAATCATTTTAGTAGCATTTTATGAGACAGTTAGTTGCATTCGGGTCATATAAGTATTCACCTACATAACAAGTGAATTGAATTTTGGTATACGGTTTTAATATCATTGCACGTTGAGAAACAAAAATATTGCAACTGATGCATTCCACATTGCTAAGAGTTAGGTTACCAAAGATGGAAACATTTACCATCTCTTTTAAGAAGTAAGTAGCTCTTGCAGTAAGCTAGCAAGTCTGCTGTGCAACATTAACATATTGTCAAACTCAAGGTTGTCAGTTAGATTGTTCACTGACTGCCTAGTGAATTCCGCAGCACCATTTAGATAATGTTAGGAATTCTTTCACCTGCTAAATGCCAATAATGTAATAATGTAATGGAATGGAATTTTATGAATCTTACTACTGTATAGCAACTGTAATTTAACAAGTGAGAGTCTACTTTAATTGCCAGTTGCATGTAATCAATTGTTAATTTTGGTCTCCCTTCTTTCTTTAGGCAGCTAAATAGCTTTTTAGTGATATGGCACTCAAACTTGTGACATATTGTGAATATTGGTATGGCTAAGGGTTTGTAATAACAATAAAGAGAAGAAAATTTTGTGGGGAATACCAATTTGTGATCATTTCTTAACACTAATATTTTTGTGAATCATATTGTGTGTCAGCTCATGCCTACTGTATACTCATGCATTCATAATTGTGACTCTTGTTTCAGTGAGAAATCCACTTCACAGATTTGTACCCATAAACCCACCAGACAATCCGTCTGACATTTGATTAAAAATAAATTAATTGCAAACTAGCAAGTTTGGAATGAATCACACTTACTAAAATCTGTTGAGATACAATTACAGTAATAACTGAAAATAGCATATTCCAGTTCCATGTAGTATTATAAATTATTATATATTTTCATGTGAAACAAATAGACTAGAGAAATATAAAAAGTCATTAAATATCATGATTGAATCTATAATTTTAAACAAAGATGAAAAATAGCAGCGGTAACCCCTGCCACAAAACAGTCTTTTTCCTTGTTGGCCCTGGTTTGCCACAATTCAGTAATTATTCACTATTTAACATTTCATATTGCATAATTACATTAGAAATTAATATCTGTTATTACCACAAGATGTTCACGTTTCTTAGTTATCTATTTGGAAATTATTACTTTGAGCCTCTAAATATGAGAATCTTTTGAGCCATGTGATCGATATACCACTGCTGCATGTGCAGAATTTATATTTATTGTCATCCTTGTACTGAAGCTATGGTTACTCTGGTGGGCAGATATATAGAACGTTTGATTTCTTCATTTCTTTAACTTCAATTTAATGCCACTTTAATGCCAAACTTTAATGCCAAACAACCTACTTTAAGGCCATATAAATAATAACCACTTCTGTGTTCCTTTTTCAAGGGATACATTAATACTGCATTACGTTTTAATAGCACAGTGTTAAACATGTGCATTTGTAAGGGATTTGGGACTGAGCAGACAGCATTTCAAAAAAGGCATCACTGTCTCCATGGCCATTTCTTCAGTTATTTCCTCCACTCTTCTGAGCATTTCCTCCTCTCCTCTGCAATGTATCTGAGGAGGTATAGCTGAAAAACACAAGTTTATTATTATTATTATTATTATTATTATTATTATTATTATTGAGAAGGGAATCATACAACAGTTCATTTTGGATGGGGCAGGCTGGTCATTGTTCAGTGGCATCACGACATTAATATCTCTACTTCCTTTCTTTTTTATTCCTTTCTTTCCAGTTACCTTGATCCAGTAGTTATGAACCATCTTTCTACAGTCTTATATTCTCTTGCTGTCTGGGGGCAGACTTGCTGTGGTTGCCAAGCAACAGTAAGCATGTTTTCCAGCTGCTGACTATGAGAGAGAGAAGGGAGCCGTGGTAATATAAAAAAACACGGTAACCTGGAGGGACTACTGTAAGGCAGTGAACAAAAGCACCTTTACACAAAAAAATGCTCTGTTCACAATTGATGTCAGTGCACTTTGATTCTCTGTGAAGCCAATTTCAGCAAAATAATAATAATAATAATAATAATAATAATAATAAAACAGATTATTTTAACTTTTTAAAAAGTAGTTAAAGTAATAGTAATTAATAGTAATTAATAGTAATTAAAAGTAATTAAATCAAATCCTCTCTCTGTTACTTTGAAGAAAAAAAAGATTAAAAAAGTAAAGGTCAACATTGTTCTGCCAACAAGATTCTGCTCCCAGTCAGCCTGTTCTTTGCCAAGACCACAAAAAACAATCAAGCCCTGCCTTTATAAGGAAAAATTGTGAGGTATTGTCTTTTGAACTGAGCCGTCATTCTGATTGTTCCTGTGTTTTTGACCTTGCCTGTTTTTGGAAAAAAAAAAAATTCTGGTTTGTTTGCTCCTTGGATTTCCCGTTTTCGACCTGTTTTGTCCCTGACTACGCCTTTTGGATTCTGGAATTAAACTTGTGTTTCCGCACTTGGATCCCAGTCTGTTTCATTACACATCTTTGGTGTAATACTCTCTATGTGCTGTCATAAATGTATGAAGTCTGATTCACTGGCAGCTGCGTTTTCTGTTGGAAAAGTAACATATTTTTCTGCACAGTTTGTGCGTCATGCACATGGTTTGGCATCAAGGCACAAATGCTGCATGTAGCTGGTCTCCCTAGTCCAGACATCACCTTTTATCTTTCCATTTTCAGAGGATGCTTGTGAGACTTGTAGAGATTTTAACAGTTCACACAGTGTTCTTTTTTCCGAACAAGCTATACATTCGTAGGGTACAGAGACACAAGGCAACAAAGTTTAGGAAAGATAACGTTTTCAGACTTCATTAACCTTGCAGAAACCAATCTGAATGTTAAATGTTTCTCTAGAGGAGAAATTTCTGCCATTTGTAAACTGGTTGCATTAGAGGAGTGGCACTTAGAAAACCAATAGAAGTCAATTCCAAATATTAGGTATTGGGGGGTAGTATAAAAATAACAAAGGACTGTAAAATGTTATTTTACAAAAAACTCTTTACTCTTTGTTGTACTCTTCACAACAAAAATTTTGTACTCTGGCTTCATTTTTGTTTCAGCCATTTGAATGGCAGTTGTTGGAGGTTTATATATATATATATCTACTCTATATATATAATATATATATATCAAGCATATAGCTTGTTCGTGCCTTTTTTGTTATTGGTGAAAAAAACATGTACAAGCTTATGTGCCAACAAAACTAAAAGAAAAATAAATTTAATTCAGTTTGTGATAATATTCAACATGTTACAATCAAGAGAAAGAAATAACTGCATTATTTCATCAATATATGGCTTTGAAATATGACAAAAGCAGTGTTCATGTCCATGCCTGCATTAAAAAAAGACCCTGGGGTTAATTGAAATTACAAATCAAATACAATTAGCCATTTCATTCTTGTGCAGAATAATTTGCCTTCAGACATTTAATCATTGCACATTGTTTTTGTCATTGTTTTTTTAAGAGGAGAGTGGAGTGTGTCATAAGGTTGAATACAATTACAGCTATTTCCCAGTGCTTCATGAATCAAAGATGTATTTTATCATTATTTTTTATCATTCCATGTTTCACACACAGTTGCCTTCATCTGTACATGCTGGAAGAGTCACGTAGCCATTCTTAATATGAACATGATGTCCATTTTCCATAGTTAGCATATGAATATCATGTAGTCAATGATGAGAATCCAGACCTCCACAATATGGATTAAATCCAGCATTGAGTCTCCTCCTGTCCAGGCAATCAGTAGGCAGGTGAGGCCTTCTCTTCATCCCATTAATGTCATCAATCCCATTAATGTCATCAGGGATGCAGCAAGTCTGTATCTCGTAGAAGGACACGGCTTAGTTCTGTCTACATTTCCACATCTGGATTCTGCACAGAAATAGAAGGTGCATAAATGTGCTGTCTTCAGGGGAAGCAATGGCTCAGATTTGGGTTGTGGCAGCATCTGATCATTTTGGGGTAGAGTGTTTTATGACCCGTTGTTTTACTCATTCACCACTGCTATAGACAAATGTGAATGAACACAGACAAACACGTTGGGACCAATGTAAAATACACATGGCAAACCATGTACTCAGGTCTCCATTGCCTCCATTGCCTTAAACACTGATCACTTTTCAGAATGGTTATTTAAGTGTCGGTGTGTGTCAGAGACTATATACCTGGATGAATTATGACTTCACAGTAGAGTGTTCCTTTTAATTCTAGATATCTATTATTCACATTTATGCTGGATAGATTTGATCAAAATTATTCTTTGAAATACAATTATACTGTAGGGCAGATGGTTTCTGGCATTTCTTAAAATAAAATAATTTAAAAAAAAAAATCTCCTTGACTACAGTAGAGGTGCAAATGTCTTTGGTAGATCAAATAGCATGCAATGTTCCTTTATCCTTCTTTTAATTTCAATATTCTATTTAATTCTGTATTCCATTTTTATCTTCAACCATTCCTGTGGTCCAGAGATTAGCACCATGTATTTCCATATCATGTCTATAACCTTTAAGTTTGTTCATGTGGTACATATGTATATGAATATGAATAGATAGAAGAATGGAACTCACAAAAATAGCATGCATAAAGAAACTGCTCCTTATACTTTAAAAGTAAGATGTGGAAATGTTTTCCTTTCTTTATAATCAGCAGGAGCTGTCTTGCACACAGCCCGGTGGTGTTTTAAAGATGACAGCTGTCTCCACATGACTCTGAGGTGAGATTTGCATGTTGCAACCGGTATAATTGTCACATATTGCCTATTTCACTGCCTCTTTTCACACAAAAACACATAGGGACAGTAGTTTAAGAGGTGCTACTCAAGAAGTGGTTCTCACTCCAAATATACGATACCATGAGACTCAGAGTGCAAGGCTACCCGACATCCCCCAGTATCACCTCCATCTTCCTGAAATGACTCTATCGGAGGATAACTCAGCTGCAAACTCAACAAACCAAGGCATACAAACACTGATGGTTCAAAGACCAAGATGTTAAAGCCTTGGGTTTTGCGAAGCCAACGGATACTGCTTTTCATTTTCTGAAATTTGCGTCTGTTTCCGTGAACAGATATTATCTGTCTGGCTTTGTTCTGTGTCATATTTCAAGGAGCTTCCCTGAACAGACTTCAGACTGGCACAAATTATGATTTCAGATCCAATTCGGCTCTTTTATTTGCTCTTTGAGATCTTGGAAACATTAGATGCATACAGGCTGAATTGGTACACTGGATTAACATATCATACCTGAGACTGTGAGAGTAGCTTAGTGGTTGAGGTGCTCATTAAAGTGCAAGTTGAGCTCTATGGGTTGGATTGCAACTGGATAATCAGGGGGCCTACCCTGGTGGAACAAACTGGCTTTTTTCTGCAGGGTCAGGGGCAGGTAGGTGGACAGTGACAGCTTGTCTCAGCACTCTCAGACACCCTGAGATTTGGCAGGTGCCTTTGAGTTGCTCCGATGACATCAGCAGAGTGGCACCTGTGCACCAATGAGTGTCCACTCCAGTGTGGCGTGTGCCTTTGGCTGCATGTACATCTATTGAAAGACTACATGTGTCTCACAGTTACCATGGTGAGATGAGCCTAGTGTACAATTGGTTATTCCACAGTAGGATTGCATAAAGGTTAATAAAAGCATTAAACAAATAAAAAATATATACTTTAAAACACCTCAGATCATGTGTGTCAGGGCCTAAGAATAACAATAATTATTTTTACAAGCATTTACAAACTGCAAGAATATATCATGAAGTTGCTATTTTTGTTGATTCTACTTCACAGCAGGATTTCACAAGCAGCAAGAGAGAGCCAATGCAAAATAACAATAACAGTATTCAGTAACAATATGGCTGGCTAAAAGCTATTTTTAAGCTCTTTTGTACTTTGTTTTGTTTCCTTACCATACAATTTAGTGGGTAGCCAACCCATCTTGGGGAGTTGGCGGGTATTTCCCCTTTCACCTTCTAAAATGTGCAGGTGCCTGTGATGGCCACATTAAACCATATTTTCATTGAGATCTTATTACTCCTCAAGAATGCAGCCAAAACAGTCAATGCCTCCATTCCACAGCATACACAATGTGGCTGTCCAATCCAGAGAGAGACACAGCAAATTCATTCTTGGCTTTGTAGGAAATGTTCAGTTCTTTACAGAACCACGCACAAAATCCAAATGAGCTTGTTTTATTGCTGGATTTAATCCTTCCACAAGCAGCTAATGCTGCAAACAACATAGGCTTGGCAAGTGGAAAGACGTAACAGTGGCTATCTTAATAGAAAGCTAGTCACTTTGTATGTTCTAGAGTTGAATTAAGTGCTCTAGAACCATAGAGGACAGCATCAATGACCAGTGGCCGGCACCGCATGGCTCCAAAATCAAGTCCCAAGATAGGAACGCACAAAAAGATTGCCCAATTCTGTACTGGTGTCATGCCAGCCCCTGCTTCTCAAATTCAGCAGTAGCTCTGTCACAATGTGTATTGGGTTAAATCAGAGTTCACTTGCTAGCGATTTTCAAGAATGTCAATATGTGTAGTAACCATCACAGTTGGAAAAAGTGGAAAGGTGTCCCACCAGGTTTTAATCTGTGCTTTTAACAAATGGAAATCATACTGAACATAAACTACTTGCAAGGGTGGACAGGCTAATTTTAAGGTGTAAAAAAGGATATATCCATTTTAAACTCAAGTGTGAATAGAAGGAATAGGATTCACCTTTTCTCTGAAACGGTATCTGTTAATATGCTTTTTCCATTATAAAGGCAAAAGCCTTGGTCAGTAATTTTTTTCTCTTTCTTTCTTTTTTGCAAGTATAGAAATGGAGTATGAAAAGTTTTTTTTTTTGTGGGACAGGTTCTTGTTCAAAAAAATAATTAATGCTAATTTAATTAGTAGAGCGAGAGGCAGGCAATGTTTCTATAATGTGCAGCAAACTCTTAAGCAAAACCATTCTGTTATCCTGATGCCAATCACTTATTTGCAGGAGCCATACATGACTGAATTATTTTCTGAAACATGTAGACATGTACTGCAACATGTTCATTTAGCTTTATTAGTTTTAGTTTAGAATTCATCAATTCATTCCTCATTGGATTGTTGTCTTATGTGAGACAACAATCCAATGAAAAAATTTTGATTTAATTCCTCATTGGATTGTTGATTTAACAACAATACACATTGTGACAGAGCTACTGCTGAATTTGAGAAGCAATTTGGGCTGGGCTGGCATGACACCAGTACAGAATTGGGCAATCTTTTTGTGTGTTCCTATCTTGGGACTTGATTTTGGAGCCATGCGGTGCCGGCCACTGGTCATTGATGCTGTCCTCTATGGTTCTAGAACACTTAATTTAACTCTAGAACATACAAAGTGACTAGCTTTCTATTAAGGTAGCCACTGTTATTTCTGTTATTACGAAAGTACACGTTTGAGCAAAAATTAAACCTATATGTGAACAAAATGATTTTTGAACAAAAAAATTTCACAGCTGAAATACATAAACATCCGTGACAAACAAGTTAGTATACTGTGTAACTAATCTAACTAATCAGTTGGCTGATAATTATTTTCCTAATTGTAAATAGTGAACCCAACAGAGGTTTTGTGCAGAAGAATGTTTTATTCTGTGCCTATAAGAAATCAGTGAAGTCAGAGTTTACACTGGTGTTTTGGTTTGGGGAAACTAGCATATGAAAGTAAATCCACACACTATTGGTATGAGTCTAAAATCCCAAGAGAGGACATAAGGTAAATGCAGACATCCATATATATATATTTTTTTTTAAATTTCATTAAGTGCTGATGTGTAGGGAGTGCAGTGGAAATTGGCAACCGCCTCGGTCATGGAACCTTGATCAGTGCTATGCATGTATACATAGTTAAGTCCTGAAACCCTAGCTGATGACACTACTGATCAACCCACAAACACCAGGGGCAGATGCATACAAGTTGTGTGATGCAACCAAACACATACATGCACTCATCGGTGCACTGAAAGGTTGGTACCTGTATGCAGAGACAGCAATATCCTGTTGTTCCTACACAATATGGCTATCAAACATGGCAGTCATTTGGCACCAAATGAATGGGAATCAGAGGAATCTGTTCTCAAATAGCTACATTGAACAGGGCTAGAATTCAAAGTCAGTGAAAACAATGTAACAGCAACAGCATACTGTAACATAAACCTGTGTTTTGTAAAAAGATTGTTTACAGTACTGGGATGATGTTATTATTATTATTATTATTATTATTATTATTATTATTATTATTATTCTAACATGAGGTAGCTTAATGCATCAGAGGGAGCCATAGTTCATGTTTTATACAGCCCTTAACAACCTAAATTGTTATTTCATGATAAAAGATTTTTTCATGCAAGTCTAGATTTTGCAGGTGTCCACATCAAACTTTATATTTACCCAATGCTATATCTGAAGAAACCAAAGTTTGAGCTCTACGCCCTAGTTAGTACCACACTGACACAAAATCACCGCAGCTGTTTTTAAATCCCAGCATTTCTGTGAAGCACTGTGTTGATCCTCCCCAACACCCCATCCCTGCTAGCTGGCATATCATGCATTTTGCAAGGTTCAGATGTCACACTAACAAAGCATGAAAAATTCAGTGAGATTATTTTAGCTGGGGAGGGTGGGAGTTGGGAGTATTCTTAAAATAGTAAGAGATAAATTTAGAAGTGACCTTCAGTCAATTACAAAAAAAAAAAAAAAAAATACTGTGTCCTCAGGTGTCTGTGACCCAGGCAGAATGAATTACACGCTCCATGCAAATTCAGCACTGCCATGCCACTGCTGCTAAATTGACCATTTCTTCACACTGTTTGTTGACCTCATCATTTAACCATGGTTTTGAAAAAAAAAAATGATATCTGGGAACAATTCTCAGTGTATACAAGCCACATAAACATGTAAGTAATGCCATCAGAATAACAGACTGCAGCATGACCAAAATGCTGGAACAGATCAAAGAAACATACTTAAAGGAAGAAATGTCATATTATTATAAATATTCAGTATTAACTTTTAATATTCAAACCTTAATTCATAATTCAGTACATGATTCAAGGAACTACACAGTACTATGCTGTAAGGAATTGTAGGCAATGGAGACAGAAAAAGACAATTAAGATAAAGAGTAAAATGATTTCTGCATTGTGATTTCTGTCCTGTCCCCTGTGTGTTGTACAATCAGTCCCCACATCTATTGTGCAGCAAATAACAATAGAGTATAGTTTTCTAATGTCCAGGTAACTTTAGGTTTCCAGAAAATAACCACATATCCCTCAAAATCCCCATGCTAGTCAGAGTAAGAGGCAGGTTTCACATTTTTTCAACCTCCCTGGCTTTTTATAAACCATTTGTGCAGAGGAGTATTCCTTATAGACTGTGCACCCCTTGCCTTATTCTGAATCCATTGTTCGACAAAGCAAGATAGGATATTCTGAGATGAGCACACACCGCAGTGTTTTGTGCTGACTTGTCTGAAGAGGATATCTACGGACTGTAGTAAACAATGTAGTTAGTGTGTCTGCCCTCACCCTGGAGAGTTACCGGTTCAATACCCAGCAGAGCCTTTCCAATAAACACAAAATGTTAGTTTCTTTCGCCAAGTTATACTAAAGGCTTTAACAAGTTTAACAGCCACCCTGCTCATTGTATCAGACAGCACAAACGGTCAATTTTTTATTGGGTTTTTATTTGCTTTTTCTTTGTACTTCACTGTTGGGCTTAGAATGATACTATACTTATTAATGAATGAACCACAACCCAGCACACACATGCAGAGAAAACTGAAGCGCAAATGAAAGCAGCTCTTTACAAATTAACCTGATTTGGAAAGGAACTACGCTATGGAATAATCTTTTCATTGGGACATTCTTCATTTTAGTTAAGGTTAAATCTACATTAAGATAAGTAAGTGTCTGGTAAGGGTTTGGATAGTTTACAGCCTATATGTAAAAGAATCAATATTTTCTGGTTTATGTATTCAAGATAATGTCAATCTTTTAGATTCTCAGTATTAAGCTATGAGTTGCAAATGTTGTGAGTTAAATGAGTTACTAGTTAAATAATTCTAAGAGGGTCATGTGCATTATTTAACAGTAGTGAATAAGCTCAGTTGTGCCTGCTGCATAGTGTTTTACTTTCAGTGCAGAATGCATTAGGGCCGTTGGTGCATGTATAAAGATGACACAGAAGCTTTTACCAATGCTGTACTCAAGAGCCTTAATCATGGCATGTACTTCACTGGTGTTCTTCTGTGTGCTCATCATGTACATCCATAACCAAGACTACACAAGTATCCAGATTCAATGCATTAATAGAACAGTGATAACTAGTGGTGTGTATGAACATAACAGTACTTGGATAAGCTAAGCCAACTGACAGAAAGAAAGAAAGAGAGAAAAAAAAAAAAACCTAAAACGTGTCCGGTTTATGCATGTGTACATAGCACAGTACACTATAATCAAGAATTGACTTTAGCTGTCAATCAAAGCAAAGACCAGCAGGAAACTATACAAGAATATTCCCCTGGAGTATTAACATTGGATACAAATTAAGATATATGTTAGAAATGGAGAAAACTAACAATTAAATATGATGAAAAAGATCAAATTCGGCAGGTCAGTCCAGTGTCTCTTGACAGTAGGGCAGTACCTACTCTGATCTGTCTTAAGAGTACTCACACAAAATATAAAAAGTAGTTTGGCATCAAGTTTGGCATGGTCCAAAAATAAATAGTTACTCGTGCTGTTGTCATTCTGCTTCCCCTACATGTTATACATAGTAAATTTCATTCTTTTGTGTGAACAATTACTAAAAAAACCACTAAACGTCTAAAATTAGTTCAAATCGTGTCTAAATAAACATTTCTTGAGACTCAGATCACTGGGTAATTTTGGTTACTTCTGTAGCAAACCCTGAAAAGGCTTTAAGTCATGGTGCTGTAAAGGTAAAGGCATTATGCCATAAATCCATAACTTGGCTGGATGGCTATACCAATATACACACGCGGTAGGAAAGCCATAAAGCAAGCCTGATAAAAAAAGCAAATACGACAGGTTACTACATTTCAGAGGATAGTGATTTAAGTTTACTGAAGATGCTGGAGCTTGCATTTTGGAAAGTCAAGGTAATCTTTACAAGAGAACAAAAAAAGGTTGTAGGATGAGGCATAAATTCTGAGAGCAAACAGAGGTATTTCGGAGACCACACAGGAGACTTGTGGGATTGCTGAGGCAGACCAGAAGTGGCAACGCAGAAGATTTCAAGAAATCAATAATGCATGTGGTGTTTGTGGGAGACTGTGAAGGTCAGGTTTTCACAATGACAGACATTTTGCTTTATTTTAGAAACATTTTGTTGAGGACAGGTAGAACAAACACAGATCAACCTCCACAGGCCTGGTTCAGACATTTGTATGTAGGCCCTGTATAAAGGCCACAATCTTTTTAAATCAAAGTTGTGTGGAAACCCTGTTATTCCACCAGGAAATCCCACCCCCAGCTGAGGGATGCATAAAGACCAGATATAAAGTTCCCCTATTTCCCAAAGTCTTTGTTGAAATTACTTTTTTGTTTTTGCTTAGCAAATATTCTATGTAACAGTATTTAAAAGAATATATATTAATATAAATGACATATCTGCCATGGAAGGTGTTCTAGGTCATGTGAGCCCTCGCATAACAAGGTCACCACTTGCCAATTAGGTCTCTGTGTGCTTCCATACCGTTTGCTTTCTTGTTGTACAGCTAAAAATAATGTAGTGGGTAAACAGAATGAAACTACAGACTCAGATTCATGGCAGAAGAGTAAATGCAATATGTTATTAATTAAAATAAAAAAAGACCGTGAAACAGTCAAACTGTAATGACTGCCTAGGAAGAGTGTTCAGAGTTCCCACAATGAAGGTCCCTCTTAGTGGGATCTTTGCAAAATGTTGTCAAACCCTGTTTACATAAAATATTATCCTGCATTAAGTTTTTTATTTTAAAACAGTAACAACAAAAAACTGCCAAATGTTTTGTGCTGTGTTGCGGAGCTGAAAATCGTAATATTTCTACAAAGCATTTCCGTCTCACTCAGGGAATAACACGGGCACTGTGGATGATATCCATTAGCACTACAGAGATTCTGCAGTGAGTACATACCACAGAATTAGAGATCTGATACCCATCCAAAGCCCGACAGGACGTGAGTGGATATTCTATGTCTAAAACTCAAGCTCGGGTATTATTTTTGGTTACAATAATGAGCTTTTTTTTTTTTTTTTTTTTTATTATAATATTTATCATTTTATGTGTTAGCAGGACCTCTTGAAAAAAATATGAAATATAGTGGACTCTAACGTTCAGTTGAATTGCTTTTATTCATGCTTCCGTAACCCATGCCATTTTTGGGAGCAGATTCTGAAAGGAACACGATCAGAACAAGGGATTTGATTAAAAACTCCTGTGACTACTAATCAGCAGGCAAGTCAGTTTGACTTGTCGACATCACTTGTGACGTAATGTTATCCATTTCTTAATTACATTTACAGATATGTTTTACTGGCAAAAGTAATTTTGCTGGGTATACACACTGCTGATTTTAAATGATAAATGTTTCAGCTCTTTATTAAACAGGAGAATGAAGAATGTTGTGTCTAGAATGTAGAGTAGGGGTAGAGCTAATTATGTTGTAAGACATCAGAGAAAAAATCCTGTTTAATTGGACTCTTCAGGTAGCCAGGGTTATAGGTACGTCTTAAGATGAGTATAGGGTGCTTTTAAATAAGGCAGGATCACTATTTCACAGAGACAGAGATGTCTTTGTTTTGCATTCATCACATGTGAGTTCTTGGCTGTATTTAGTATTTCATCTTTTAAACCCAATTAACCTTTAGCTTCCTTTGGCCTCCTTCCTGGAACCCTTGGCCTTTGGATCTGAGAGAAGATAATAAGCCAACAGTTTATTGGCATTTGATTTTCTCTCATGACAGCATTCAGATTTCGCTTTGGGTATTCCATTCCAGATTTTTTTTCCTCCCTTAATGGGTCCTTAAGTTATTCATTTGTAATCATGCCATCCCTGTATCTTACAACCAGTTCACTGAGACCCATGTTAAACATGATTGGAATGTGCTTTGTCCTTAACATTGAGTGAGAAATCAGAGTATATTTTTATCCCCTCAGTGCTCAGACAATATTATTTATTCCTTTCAGTCATTCATCCATTGATTTCATTTCCATTCTTGATGCTTCCATTTTCATCAAAGATATTCAGTGTCTTGAATTTGTCTCCTCCCATCTTTCATCCAAAATTGCGGGTAAAAATGCATAGTTGTCTGTTGAGATCAGACTTGCTTGAGGCAAAAATATGTTTCCTGGCAATGGCCATGAACTTTTATCTGAAATCATTTCATTTAATCATTCCATGTCATGGGCACAGTAGTATGATATTCTGGTTAATCTGTTCTCTTTAATTCACAAATCAAAGTTCTTGTAGGAAAAGAATCATTTGAGAATAACTTGAAATTTAGGAGAGAGAAATGTTGAAGTTGATTTTTATATGAAATGAATAATTTACAGGAATGAAAACCTGCATTAAGTAGACAAATCAACTTATAATTATCTGCAGCTATGTGCAGCTTCAGCTTCTCCAAGATGAAAAAATAAGTTACTAAACATTTACTCATACAAATAATTACAGATTAACCAGTTTGATTACATGCGTTAGCACTATTCTGCCAGCATACTTATATTACCAGTATTATGGGTAACATTACCAGTGCAGGTACCCACGTATTTGTGAGTAGGGTGACAATGCCCAGTGCTTCTATTGTGCTTGTACACTAGGCTAACGGGTCTTCTAATTGTCATAGCTCTGTTTACACTGGCTGGCCATACACCTGCGCTAAAGTTTTCTCTGACATAGAACACAATTTTAAGTGCAACCTTTGATTGACCTTTTATGATGGGCCTGTCTGTCAATACTGTGCCTACTACATAGTGGGCAAGGCATGTCAGGTAAGACTGTCCTCTCTGGTAACACTGTTTTCATTGATATGTCATTGTGAAACTATTAGGATAGACAAACACTGGACAGTTATGACACATCTTGTGCACAGATCCCCACAGGCCCACAAATGGAGGGTGAGTGTATCATATGGGGATGCTATATGCTGTTAGATGCTATATGCTGTATGCTGGGGATGCTGTTACATGTTCATTTAAACACACCCACGATGTGGCTACATCACATCGCAGACTAGAACAAAAAAAAAAAAAAATTACATCTGAACATGTCTGGATTATGAAGAGAAAGAATCCTGAACCGTATTCAAGTTCAGGTTGCAACTGGCAACAAATCGCCTATCAGCAGCGGCCATCAACATTCGCAATTATGAGCCTGCACACTTTTTGCTCAAGGTGATTCAAAATACAAGGGAATAGACAAAAATGATAAAAATGCATCCATGTGTGGATCACGTCTTCCTCTTTGCCAAATTCCAAATGCCCTCCTGAGTCCAGACACACAAAGAGATTTTATGAGAAATAGGAATGCCTGCCGTTAACAATCAGTGCCAGAAACCAATCAGTGACTAGGGAAGGACACAATGTTATGCTTCAGTTCACCATCTGTTTTCTCAATTGATCAATCCAAGAGCACACGTGCAGCACAAACAAGAAAGCTGCATCACTACAAACAAACTAAATAGCAGCAAATTCCAACAGCGGCAGTAAACATGTACGTGAACAACACTCAACATGAAAATACATTTAAAACACATAGGTAAAAATGTGTTCATTTATGCCATTCCTCTGACAGCACATTCATATGCCAACAAATTTTTTCACACTACAAATTCCACAGTGGACCAGGAAAGTAAATATCAAATGGATGATGCCCATATCTCTTTGACGTCATTTGGGCAACTTGTAGGCACCTGACAAGTTGGAGAGTACCAAGAGCCATTACTAGCAGTGCTCCCTTCCTCTGATCCTCAGATTACAAAACTTTATCTCTGATCACAAGGGATACTTCTGTCAGGCTTTAGGCCTGGGCTACAGCACTGCCCCTGCCTTTAGTCCCTGTGACAAGTGATCAGTTAATGGCTGCAGACTTAGGGCCCCCTTATGAACAACACTCAACATGAAAATACATTTAAAACACATAGGTAAAAATGTGTTCATTTATGCCATTCCACAATCAATGACAGCAACCAGCTAACTGGTATCAGACAGGTGATGGTAATTGCAGGCTGGGGGGTGAGGGCGCTGAATGAAACTACAGGAAGCTGCTGCTTCTATGGACAATGTATAAGGACAAAATTTGCCAGTGCTCGCTGGTTGATATTTGCAACAGGGACATTTTTATTTTGAGGAAGCTCAGCTTCTCCAAGCTTTATGTATGCTCAGCCTCTGAACTAGCTATTTAGCCAGTCTACTAATTAATAGCAACATCTATATTTGCTATTATCGGCAGAATAACTGAATATTTGAATAATCTGCTCATTAGCTCACAGGCTAACTGTATCCCACAAAATAACATGACTAGTGAGCCAGGTTAGCCTGACCTGCCACTGCATATAAAAGATGAATCTTTTAAATTCAGTAATTGTGAAAAATCTGATGATTACTATCAGAACCATCAAGATGACCTAAATACAGCATGACCTGAAGCTCACTGAGACAGATACAGTAGAGCACATTTGATAAAGATACCATATAGATAACTGAAGTGGTCTTTGACCTCGGATAGCATTCATGTGTCATCAAAACTGTGAGCCTTCATTTTCATTTCAGATGCAGCTTGCACTACAGTTTTCTGCATATGGTGAAATTTGTAGTGCACTATATTACTGTGGGGGGAAATGATATGTAGTATCATGTGTGCATTCTGGTTAATTAATTCTTCTGTTGGCTAGCTAGATATACAGTTTCATCCCAAGCTTAGTAATAAGTGGTGCCCAGCAACATGTTTTGTAATGTCTTCATTTACAGAACTGTGCAGAACATGTACTGGCTGTTATTATGGCCAAACATATTTGTAATAGTGCAACAGATAATCACTATGTGTACCATTGTAAATATTTTTCCATGATTTATTTCATTTAAAATTTTTTGATCCTTGTAACGACTTATTTTTGCATGTGTGTACAAATGTACTAAAAATGTGGCAACATGAAACATCCAAACAGGCCAAGTTATATGAAATAAAACACTGGGTAGCATTCATTTGGAGTAGTTGCTCATGAGCATGTATGAGGTAGAGTGGCTTTAATTATTAACTGTATGTTAACACAATCAATGCTGTATGTACTGTCTAATGTAAAATATCTGATTTCTAGCTCCAAATATCTTGCAGGTTTCCTTTGAAGAGAAGGTTTTTTTGACATACTGTTATATTATATCTATGGATAACTTGGACAGCATACATATAACACATTTTAGAACTGTACATTTTTAATTCTGTTACATGATTTACTGCATGTTACTACTCTAACCTGGCTACTCCTGTAAGGACCCTGGGGACTGTGTAACAGCAATCTCACACCTCAGAAATACTCAGCCTTCATTTCATGGTCAAACTGTAATCAAAAATCTGGGGTCTATTACTCTTTTCCAGGCATTGAGCCCCTATTAAGCCTTGCACATGACTCCAGAGAATACATGATCCCATAGTCAGTCTGTGCTTTTCTTCATAATGAGTAGCTAATTCCATTAAAGGAGCAAATGGGAACAAAGGCCGTGATTGCTTTTGTAAAGTTTTTGAATCACACACACTGTTGTCTCAACAATGACTGAGTAAGGTGATTTGCAAGTATGTGATCTGCATGCTATGTAATTGGTCCTCTTAGTGCCAGTGTAGTAAATCAGCTCAATTTAAACCTCAAAGACATCAGCAGTACCGCTTCAACCAGCTTTATTGAGGGGTTCCATGACATTGTGTATACCATGGACGAATCTCTTTTAACAGATACTTTCAGCTATTCAGTTATAACTGAGTTTAAAAAAAGAGCATTGCAGTTAATGTCATTATTGTCTCAAAAGTTTCAACATCCACATTGATTTGATTAGCTCTTCTTTTGCTAGTGATTGTCATGTTTTTCCCACATTTTGGCTTTTTTGTGGATTGCCACTTATGCAATGGACTTGTCTCTTTGCAACATCCTCTGCACTTGCACAGGAGTGCCAGAGCGCAGTGAATTAAATCCTCTGACAGCACATTCATATGCCAACAAATTTTTTCACACTACAAATTCCACAGTGGACCAGGAAAGTAAATATCAAATGGATGATGCCCATATCTCTTTGACGTCATTTGGGCAACTTGTAGGCACCTGACAAGTTGGAGAGTACCAAGAGCCATTACTAGCAGTGCTCCCTTCCTCTGATCCTCAGATTACAAAACTTTATCTCTGATCACAAGGGATACTTCTGTCAGGCTTTAGGCCTGGGCTACAGCACTGCCCCTGCCTTTAGTCCCTGTGACAAGTGATCAGTTAATGGCTGCAGACTTAGGGCCCCCTTATGAACAACACTCAACATGAAAATACATTTAAAACACATAGGTAAAAATGTGTTCATTTATGCCATTCCACAATCAATGACAGCAACCAGCTAACTGGTATCAGACAGGTGATGGTAATTGCAGGCTGGGGGGTGAGGGCGCTGAATGAAACTACAGGAAGCTGCTGCTTCTATGGACAATGTATAAGGACAAAATTTGCCAGTGCTCGCTGGTTGATATTTGCAACAGGGACATTTTTATTTTGAGGAAGCTCAGCTTCTCCAAGCTTTATGTATGCTCAGCCTCTGAACTAGCTATTTAGCCAGTCTACTAATTAATAGCAACATCTATATTTGCTATTATCGGCAGAATAACTGAATATTTGAATAATCTGCTCATTAGCTCACAGGCTAACTGTATCCCACAAAATAACATGACTAGTGAGCCAGGTTAGCCTGACCTGCCACTGCATATAAAAGATGAATCTTTTAAATTCAGTAATTGTGAAAAATCTGATGATTACTATCAGAACCATCAAGATGACCTAAATACAGCATGACCTGAAGCTCACTGAGACAGATACAGTAGAGCACATTTGATAAAGATACCATATAGATAACTGAAGTGGTCTTTGACCTCGGATAGCATTCATGTGTCATCAAAACTGTGAGCCTTCATTTTCATTTCAGATGCAGCTTGCACTACAGTTTTCTGCATATGGTGAAATTTGTAGTGCACTATATTACTGTGGGGGGAAATGATATGTAGTATCATGTGTGCATTCTGGTTAATTAATTCTTCTGTTGGCTAGCTAGATATACAGTTTCATCCCAAGCTTAGTAATAAGTGGTGCCCAGCAACATGTTTTGTAATGTCTTCATTTACAGAACTGTGCAGAACATGTACTGGCTGTTATTATGGCCAAACATATTTGTAATAGTGCAACAGATAATCACTATGTGTACCATTGTAAATATTTTTCCATGATTTATTTCATTTAAAATTTTTTGATCCTTGTAACGACTTATTTTTGCATGTGTGTACAAATGTACTAAAAATGTGGCAACATGAAACATCCAAACAGGCCAAGTTATATGAAATAAAACACTGGGTAGCATTCATTTGGAGTAGTTGCTCATGAGCATGTATGAGGTAGAGTGGCTTTAATTATTAACTGTATGTTAACACAATCAATGCTGTATGTACTGTCTAATGTAAAATATCTGATTTCTAGCTCCAAATATCTTGCAGGTTTCCTTTGAAGAGAAGGTTTTTTTGACATACTGTTATATTATATCTATGGATAACTTGGACAGCATACATATAACACATTTTAGAACTGTACATTTTTAATTCTGTTACATGATTTACTGCATGTTACTACTCTAACCTGGCTACTCCTGTAAGGACCCCTGGGGACTGTGTAACAGCAATCTCACACCTCAGAAATACTCAGCCTTCATTTCATGGTCAAACTGTAATCAAAAATCTGGGGTCTATTACTCTTTTCCAGGCATTGAGCCCCTATTAAGCCTTGCACATGACTCCAGAGAATACATGATCCCATAGTCAGTCTGTGCTTTTCTTCATAATGAGTAGCTAATTCCATTAAAGGAGCAAATGGGAACAAAGGCCGTGATTGCTTTTGTAAAGTTTTTGAATCACACACACTGTTGTCTCAACAATGACTGAGTAAGGTGATTTGCAAGTATGTGATCTGCATGCTATGTAATTGGTCCTCTTAGTGCCAGTGTAGTAAATCAGCTCAATTTAAACCTCAAAGACATCAGCAGTACTGCTTCAACCAGCTTTATTGAGGGGTTCCATGACATTGTGAATACCATGGACAAATCTCTTTTAACAGATACTTTCAGCTATTCAATTATAACTGAGTTTAAAAAAAAAGAGCATTGCAGTTAATGTCATTATTGTCTCAAAAGTTTCAACATCCACACTGATTTGATTAGCTCTTCTTTTGCTAGTGATTGTCATGTTTTTCCCACATTTTGGCTTTTTGTGGATTGCCACTTATGCAATGGACTTGTCTCTTTGCAACATCCTCTGCACTTGCACAGGAGTGCCAGAGCGCAGTGAATTAAATCCTCTGACAGCACATTCATATGCCAACAACTTTTTCACACTACAAATTCCACAGTGGACCAGGAAAGTAAATATCAAATGGATGATGCCCATATCTCTTTGACGTCATTTGGGCAACTTGTAGGCACCTGACAAGTTGGAGAGTACCAAGAGCCATTACTAGCAGTGCTCCCTTCCTCTGATCCTCAGATTACAAAACTTTATCTCTGATCACAAGGGATACTTCTGTCAGGCTTTAGGCCTGGGCTACAGCACTGCCCCTGCCTTTAGTCCCTGTGACAAGTGATCAGTTAATGGCTGCAGACTTAGGGCCCCCTTATTCTTTTACATTAAAGGCTGCTTTTGACACTCCTGAGCATTTTATTTTGCTGCAATACCGAAATGACTTTATTGGGCTCTGGGAGGGATTCAAAAAAACGACTATTCCCACCGTGCACAAAGAAGCCAGTATGTCACCCCGGGAACATCCAGCTCTGAGCCCAGCACCATCAATTGCAATGTTCCCCAAGGACCTGTTTTGGGCCCCAGATTGTTTATCATATTGAAGTTACCAAATCAGACAGATTATTAGTCAGAGTTGTGTCTGCTTCCTATGCTATGCTGGCAAAACTCAAATTTATCTCAACGCACACCTGTTTCCTCTCTGGATGTTGTATATCTTAAACACCTGTCTGGCTGCGATAAGGGGAAGTAAAAAATGATTTTATATGACTTAATAGCAGCAAAACAGAGCCTTGCTCATAAGTACTGCATGCTGCATGAATACTCGCGCTCCACTGTTCATTGTTGTGCGGCAAACGATTCCCCTCTGCTGCTATATTTGGTGTGAAGTCTGGTATGAAGATGAGTGAGGATTCAGTCATGTGCATAACTTGTGACAGGGGTACTTTCATACTAAATATATTTTCCCCTTGTGCTGTACTTAGATTAAATGCATTGTTGTTACTATTGTCGTTGTTCATAAGGTTCATAATCACAGGTTCAATTTCAAACTGTTGCATCCCTGAGACGATTAAAAGTTTATCCAATTGATATCAATTATGAGCATTGATAGAGGTAACCTTTAATCTTTGACATTGTACTTGGGAGCTGCAGCATGCAAAAGTGTTACACTCTGAAGCAAGGACATGGAAAGTGGTATTGATACAGAGCCTTGGGCAACACTCCAGTTTTTTGATTGATCCTTGATTTAGGTCAACAAACAATTTCAAGGTAATTGCATTGTGAATAAACACACAGTATGTACTAAATGCACATATTCACTGCAAGAGAAGAATGCACTGAGGTCAGGAAGCACTTTGCTGATCAATAAACATTTTATCCAGAAAGCTATATACTGTGCTGTAGGTAGCTTTGCTTTTCAAGTAAATGGCTGACACATGGGAAGGCCCTTCAGAGTCAGTTTTCTATTGATTGACGTTTTACATTTGTTTGCAGCATCCCCATAGTCGAGTCTAATCCATTGCACACCAAATGCCAGATGGCTATTCTGAGCTGGTATTTAGTTGATTAGACTATAATGCAAAGGATAACATTTTTATTGGAGTTTTTTTATGTTGTTTGGTCCAGCAACTAAAGTGTGGACCTCAATATGCTGGTACCATTGTGCTTGTCTGGGTTCATTGCCTGCTCCCATGATCACTGTTTACAAATCAGAAATGAATGAGTTGTGCCAATCAGTAATCGCCTCACCACTTCCCTCATCCCCATGCCATCTCTACCATTCACATTGCTAACAGCATTAGCAGATGATGCATAGAGTAAGTGGTCCTCACCTAGGCCAAGGGTAATACAGCAAATTAGTTTTTATCTGAAATCCTGCCATCTAGTCTTGCTGAGTGCTCACACTGGCTGAGTGAGAATTGATTACCCCATTCTCTTCACAGGAAATCCAATCCTGATATTGGCTAACACTTCTAAGTTGGAAAGCTGCGGTGTCAGACAGCCTGTGTATGTTCCCTTTATTTCCAAGTGTTTTGGATTAATGAATAATGTAGATACGTACAGCAGAGTGGTGCAGAGGTTAAAGAACTAGGCGAACCACTGCCAAACTATTGGTTTGACTCTTTGGTGGGACACTGCTGTTGTACCCCTGGGCAACTTTCTTCACCTGAGTTGTTTCAGTAACTCTCCAAGTTCAAACAATGACAAAATGTACAGTACAAAGTGCCTGTATTGTGTTGCCTGGTGGCCACACAAACTATCTTGTGACTTCCACAGTATATCCTGTGCTGAACCATGTTGACAAATATTAAATAGAATAATGACATAACTGCTTATTTATAGGACTAAAAAGAGTGTGGTGTGGATTAAGCAGATGAAAAAACATATGTTTATGGATAATCTATACATTATTATCAGAAATTACAGATACATTTCACAAATATAGATAATGACATGTTAAAACAATTTAAGTGGGTATGACAGAGGTTCTTTATGTATACCTTCATGGTAAGAATATTAAATATGAATGACCCCTGTCCCACAGTATCAAACATGAGCATGGTTAATGTTATAAAGCAACATTAAGATAGTAAAATGAAAAGGAAGAGCTGAGAAACTGAAAAAGCTAACTGTTTCACACAGTAACTTGTTTTGCAGATGATAAACCAGCCAGGTACGTTTTTGAGTCGATCAGTGTTGAAAGCCCAGAGCTACATTTGATATGGAGGATGTTTTGATTGCTGGTTTACGATCAGGGTTTCTAGCTGTGGCATCACCAAAAAAAATTTAAAACTATCATGCATGGCTGGCTAGAAAAGGGAATATTTCAAACCCCTTCTGTAAACAACAAGCCAATAGACTACATGAAAAATATAAGAAGAAATTTACAATTCTGGTCTCCGATCGACACTCTCTCCCATTGCCTGTAAGGTAAATAACCCTGTCTCACACATAGAAAATTAGATTCTGTAGAAGATATTTTCTAAATCACCAGACTTGCCACATCTATAAGGATGGTCTGGTTCATATTCAGTTTAATTTAGTTGGTAAAATGGTAAACACAGTTAATATCACCACAAACTTAATGTCTTTTAAAGTGGTGGGGAAATGACTTTTTTCTCCTTTTCCTCCTTTCTCCTTTCTTCTGAATTTCATCACCATTTCATTAAAGTGATAAGTATAACCGGGCTTTTGGAAATCCGCAACAGTAGATATCCTTGTATAAAGGGTAAATCTGGCAGGTGATGGGAACGGAAGACCAAACTTGGAAGGCCTGCAGATACGCCTTGCCCAAACACACATACACACACACACACACACACACACACACACATCCATACAATTGAACATGTACAGCAGGCCTGTGGACTCCAGAAGGAAACTATGTTCACATTAAACTTGAGATGGCCTGTGCCATTTTAGCATGTCAAAATGTGTAGTACATTATTTATAGGCATCAGGTGCTCTTTGCCCTGCTCATTCTTGTCACGGATCAGATAACACGTTCACCTTTTTAAAAGCTTACTTAATGCTTCAGGAAGGACTTTGCATTTTGTGGTTTACATTTCCCTTTAAAGAGACAAACGGTATTTAATTGAGGTTCTGCTGATGGGAGCAATCTGCGTAAGGTGCTGTCTCTTAACATAAAAGCACTCATTCATTTTGTTTAGTGTTTGTTGCAATTTACTGATGGAAGCTCCTTTCCACCTGTTTAGTCAGAAGTGTTCAATGGTTTTGTCTTTGGCAAGTGCAGTACATGGCATTGTAGAGACATCCCAAAGAGGCAGAAATCATTAACAGGTTTATTTAATTTTTTCATTGTTTGAGTTTTTTTTTTTATTATTGATTGGTTGTTTGCCTGTTGATAAATGTGTAATGATAGACAAACCCCTTGCTTTTGTTCCTCAGAAGAAGAAGGTAGTACCACTGAATTTCCTCTCGCCCACTGTGTACGTCCATATCAACAGTAAGGAAATGCACAACAGATATTTTTTGTGTGGAAAAAAAAAAACACACATCTAAGAAGCTCAATGACGATTTAAAAGACCTGGAGGAGAGGAATTGCAACAGCCAAAACTACGGTGTAATGTGCAAGGATTTGGCCTCTGTGGAAAATAAATGCAGAACCTCTACAAGTGATAAACTGTATTACGGCTTGGGAGTCCTGCTAATCTGCTAACGTGATTTTCCATACCGGTTTACCCAAACATGCTGCTGGATTAAAGACATTCTATTACACAGAGATGGCTTTGAAAATAAGTTGTGAGGGACACTCACGCCAAGATGCATTTTAGCCATATTCTCTGAATATCCTTGTAAGGCTATTTGCAGTTGAGGCAAAAAGGGGGGGAAGATAAAAAGGCTTGAAAAGATGTTGGGAATTGCAAAGCGGCACATTGTTAAATAAACAGCTGCCGAACACCTTTGTACAACATTCATTATTTTATCTGTGTGTGTTTTTCCTTTTTGTCTTTGTCTCAGAATGCTTTCATCCTCACCAAATGCTTACCATGTGCAATGTGTCATAACATAAGTTATTGATGGGAGTTGCAGTCCCCCATTTTCAGCTAGGAGATTACACCCTTTTTGTTGCTGGCAGGTGCAGAAACAGCACTGAAGAATGACGACAGTTCTGTGCGATTACGAAAGCAGTGCATTGTCAAACATAACAGAGCGCTACGAGGGTGCGAACTGTGAACGCAGTGAAGTGTTTCGCCAAGAAAGAAAATATTTAATGCAACTTTCATGTGAGTGGGATCTGGAATACAGGATGTAAGGAAAACATTTGCTTAGTTTAGGATTATGTGGCCTAGTATGGCAGTGCAATCTGTTTGATCATGTTCCAGATGTTGGTATCTTTGAGACCAAACTGGGATTACTCCCAGATAATTGGCTGTCTTAATTAAGCACCCTGCGAATGTCTTTGAGGCAGAAATTGTCTTCATATAATAAGCTCAGCGCCCAGCTAATTATAATGAATATCCCTTGCAACCAAGGCCCTCACACTGGAGGGTTTGAATAAAGGCAATAACACACACAACTTATGACGGGTTGAATGCAATAAAATCTGGTTTTAATATTTAATGCAATTCCATTATTTATGAGTCTGTTTTTATCCTTAAAGGTTGGCTTACTTGTGTTTCATTACAGTGTGGAGACTGAAACTAGCCCAAGTCTGCAATAAGCATAATTAATATAGATAAGTCACATCTGTTTCCACAGGAGAAATCCTGTGATGTTCACACTCCTCGTTTACCTTTCTAATCTGGCCTTACAGATATCAGCAGGGAAAGGCTCAAGAGAAAGTCAATGTTGAAGGCCTTGGCATTGATATACTGTATAATTTCATTTAAATTCCACATACTATACATAATTTAACACCACTCATAAACCCACACTGACATTCTAACAGAGGTTAATATTTTGTTACATTAACAGAAAATGTACTGAGCACACATCTTTATCTTAAAAAAAGGCATGAGCAGTGTGGTGAAAACCCAATTCTATGAACCTCAAATATGCCAGCCCATGATCAAATGCAAATGTCTGATAAGATTTGATCTAAGACTTCTTAAGACATCTTGAAGGAATTTTCTAACTGTTCAGAACTCAAATCTGCAAGTTCTTTTTTCTTTCAGGTGTGTCATATCTCATTGTCATGCTTGATGTCCTTGTGTGGTACAAGACTTATTCCCAGTGCAACAGTGGCTTTCTGTCTACCGTGTTATTATCCTCTGAGAGGAAGACTGTTGAGCATGTGTGTCTGCACTAAGCAGGAATGACCTTTGATAAATCTAATTTGCATTTGGCAAAGTTCGCAGTATAAAAGAAAAAACATAGACTTACGCTAATTAAATTAATACTCTTGAGCTACAGTTTGAATATGAAATTAAATATTGGCTAAATAGTTGCATAATGAAACCTTCATAATAGCTTAGAGTTTTTGGTTTGATTTCGTAGTTTATGGCAAAGATTTGCTCATGGCTTGATTGAATTCTACCTAATTACATACAATAACATTACAAATAGCAGTGTATTTACCAAATTTATCACACACACACACACACACACACACACACACACACAGCATCCATGAAAAGTTATTGAGTAATTTTGAAAAAAGTTATAAAGCTGGACAAGACACTCCAGACTGTCAAACACATTGTCCTGGCTATATATGGACAGCTCATACTCTTGAGTGGCATAAACTGTGCTGAATTTAACAATGGAGATAATTGACTGAATAGAAGTTAATAAAAGGTAAATTGAGCTTTGTTCTTTGCTGAATCAATAGACATGCATAAGGCTAACTGCTGCTTCTAACCCAATCTTCAGTCTTTGCAATGCTGCTACAGTCTGGGGGATGTGTGTACTCTCCAGTCTGTGGGGAATGAGACTACTGTCCTCTGAATAGCATGGGGTATTTCAACCCTGTCACCTTTCAACCCTGACTATGTGCACTTGGAAACTTGTGTATAATGTATTCCTGTTCATGATATGAGAAGTTCAAGGTAAACAGTACAGTTAACATGAAGATTATAGCGAGCACAAAGTTTTCCACATTCCACAATTATCTGGGTTAAAAACAAAAAAGCAAAAATGGACCCATTGATATAATTAATTTCCAAAATTTTCCTGTTGTGCGGTATTGTGTTATGAGGCTGCCTGCTATGAAGGGCTTCAGTACAGCCAGTGGACAGAACAGTGGGCCATAAAAAGCGTATTTCCCCAATCAGTCTCAGCAATGGTGAAAGCTAAGCAGGGATGATGGGTGCCTCTTTATACATCTGGAGTTTTAGTGTTTTTTGTATACTATCTGGCACAGGTTTTGCAAAATGGTAAATTGTTGTATTAGATACCATTGTCTACAATTCATATTATTTTAGCCCCAGACAATATTTTACTTGTGCTGTTACATGTTCTGTATGAATAAATATGATTTGGTTTATTTATTTGATGTAAGTCTGTGGTGTGACTTGACTAACGACTGAGCCGAAAGCCTTCCAGTGAAATGGCAGTCGTCAGGTTGCGTGATCACATCTGCAAATTACCATGAAATTATGCAGAAAGCTTAAATTCCGTGTTGATTCTGCTGGAACTAAAATTTCCTTGTGCAGTGAGAAAGTCTGGAACTCCGTGATATAGAAAAGTGCGGTGCGTCTCCGAGTACGGGGTGATGCAGTAAGTGAACAGGTTAACTGGTGTGTACAAGGCCACACTAGAAAATGCAGAAACAGAGGGATGCACACTAATCTCTTTGTGTTTGTCTTCTTCCCAAACTTCCCAACTTCCCAAACTTCTTCCCAAAAAAGCACTATCCATAGAAATCTTGCTTATTCTTGATTCATAATATTTTAAAATAATAATGTTAATAACCCAAGTATATTTATATTCTGGATGTATATTCAGTAGATTAAAACTCTTGAGCATCTACATATAAATTTTGCAAGGTGGGGCATACCCTTAATCAGGGTTCTGTATTATTTTTATCATAGATTTTTATTATTTGCTGAGCATACACCATTAAAAAACACATCATTTTACACCTGACATATTCTGTTTCACATTTATTCAGCATATACTGGAGCAATTGAGGTGACGCACCTTGCTCAAGGGTGCAACTGCATTGTCACACCTGGGATTCACTTCCAAGCACCGCAGGTCTGGTATCAAGTGCTCTCACCCTCACACACTGTCCTCTGTTTTACCTTTACCTCAGTAGGATTACAGATTTTTTAAAATATAAATGTTTTAGCTGTGTATGTTGCCTTGAATAAGGGCATCTGTCAAGCCAATAAATCGTGCAATAAAAATGTGTGTGTGTGTGTGTGTGACTGTGTGTCCTTGTAAACATCACATTTTAAAAAGCTCATTACTTTTATTATCAACATTAAACCCTCAAGTGCTGCAAGTTTGTGTTTGTGGGAGGGAGGGAACTCAAACCCACTGACGATAGCCAAATTGGACACAAATTGTGATTCACAAAATATTTTGCTTTCCAGAGAAAAACAAAGCATTGCAAATCAACACATGGCAGTTCATAAAGGTCAGACATATTTCTGCTCTTTGTGTAAATAACACATTCAGATTGCATGGCATCACTAAAGTGTTCTGAGTGATAATTCTAAAATCAATCCCAGCAGGCGTGTTAACCTTTGACCTTTAGTCTGTGCCACTGACATCCTTGTCAGAGAAGTGTCGTACATCTAGCATACAGCGGCACAATATTATGCATGAATATAGATCAATGTGTGTGCTTTCTGCTGAGTAGAGGGGGAGGAGAAGATGTGCAATCAGGTACAGATTCAGTCTTACCCTAATGTTGTATTATCTGTGGAAAGAATTGAGGCAAGTTGCATTTTCTTCATTTTCTGGGCACAATATTTTTCATCAATATTAATGACTAAAATTGTATAAGTAATACATAAAAGTAGTAATTCCTTAAATCTGTTCACTCAGAGTTAAGAACTAAGTGCATTTCTGTTATATTGAATCTGTAATTATAGATACAGTGTACCGCTGAGAGAGATCAACAGCTCTTTCCCACTTCTGTCTTCACAGGGTTCTCAAAAGAATGTTTTTATAGCAAATGTCACCCCCTCTAAGTCCCACGCTGTGGATTGAAGTCAATGAAGGAAGTCCACCTTTGCCAGCAAGAAAGAGCTGTTTCTATAATGAGCCATTTCCTTCTTATGGTATGTGTAAATCCTTCATTTGTATAGCTTTCCCCCTTTCCATAGCCTCAGGTGATACTCCAGAATGTCTAAGCTGTGTTTGACTCACCAGTCTGTTGGCTGACAGACTGTCAGTACTGTCTTCCAAGAAGACTTTACTTCTAGACATGTCATGATGCCAAAGGATTTAACATGGTTATACTTGAAGGCTGGGCTACTCACCTCCAGTCCCATACTGCTGCAGCCTAGTGGTTTTTTTTTCACCTTTCCTAAAGCTATTGATTCTGGAGAATGGAGATAACTGTCATTCAATCAACAGGATCAATCAGTTTGTTACTTGTCTGGCTGGAGTAAAGTCCTCCAGTAAGTGGCCATGCAGACATTACGGCCCTCCAGAACCAGGGCTGAGTAGCCTGCAGACTCTGTGGGCCTCCAGTACCAGCACTGGGTAGCGTGCAGACTCTGTGGCCCTCCAGGACCAGGGTTGGGTAGCATGCATACTCTGTGGCCCTCCAGGACCAGGGTTGGGTAGCATGCATACTCTGTGGCCCTCCAGGACCAGGGTTGGGTAGCATGCATACTCTATGGCCCTCCAGGACCAGGACTGAGTAGTGTGTAGACTCTGAAGCACTCCAAGACCAGCAATAAGAAGCTTGTATACAATGCAGCCCTCTGAGACCAGGGTTAAGAAACTCTGCTTCAGGGCCTCTTGTTGGAGAAGAGGAGTGACATTTCTAATACTGCTGTCACAGCATATGCAGTTATGTAAGCCATTTGATTTACAGTTACAAATACAATTAATACACACATTACAACCCATGTCCCATTTAGCACTTTCAAAGGCCAGTATGATTTTACTATGATGCTTGCTGAAATTCCTCATAAGGACTCAGGTGAGCTGAATTACCAGAGATTTCTAGATTTTGTGGGGAACAAATAATTCTGGACCTTAAACATAATGTATTAAGAAGAAACAGCTGCTTTTTGTAAGCCGTTGCCTGTAGAACAAGAGCACAAAAGCAACAAGAGAGTTGTGGATGAAGAAAGATAGAATGCAAAAAACATTAGCAAAAATAACTCCCATTTTTAAACAGATGATATATTTCAAAGAATAACACATGCTTTTTTAGTGTACAAAGTTGCCAATCATTATTACAAACAGATAAACCATTGGTGGTCTGTGGTGGTTTTGTGTAACTTCAAAAATCTTTATAATGTGATTATCTTATTCCCCAACAGTCCATGCATAAAGCCTACAAATAACCGCTACAGAAAATATGCCAAATTGTACTAACTCTTAGCATAAATTTACTGAATAGAATTAAATTGAACATTTTATAATGTTGCCCAAGAGCTTCTCAAGGTCTTCTGTAATGGTTTTAATCAAATTATCAAATAATCAAATCAAATATTGCAATGGGTTGGCTGAATTGCAATCAAAATGCATCATTACCTCAACTTCACACACTTCCAAATTCTTTACCAGATGATAATTATGGCATTAGAACACCATATCCGAGTGAGAGCAACCAGCATGTTCAATAATTCAGAAGAAAGTATGTGTAAAAATTAATATTAATATATTGGATAGGTAATTAAAACAATTTAGGGGGCTCTTTAATTAACATTGTTGTGATTAATCCACAATGAGGAGATATTGTTATGAATGCTCAACTGAAACTGAATAGCATAATTATTGTCTAGGTCCAATGAAGCTCCTTACCATCCCACTGAAGTGCATGAAAATATAAAAAGGCTAACGTCAGTGCTGTGGGTTACATATTAATATTGTATGAAACAAAATGATCCCTGAGGATTATTACTAATGGACAGCTGCACTATTTCATGCTTAATTACTTTCATGGTTAGTGAGAGAGAGAGAGAGAGAGAAAATCAATGTTTAACCTCATTTTATGTACCTGCTCTCTGCCATAATGAATACAGATAAAGCAGATTTATATAAAGGAGGACAATAATAAGTTTCAATCAATGGGGCAATATTTTAATGAAATGATTGTCTAAAAAGAAAAAATAATTAATTATACAAACTTTTAATGACATTACAATCAAAGACCTAGAGGCACTCTCTGTGGGGTGCAGATTTTATCATTGTTTATCATTTAAATGATAAATGAGAAAAGTATTCTTTATTTAATCTCCAAAATGCTAAAAAAATGAATGAGATTTATTTCATTGAAAAATAAAAATGATATTGTGCGGAAACAAGTATTATTGGGCACATTATGTGTGATGAATCTATGAGATAAAAAGCAATACTTTCAAAAAGCACCACAAAACTGGCATTGTAACAACTTCATAAAAGTATTTTATAATTTTGTAACTTGTGTTTCACATAGGTAAGAAGTTTAAGAACAAAACAGGCCATTGAGTCCAGAGAGGCTCGTAGTTTTAGATCATCAATGATAACAAGTGCGTTTTAGTGAGGCTGCATTTATACATTGATATTTTAACTTAAATAAGTCTGTTTCATAATATATGTTCATATGTTCTTTTGAGGTGGGCTTCTACATTTTCAAAACTGCATATCTCATGGGATCCACTTTCACCTGTGCAAATATTTCCTAAATGCCATGTTTTCCCTTACTGTAATTGAACACAGACACAGTCTTCTTTCGTCGACTGAGCACACTCTTGAAGGGAAGCTACTTTACAAGTCCAATTTACAAGTCTGAGAATCACACATTGGAAATTGGACTTGTACAGAAATGTTGAGGAAGAACAAACTCAGTCTCTTTCTGTCATGTTCCATAAGTCTGTGGACCTTGGCCTGCCCTTAACTGAATTTGAGCTCTTTGGGGATGCATTCAAGAGCAGGTCTACAAAGCATGATGTGAAACAACAGATGAACTGGAGAAGTATGTTGGTAGCACCTTCTGTTAAGCTGTTTATCTCATGCCATACAACAGGAATCATGCAACATGGCACCACACTTCTCTGCAGAAAACAGCAGCGCCCACATTGACGATTACCACATCCCAAAAAAAAAAAAAAAAAAGTGCCACTCAATGCCAGCACCTAGAGGAAAAAAAGCTTTTGGAACACCATGTACTTTGTGTAGACAGAAGCCAAACTTTGTGGCCTTAAGTGACATTTTCATTACCCTATAAAAAATCAGGATATCTCTGACTGGCAGTACCCCAGAACAGTCAAACCAAACCATTGGGGAAAAAAATGGCACAACCTTGCATAATAATTGCCTTCCACATGAGATGTTAAAAGCAGCTATAATTTGCATGATTAATTAGGCAAGAATTTACCTTCTAATTATAAATAGCTTTTTGCTAAATATGAGTAATGGAAATTTTATGTAAACCCATTTGCCTTGAATTGGCTGCAGCCTTGCAGCCTAATGCCTGAGCACTTGTGTTTTACCTTATTTATAACAATTCCAAATGAAAGACAGAAGTGGTTATATCAGTGCAAATAGCTATTTGAGACTTATACTAGTTGACACATGCAGCATAAACATTTTTTTGAGACATACAGTGTTCTTTTTAAGATATACAGTATACATTTTATGATGTAAACACACTTTTGGAGCCATACAGTATGCTTCTTGAAATAATTTAATGTTTGTACTCAAATCTGAAGAACAAATTCATACAAAAAACTATGTTTAAGTGTTAAAGGTAGGCAAAAGCTAAAACAAGACATGAAATTCAAATCACCTGGCCTATGCACTGACTGTACCTTCCAGCAAATCATGTACTGCTTTAGCTACACTGGTCTGCTTTATTTCAAGCAATGCACCACTAGGCATGGTTCTGATTTGTGAAGTTTATGAAGTACATTTGTGAAGTTCTCTAACATTAGCTAACCAAAATGTAAGATCAGGAAACACAAGCTAGACAACTTTAATTATCTGGGTGAATGACGGTGAAAAAAAGCAAATATTTAAAGCAACTTACTTAAACATGTGTTTCCTGAATGAAAACAGTCCAGATATTCTAAATTTACCTAAACTAGCTATCATTTTCAGCGAGGCTTACATGCTGAAAATTGATACAAGCAAAAAAATTAAATAAATAAAAGTCTCTGGGCAATATGCTTCCGATGGCCAAAACTAGTTGCAGATTTACTGTGGGATTTGGGAGGCCATACGGCAACCCATGTGAAGCAGTGTTCCAACTGCTTTGTTCTTAGCACAGCACAGACAACTGAAAGCTTAGATCTAAAATACGCTGCCAACGTAGTAAACAAAACAAAACACGATCACATCATACAGCTTTTTAAATTTTATGCTACCCTATTTTTGGAATCACCAACTGTATGCTAGGCCTGTCTCACCATGTCAACCACTGCACTTACTGAGGGGAGAGGAATACAATCCTCTGACACACTCGGACTTGCATGCAGCCAACAGTTATTTTCCACACTACAAGTCACACAGTGCACTACAGTGGAGTGGGTGCTCAGTGGAGGATAAGCACACCTCTGCTGATGTCATCCAAGCAAGTCATAGGTGCCCCATAAATTGCCCCAGCAGATATACCCCCCACTATCCCATGAAGCCAATTTGTTCTGCCTCTGTTGGCCTCTGGTCACGGTTAGCTGATAATACAGCTGTGATTGAGGTAATGCTGTAAAGCTCAGTTCGTGTTCAAGACAAGCATGTTAACCATGGAACTACTTCAGAGCCTTACACTGTATGGCTTTGAAGCAACTAATTCCATATCTGTTCGAGTTACAGTGCCCTCTAGTTTCTAAAAAAAATCCCCATTTGCTGACATTGGTGGCATTCTGAAATGGAATATATGAGCACACTTGTTAAACCAACTGTATGGCCACTGATTTTGCAAAACAGTAAAAATCTGTATAGCATTTTGCATTTTGCACCTTGATGAGTTTTACTAACACGCCTCAGTGTTAAATATCAAAAATATCTTTTTGTTTCTGAGAGAGAAAAATGAAAGTCATATCACTAAGGGACTTGTAGCATTACCTATATTTGACAAAACATGGCATTTTAAACCATGTACAATATACCAGTATGTATACAATTTATTGGCCGGTGCATTATTCTATAAAAAAGTAGCTAAAAGTATCAGACACCTTGTAATGTTTACATTTGCTGTGAGCAGTACAAAACATGACAATGTCTTCACATTTTTTAAATACTGATGCAAACTATCCAATTTTAAGTCGTGCACATGTGTGATCACTACAAAAATCACAATAAGAAGTTCAGTAATGAATATGTTCAAATCCTGGTGATGCCAATGGTTGACACAGTGAGAGACAGTCTGATATAGTTTTTTTTTTCCCCCAGAAAAAAAGTTGTCTTTGCTGCACGCATAAAAATTCACTTTAAGCTATCATAACGATAAGTAACTTGCTAAGGGCCAATCAACCAGGTTGGAAAAAGTAAAGAAGTTCAGCCTGTAAAGTGCTCCCTCCTGAACTTTGCTGCTGTGTGCTGGTGCTACCTCCAGCAGTATACCACTACAACAATTACAAAATGCTCTCAAATTCAGGCTAAAATTTGTGTGGTGGCTCTTATCAGTCTGGCACCACATATTCACTATGATTTAATGCAGCCTAATGTTGGTTATATAGATCACCGTGGGACTCTACTATCAATTTGCAGCCGTATGATGAATGTTGCTTTTAAGGATAATTGCTAGGCAATATGTATTTACTGCTAAATGTTCTTATTTTAGCACTATAGCTTGATGCCTATTTACTGTAGTTCTGCCAGTTCTGTACATACTTTATTGTTGTTTATGTTGCTCTTATGTATTCAATATATCATCCCATATTGTCCTCACCAGCCTCCCCAATAAATAAACACTGGTAGATAAATCAAATCTGTTAGCCAGAAAGAAGACTGCATGAGATAGGATGGAAATACAAGTCATAGGGTGGTGAAATAATATTGTGGGTGGAATACATGTTTAGACTGCACACAAGTTTTGTAAATCAGCAGAATACTGTTATTTATGTGTGATGGCACAACAGAAAGGTCTGAGAGAAAACGTCCTTTCCTCTTGTATGTTCTAGAAAGCTCTTGCCCTCCATCCCCATAGATCTTTTTGCTGTTAATGAGATATTGTATGTGTGGCACATCTAAGCTGGCAGTCCTTTTCCTTATGTGTGTTATCTCTCACCCCCCTCATCTCTCTGGATGTGGTCGTGAGACCAGTCTGCTATCATCTCACTCTTTGCTCCACCCCCCCCCACACACTTCAATCCCTCTCCTCAATTTTTGAATTTCAAGACCGTGAGTCATTTTGGCTTATTTTCTGCGGCTTAGTATCTTTCCAGGCCATAATTAGGCCTGCCTTGTCACCATCAACATTTCTAGTATTACCCGTCTCTTTAACAGCGCTCCTTCTCCCACAACATTTAAGGATCTTTGACTGAATCATGCTCATGACTCATTAGGACTTCAGTGTGGTGTAGTTATTGAGAAACTGCTGTCTTGAATCCCAGGTGGGGCACTGTTACTGTGCCCTTTATCAAAGTACCCGATCTGAATTGCTTCAGTAAATCCAGCTATATAAATGGATAATATGTCATATGTACGCTATGTAAGTCACCCAGGATAACCGCGTCTGCAAAATGAATAAATAATAATGCCTTTCACTGCCTATCTTTCCTGCCTGCCCTCCACTCTCTGATACTGATCTCTGTTCCTTTCTCCAGGACCATAAATCTACCGCTTGTCCTTATGACCCTGTACTTGCTCCTCTTTTTCCAAGCCATTTCCCCTGATCTCATTGCCGTTATTTCTTCTCCTCCTTAACACATATTTCTCCTTTTTCCTGTATGGATCTCAAGCTGATTCGTGTCCACCTGTCTCCAAAATTAGATCTCTCAGACTTGCAACAGAACCAAGCCATCTCTCTTCTTCTGAAACCTTCGAAACAATGTGACCAGTTCTCAGCATGGCTTTTTGCAGATTTCTGTACTTGATCCTTTGGAATCCGGCTTTTGTTCCTTTCAGGCCCGGAAAACCGCTCTTCTGTCTGCAGCTGACGGCTGTCCTCCCTCACACTGGCAGCCTGCGTGTCTTCGCTCCTAATTCGTCTTGATCCACCATCGGATGCTATTTTGATACTGAAGATCACTGGGGTTCATCTCGCAGCTCTTTATCCGAGAATCTGTGCCTCGTCTTCTGCCCGCTCCTCTGACACTGAAAGAAGTTGCCAGAGGGTGGTGTGACATGCTGTGGGACATTCCGCCGCTCTGCTCAAACCGAAGCGATGATCCGTGAGACACGGCCACCGCACCGCGCATAAGAAAGTCACTGAAACTTAACTTCTCATCTGATAAAGGAGGCCGGATGACTAATCATTCGTCTTGGCGCTGGCTGGTGGTGCGTTTTTTGCGGTTCGTGCGAGGCCCATTCAGTGTTGCGCTGGCAGATGTCTTGATAGGTCACAACAGGCTGCTGAGTGCACATGTCAGGGCGCTTGCATTTTTGCTCCGTTGTTTTGTCATTCTGCTCCTAGCTGTTTTCATTATTATTATTTTGATGTCACAGTGGTGGATGGGGAGAAATATCATCAAATGAAGCATCAGTGAACATTTTTGTAAGGGCTGTCAGCACACTGTCTGAAATCATGGGAAGGGGATTAAATCCCCTGTGAAAGTGTAAATGTGTGTTAAAATAGGCATAAGGCCTCCTTTGTATCCAGAATGATTGTATTTATTTATTTTATGAGAAAGCAGTCATTTAAATTGCCTTCTGTACTTTGTGGTTAGTGGGTTGGTGGCAGAAATTGTGTCAAAGCACTCCTGAAAAATGAATTACATTGACTTCAGAGTAGAAGTCGGTAAATTAAAGATGAAATTTATGCTTAAAATGGCTGTACATTTGCTACAGATTAGCAGACCTTGGTATTGACATTATTGTAATTACCATGTTCTGTCAGTCTGCATTACAAGTCAATGCACTTTCTGCTTTTTGTTAATTTGTTTTTGGTAATATCAGCACAGTCCATTAGCAATATTTTCACTGGTATTATTCCAATTGCTCTACCTGATTAAAAATGAAAAATAGAAGCGATTTGTTATTTAAAATGTGTTGCAGGTGACTGAATTCATCACATTTGTTCACACAGCACAATTATTGTCCTGAAATTAATGGAATGGAACAAAGGCAAGAGTAAGCTAAGTAACACAATACTTTACTGAGGCTGTTGTAAGTGCAAAGTTTCATGAGATTTAAGATTGAAGAAGGGCACTCCAGTTGGTAATGTATTTTTATGTGTGTCTGTGTGTTTGTGGTCATAGAAAATATACCATAACACGTCTTACCTTAAAAACCAAGTTTTCAAAGGAATAAATAATAAATAAATCTGTATTTTGTAATCTGTACTTGCTGTACAAGCTCACAGGCAAGTTTCTAAAAATGAGTCAGCAGATAAGGCTTACCTGAATGGCATTGAGGGAAACTTTTATCTGAGCAGAAATGTCATGCAGACATGCATTATAAGCAAAAGAATGTTTATTTAAAACATGTCCAGGCTAACATCTAACTGTCAGCTTATCCATGTATCTAACACGTCTCCCTAACCAGTGCTTAACTGAAGCAATTAATTTATGATAATCACAGTTTTCACATTCAGCTTCCACACCAGACCAGGTCATTTGGTTGATTTGTAAGGGGACTTAATGGATTTCTCCCCCCGTAGGACAGAAAATAGGTTTTGTAGAATTGGCACCATGCAGGGTGCTCAGACAGAAAGTGGAAAATCACGTGAACACACCATTAACTTTAATGGAATGTAATAACATTTTTTTTTTTTAACCCAGTAAAATTTACCAATTTGTGTGTAAGGCATGATATGGCAGAGAAGCCTCCATTCACTGTTTGATTACATCTTCACTTAAAGCTTGAATTTAGTATGTGGTGTTTGACAGTTGCTGGTATGCAATCAAGTCAGTGTTTTCAAGGTTGGGTGGGTCTGGTTAATTTGGAGCATCTTCAGCACAGTGCGTACTTGAGACAGCGCTTACTCTTGGCTGTTCCTAAGCAAACCACACAAAAGCAGCGTCCTCGCTGGGTCTGCTCAGTTAGTCTCATTGTAGTGCCATGGGGCTCAAGGTGGGGCAATTAACAGCTGTCTCCACAGCATGCCCGCACTCCTCTGAGTTAGGTGGGTGGGTTAGAATTCAGCAATTATGTTGAAATAGCATATGGAAAAGCCTGAACCCTGTGATCCGTAGAGAGCCAGGATCGCAGGTGGCGCACAGAGCTTCTCGTACACCCTGAGACAGACCAGAATCTACGGCAGGGGAAAAGCGTCCTGGTTATGTGACCCTGTCTGCACATTGTACTTTATGCAAGAGTGAGGTTCTCCCTACCATGTGCTGTGCTGCAGTTTTCCTTCTTCCTTCAATTAATTCATCAAGCGGGAAAGGACAGAACGGCATGCTGGTGTCACAGCTTCGGCCCAGCATCGGAAGCACCGCAGTGATTGCTCATTCATCTGCTGGGACCTTGGACATTCGCTGTCATTTTGCATCATTGTGACATCTCGAGTCCATGGGTGTCTCTTCAGGACGGCAAGTGAAAAATTCAGAGGGGGAGATTGATTTTCAAAAATAAAGTCATCTCAGACAAAAAAAGCACAAAAAAGCCCAAAAGGCTGGCTTAATTTGACTGGATGTCACTTTTTGGCTTGGCCTTGTAATGTCATGACACTGCTTTGAGATTGCTCTCAATTTAGAGTGATTATGTAACATGGATGAATATCTAAAGAGTATCCTGGGGTACTATATATGTGTTCATGTGTATATATCTACATCTATCTGTGTTATGTTTGTGTGTGTGTGTGTGTCCGTCTGTCTGTCTATCTGTGTCTGTGTGTTAATGAAATGAGTATTACAGAAGTGAGTGCTTAATTAAACCAACTCTCTGACAAAAGATGAATTAAAGCCAAATGTTAGTCTAAATAATAATGTGCTGAACTGAACATTTCTATTTGCTTAAGAAAATGTTCCATTGCATCTAGCTCCCCAAACATGTCACACCATTATTTTAATTACAGTTTTATTGATCATAGTTAGATTTATGCTCTGTGTACATTGTAAAGTGTATGTATTTTGCATTGCAAGACTTGATTGCTGTAGCAATTCAGCAGATATGAAGTTGTGAGTAGAAAAGTGTGCTAACAACTTCTGTCAGAGTCTGGCTTAGGAAGTAAGATCCCAAAGCTTAACTGCATGAATTTAGAGTCATGCAAATCTAAGCCATTAAAGAGCAAATGGTGTCCATTTAAGCCGATTACTTTTTTGCCATTGTGTTTTCTGGCAGGGAATATCAAATGAAGGGCAGAATTCAGACGCGATATCCTATCAAACGTTAACAATAAAAACATAAATAGTGTCATTTTTTTCTGAATTTTTCTAATCCAAACCCAATTTATTTAAAGCCCCTGGGTAATGGCTTGATTTATTATGGTCTTATAGGATGTTAAGTCTACAGTTTAGAAATAAATAAATCGCTTTTAATTCGTATGGATAACTGGTTGAATATCTGTGCTAGGCAGTTCTGATTTAAAATTGCCCTGTCATTCTATATTCTTCCCTTCCTGCTCCATGAGTGAACTCAGACTGAACAGTACAGAGGAGCTGATGACTGCAAATCAGAGGATGAAGGCTCCAAGTAATGCATTTTTTCCCCTTTAACCAGAAATGACTGGAAACTTAGAGCCTTAAATATTGTTCGATGTACTTTTCTCTCATGTATTTAACGTGCCCTGATCAGTTCACTTGGGGTTTAAATACACCCAAAGTAGTTGAGTCATGCAAATTTAGCCATGTTCCATACACCTATGTTTACCAGTCAGCTCATATCAATGTACGAAGTGCAAAACCTAGAGAAAACTGGTTTTATCTTATATTTTACCAAGAAAATCTAATTGGGATGATATATTTCAAGTGATATTGACCCAAGAAGCCAGCACCACACACAATTCAAAACCAATACTACAACACATAAAAACAGACAAATGCAGAGCACACAATTCCTAAAACAACACAAAATGTCTCATTAAGAGTTAAAATAAGTTGATTCTTCAGATAGAGTAGCAAATGTGAAAATAACAAATACAGCTTTGCTGTATGGATCCCTAATTAAATTCTTAAAAGTTTTAATGGTTTTTCCAAACATATTTTCATGTTTATTATGTATGATAGTTAAAAGAATTTTTCCCAAGTACAATACATGGTTATTTTAAAAAGCAAGAGAGAGAGAGCAGTAGAGACGTAGGAAAAGAATTTTCACCAAAATAACCTCATAGATAAATGTAACAATGGATCAAGGGATAAATTTGCCTGTTATAAAAAGTTCATTGCAGGGTTGTGTCTTATCAGCATATGAATAAAATGGCAAAACTCTCCACTCAGACAGATTTCATGGTAATACCAATTGAATTACCCGGTAACATTGGAAATATAAGCAAAGTAATTGCAATAGTAACTTTGACTTTTTGTTGAAGTTTAACAACAGCTGACACATAAGCAGGAAAACTTTCTTAACTGTCTACACAAAATATTACCACCATTCTTAGATACTAGAACTGGACAGTGCTGGAAACACTGTCAACCCCACACTGTCTAAATGAGGCAGGGGATTTGTTTGTGCCTCCCTCTCATGCTTTGTGTAAGGTATGTCTCATTTGTCTCCAACACCTTTATCATTGTCAGAGACAAAAGATTGTGATATTTCACTCTCACAGACCTATAGCTAGCGAAATAGCAGACTGGCAAATGGGTCAGAGACTTTTGACCTGTTCCCAGATGTGTACTGTTCCCACATAGTACTGTTCCTGTTCTTAGGAAATGTTGTAAAATAGAGGACTGAATCATCATGTTGATTCGGCCTCTTGCTAATGACAGTGTTAAAGTACAGTGTGTTACAGCTCCTTGTCCAGGCTCTTGCCATCTCAAGACTGGATTACTGCAATGCTCTCTTGGCTGGCCTACCTGTATGCTCCATTAAGCCCGTGCAGTGCTTCTTGACTCCTTATATGGCTTTTTGCTTGTGTTGTACTCCGCCTCACTTGTAAGTTGCTTTGAATAAAAGCGCCTGCCAAATGAATAAATTTAAATGTACAGTAAAATTATTTCCATTTGTATTTGCTCGCTGGCAGGTTATTGTTTTCAGAGAAAACCTGATATATTACTGCTGATTCACTTACCTGAGGAATGTAAGAACTCTTAGTAAGGGACATATGGCAATTCATTCCTACAGAAAACCATATGACAGGGGACATTATATGCTAGTATGTATGTTCATGTATGTGTGTATGCTTCACCAATGAGCAGGTTACGGTAGCCAAATTAATTTTTCACATAAACTAAATTAATTATTGCATGTCCATTAATCAATGGAGGCTGTGCCTCTACTCAGACCTCAGATTAAATAATATGTTGTGCTAAAAGAAAGTCAACATTTGACAACAAACTTGTCTGAACTTCAGAAGAGCTTTTTTTATTCACTTTTTTCATCAATGTCATTGACATTGCCGTTATATTTGGTTTGTGGCTGTTTAGACTAAGTAGGCATGAATTGAAATTCCTGTACCAATTGAAGGCCTAGTACTCCAAAGCAAGGCCTTTACATATTGAGAAGGTTCATTGAAAGGTGTCCAGGTAAACCAAGAACAAACAGATGCATGACCTATTCAGAGCTTTAGGCAAAGGCCGTTATCTGCATTCTCTTCTAGTTAAGAAAGTGTTGTATTTAAAATGATAAACATGCCACAGCTCTGACAAACATGGGACTATGTATAATTTTCCAGCAATGAAAGGATAGCAAATGTACATATACTTACATTTTCACTAGGGGGAATACACAAATAGTTCATAATCCTGTTGTGGTAATCTTCATTAAAAAGGCTAGGGCTGAGTTTTGGGTTATGATTATGGGTTATGAGTTCCAGTTGAACTTGAATATTGATGTGATATTATTCAGATAAAATGGGATTAAATAAAGTACATATTACTCATATGTAATACATATAAATTGTAAAATTACCCACAAATTACTGAATTAAATATTTTTTTAATCTGCATTTATAAATACTACAGTTCCTTAGCAATTAAAATGATTAAATAACGTTTTGGATCTAATGGAATACTTTGGTATTCTTATGGATAACTGTTGCATTATGGCTTGTTTCAAACTTAAGGTGCAACCTTGTACTCTGTATTCCTTCCATAAATTGAGGGAAACTTCAATGCTTACAGAGTACTAGGGGGAATTTGTCATCAATCCTTAATATCCTTTCTGAATCACAAAATAGCATAATTTACCATAAAATTCTCCTTTCCTTTATATTCTACCTTTCTTCTTTCCTTTATATTTCACCATATGTATTTCATCTGACTTCCTTCATTAATGTTCTTCAAAGACCATCTCTAAGAAATATCCTCCAATTTCTTTTGTTCCAATAATGTCTGCTTTGCAGCATACTGTAATTATTTGACTGTTATCATACAGGGAATACATATTTTTCATCAATTTTATGTACTTAAAGTGAATGAAAATATACTTAAGAGTGTATAAATGTATCAATCACAGATACCCTCTGCCAACTTCTATTCCGGTCTGCTTTTATTCAATTCTCCATATACTTCCATTTTCCCCAAACCACCTCATTCAGCATTTTTAGAGTTCTCTGCTTTTTGCTGGAACCACCTCTTTCAGCATTTGGCAGTTCTCTACATTTTGCTGGAACCACTCTTTAGTATTTGTATAATCACTATAATTAATTCCTGGCAAAATGTCACTGTGCCTCTCTGTATTTGCATTGGTAGCTCACCTTGCAGCCCACATTGGGACTCCCCACCACGATAATTGAGAGTTTTCATTTTGTTCTTTTCAGAGATTTCCAACTGCATTTATTTTTAAAGACATAGCCTGGACTCTGATGCTGCTGGTGGACCATTAGGACCACAGAAGCAGGAGTTAAAAATCCAAAGAGATATGTATAACAATGCTACAACTGAATTTTACTGGATATGAATTCAGCACATATTAATATCCACGGCTACAGCCTCAGAAATTAGTGCCCGCCTGCCATCAGCCATCTATACTTCTGGAGAGCAACTGGAAACCTATAGAAGACAAGCAGCAACCATAATATCCAAATCTGAAGTCCTACTGGATAGGACACATTTTGAAACTTATTTGTTCTAAACTGGGGGAATTAATATAGCCTAGTGCCTGATGCGATATGTGCTCATCAACAAACGTTTCTCAGCTGATGCAGTGGCTGCTGAGCTATAGTTAAATCTGTTACTGAGAAGCATATCTGGTAATGGTTTTCCTTAAGTCTGTCAACATAATAGTTATTTTAGTTATGACAGTTATAACAGTAAACATTTTTTGTAGTGGATATGGCTCACCTCACATAGGGCACCATTAATGCAGGGGATATTGCTACCCCCTGAGGCACTGGTCATTTAGTGTGAATAGTGAAATTTGCAACAAATATCAAATCTAATAATGTGAAATCTGTCTGTTTTCAATACAAAACACAGACAAGAAAACAGTGTAATTAAGAAATCAAATTCATTAACAACAACAGAGGAACACTGAATAACCAAAGGAAATGAAACAATAGTGCATCATCCATGACTGTCACTGAAGGTCTGCTTCTTCTGGTTTTTGTGCCAGGTACAAATGTCATCAAGTTGGGGGAATGTCAAAGAGCTCTGGTTTAATCTTTAAGGGTTGCCTTTGCATCGAGCCTCCAACTCAGTGTTGGCTCACACTCAGTCGTCCAAGAGCTGTGTTTCCTTACAGCTGCATGTTTTGGCAAAGAAACTCCGTCATCTTGACATTCAATCTTCGACAGCTGCTTCCGTAAGCTTTGCACTTGGTCATTTTGTCTCCAGTGGTGTGTCTGTTATCAATGCGGGATTTGCTTTCCAGAGCCAGTGGCGGATTCAGAAAGGAGTGTATCTGTAATGGTGCAGAGCTTCGCCTTCCAGAGCTGGTGGTGAGTTCAGGATATGGGGTGCATCAGTTATTGGGGGGTATCCCCCCTTTCAGAGCAAGGAAGGCCTTTTGGAATAAAATCACCCTGTCTGAAGCTAGTTCATGTCAAACTATGTTAATAAAATCACCTTCAGTGAATAGCCTATTGCCTACAGGTTGCTCATTTTGCATAGAACTTTTACCAGCTTCCATGATCTGTATGGTGTGCCCTCTGCTTCAGGTTTCCCTCTGTGTAAGTCAGTATATTACACTTCATGAACAATGCATTCCACAAAACAGTTGTTAGACACTTATTATTAGATGCTGATGAAGTCACTCCATGGTAATTATGCGGTTATAAGCAAAAAAAAGAAAAAAGATCTTACTTACCTTACAGTTACAAGGGAGGATAATGGTTAACAATGTGTTCTTCCTTTTATACACGACTGGTTTTGAAGGTTTCAGGCATAAAGAAGCTTGGAAGGGTGTAATCCCCTTAGGTTCTAATGCGTGAACTCATTAAATGCTAATTAAGCAGAAAATATTTCCTCATGCATATACACATAAAGGCTTTAATTATGGTTTCATTATTATTTTTAGTCGGAGGAAGTCAAGGTGTTATAACTATGTTTTTTATGTTGCCAAATTGATGTTGAGAGACAATTGACATTGACCCCGTGACTTTTTCACTACAATGGATTATTGAATTGTAGCATGTCAAGGCCATATGCAGAGTCAATGCATGTTCCGTTGTATGGAGCATAACAATTTAAGGAATTTCCAACACATTGTTCTCGTACCAACCAAATGAATGAAACTAACCAACACTGTTCTGATGTTATTCTTTACAAACCTTGCATAGTCACTCCAGTTTTCCACCCACAATCAAATGGGGAATCCCATGACTTTTGGTGGCATACTGTAGATGTAAAATGACAGGGTGTTTACTTGACAACAACAATAAATCACTGATGTGTACTTCAGTATAAAGACAATGAATCATATTTGTAAGTGTTAATAATGAGGTGACAGGACCCTACATTTTTACTGTCTACCTTCAGAATGCAGCTCTTAACCAAACTACCATATTAAAGCCTTCTAACACCACATATCAATAAAAATAATAATGAAATAAATGACAGCAATTATGCTATTTTACTACATCAGTTCAGTTACATTAATGTAAGATTTGAGAGTAACTTTTTCTGAGGTTCCTTTTTTGCCTTCTTCTTCCTAGGAAATCACCTCATTTACTCTTACCCTGAAGAGATTCATGAGGCATCAGTTTATAAATAGCTGCTTTTCACTGTTGCATTATGTAATTAGGTCTGTTCCTCATGTTAAATCAGTAGTGACATTACACCAGAGGGATGGCAGACTTGATTGTCAGGCATTACAGCAGCTACTAATTTATTTATTTATTTATTTATTTATTTATTTATTTAATTAATTTATTTATTCATTTTGTGATGTTGACTTCCGACACATCCTGATGTCATATTAATTTGACCAGAGAGAAATTATCCAAATTGACAATCATTAAACATTGATAGGTTCAACTTATTGGCTATTAAACTGGCTATTAAATAAATTGCCATCCATGCATGTTATGTGATTTAATAAAGTCAATGGGGTGGAGGAACTGCATCATAATTGAGCAGCAAATATCAATATTGATGTATTCACTTTACAGATGTAGTTTGGGAAAATTTAAAATGGTACCATCATTACTTTTTAATAATACTGCAATTAAAAATAAAATTGATTATGCACCAAATGTCACATTTTGTCATCATTGAGGCCACAACAAGCTGAACCAGACAGAGGCCAACTCATCTTGTGCCATTACTGTGATAAATATGATGAGACACATGGTAAACAGTTGTTTCATGTGGCAACTGTGTGCTGCCCATACTTACGCACCATCATATCTCTTGAGCAGTATGGAGAAATAGTGGTTATTTAGCTGGACCTGCAACCAGATGGTTGCCCAATTAAATCTCAGATAAAGCTCTACCACAGAATTGCATTGAAGCCTATGTAAAATGTGAGCCATATTTTATAAGGGCATCTTTAAAGACAAGGGTTGCCAATCTATCCAAGCCTATAAACTGCTGAATAAGTGAACACATTGTCTGTGACCCACCTTACCCGTTGTAAAAAGCTCAACATACTTGTATATGTGGCATTATTTGTTGGAGCACGTATCACAGTCTCCTCTTTTCAGCAGAATTACACGACATCAAACCCGTAATACAAACCTCAACATCAAGAACAGGAAAAAAAAAAAAAAAATCTTAAAAAGATGAGCTAGTAGACTGAATTTTATAGACAGGTGAGACCAAGATAAACTTTTACTAAAGTGATGCAGAGGTGAGGAACAAACCCCACATGATCCAAGGCATGCTTTCTCATTTGTGAAGAATGGTGAAAGTAGTATCATGGGCTTGCATGTCTCTCTTTGATTCACTCATCTTTCTTGATTATATAACAAATTATGGCTTCAGGAGGGTGAATATGGAAGTGTATAGATACATGCTATCTCTCTATTTACAGAAAAATGTCTCTAGGCTCAGTGGGTGATAATTCACCATTCAGTAAGACAATGACCCAAAACACACAACCAAGAAGTTCACTAGGGGAACAAAAGTACAACATCTTTGATGACTTCTGATGTAAATATACAAAAAGACAAACAACAAAGCTTCCTTACTGCTCTTTTCAGACAGGTTAGTCAGCTCTTTTGGGGAAATATTGGTTGATTCAAGATCAGATATGAACTTTGCCTGAACTGAACTGAAGCTTGCCTCAGAATGTGATATTGCATGTGTGTGGTGTGTTGGAAAATTCCATTGGAATACCCTAGTTTCTGCTCTTAAATAATTAAATAAAAAAATGTAATTTAGCAGACACTCTTATCCAGAGTGACATAGGTTACAATTTTATCAATTCATACACCTGGATATTTGCTGAGGCAATTGTGGATTAAGCACCTTGCCAAAGGGTACAACAGCAGTGCCCCAACGGCATGGGCGTCAGTTTGTTTTGAAAAGTGCTGGGGACAACGACGGGTTCAACGAACTAAAGGCTTTCAAAAAGTGGTGGGACGAAATGGGCCATGACAAAAAGTGGTAGGGACATGACGCCTATGCCCAACGGGAAAATGAACCAGCAACCTTTTCGGTTACGAGCTCTGCTCCTTAGCGCTACACCACACTGCTGACCATTGCTGCTCTTGTGGGTTCTCTTAGCACAGGGTTAAGGTTTCAACCTGAAAAATTCTGACATGTGTGACAGTGACATGTGTCATATAGCCATAAAAAGTTACAAGGTTATTACATGTGCACCTGGTGGAGGTATAAAACTCAGCATTCTTTAATAAGACCTCTGTTGTAATGTGCCCTTTTACTGATTGTCCTATGATAATTACATTTCCAGAGAAGGGTGCCTAAACATTGATGGTAGTGTGGGGTAATGAATTGCATTAGCCGCTGGCAGTGAAATTGCATTTGTGTTTTACATTAACAGTTATTCATTTGGTATATGCTTTTATTGAGGGCAATCTACAAGTGCATTCAGTGGGGTTAGTTGCATAGATACTGAACCATCACAACCATCCTTGAAATATAGTGTCATTGTGGGAAACATTACCACAAAGGGAATGTGAGCTATCAGAAGGGATACAACCATATACAACTACCACCAGCTTCCAACTGGATACTTCCTGAAGCTTGTAGCACCAAAGTGTTTCCCATCAAGCTTTTGTCACTGCAAAAGGTCATACTGCCACAAGGCTTTTGCCTTCGTTTCTTAAATCATCATCGGCTGACGTATCACTAAGCTTTTACTGCAATCCATTGTGTTGCCGTTGTACAAAATATTAACACAAATGTTAATATTGGAAATTACAGTTGGCCTATAAAATTAAGTCAAAGAAATTACTTGTGTAAACCTATGATTCTACAGTTTCTATTTTCTTAGTCATGAGATGGGGGAATTCAGTCTATGATGACACTTAATTGTCCATAACATTGAATAATGAATTTAAGCAAATTACATTATTTATTTTTAGTATTTACTGTTGACATGTGGGATACAAAAAATAAGCTCGAAGTCAGTTTGCCAGAAGTTTGTCTGCTCATATTGTATGAAAGAGTGGATAAAAATGTGTGCTAGGAACAAACAGTGTGTGTAAGAGAAAGAAAGTATGTGTGCTCACAAAGTCACATGTATATGTGTGCATGTGTGTGAATTAGTGTTTACATATGTGTTGTGTGGTGTGTGTGTGTGTGTATTTCATCTGTGCGTGTGAATGTCTGTGTTCTGATGCCAATGGGTAAGTGTCAGTATTTTGTCCAACAGTATATGCCTCAGAGGCATCCTACAAGCTGCAGTGCCACGTAGTGACATCATTCTCAGCAATATAGTACAATATAGCATAATATAGTGCCCCAATTTGGAAAAGAGCTTTGTGCTCCGACATTACACACCCACACAAACACAGAGCTGAAGCATTACATACGCTGAATCAATTATAGGGCACAGATGTGAAGCTTTTACATCATACACCATGGAGCACAACTTCTAAGGCCTTGAACTATTTAGAGTTCGTTCTATAACTATGAGATCCTTACTGTAAATTCTCCCAATGGCAAAAGCAGAAATTTGCATGGTATTCTTCATTAGACTTTACTGGAATCATGGAAACTCCTGTGGGTTGTATTTTTTTTTGCCAATTAAGGATAATCATTTAATTTTTTGCTAAGTGCAATTTTAAAATTATTCTTTTTTCCAGTGGATAAGAGGGTAGTTGAGCAAATTTGAAAAAAAGGAAAAGAAAGAACAGTCATTTGATTATTCCTCATAGCTCTCCAATCACTGTACTCTAGAGTCATGGAAAGCTTTGAAATCCAAAATGAATCTGTGCCCTTAAATTAAATCTTTGTTCATTGTACAGTCTCTCATGAAGATAAAACAAAAGGCAATGCATAACTTTCACCTGAAAAAATGCTTCTGAAGGAAAAAAAAAAAAATCTCTAGATGTAATTGCCTGTGAGTTGTATTAACCACAGCAGCTCCACAATGCTCACAGCAATGCAAAAGCTCAATCTGACAAGGAGGGTTGAGAAGGGATGACAAGGAATGTCTAGTTAACTATGAATAAATGAAAACTTATTTGAAAAGCATTTTAAAGAGCAGATACAACATTTAGCAACGAAGTCCCTGAAGGTGTGGATAAACTCTACATATCCTTAGAAATTATTAATGAGATGGAATTCAGTGCATTTTTCATTGCTTAAAATGTACATGTGAAAAATATGGATGAGCACTGAAATGTACTCAAACAAACACTTCCATCTGGCTTTTGTAACCCTTATACAAAGCAGATACATTAATAAAGGAAACACTAAATAACAAAATACACATGCAGGATTATACATTTGTCATGGAGAAACATGAATATATCCATCCACCCATTTGCATTATTTCGTAGCTGTAACAAAATAAGACGCTCTCAAGTGCATTCTCACACACGCATACCCCCACAGACAACCGTGAGGCAGCTTTGGGAAGTTAGTTCAGTCTTTGACTTATGTCTTTGTTCAGTAGGACAAATCTGGAGACCAATACTTGGTGTGAACCTACATAGACACAGGGTGGACATACAAACTTACAAACTGGAGCCAACATCAGGCCAGGGACTTTGAAGCTGAGAGATGACAGCTGGTGACAGTTCAAATAAAAACCAAAGGGTTGCAGGTCCCTACTGAATGCATGCTAGTCGAAATATCCTTAAGTATCTGAGGCGGTGTGATTTATGATCTTATTTATACATTACAGATTTGCATTACACTCACACCAAAAATGTTAACCAGATGGAAATAACAACGATAGTTTATTATGACATCATATCATACAAATACTTTGAGCATTTCAAAAGAACTTCTCTACACAACTGCTACTAGGTGACACTCTTTTCACAGCCCCTGTCTTACAATACACAGAACCTGAAATCTTTGTGTTGATGTTCACATGTAGCATGCTGTCTATCCTGGTGTCCCTTCTAATATGTGTTTTTTGTGTTATAGCCACCTTGTTTAAAGGTGAGATCCCCACAGGATCTATCCTCTTATCTTACCTGTGCAGGCTCTTGTCCTTTTCATGAGTTATTTATATCAGATATTTTATGCACAAATTAATTAATGGATCAAAGATTAACATTAATGGAATTTGGTATCTGTATGTAATCTACATTCACATGTTATAAATGCAGTGCATAAAAATGTTGGTCAAATTTAATGTTTACAACTCCTTGGAATCACCTCGTGTGGGATTATTCTTTTTGCAGACAGAAATTAAACTGAAGGGGAAAGATTTATATTTATTTCTTTGGGTTTTTTCAACATAAGAGCTTGAAGTTGGGCCACATCAAAGGGTTGAAACATCAGTTTAGTCTTTAGTCATTTGCAATCTGTGCTGCAGATTTTGGTAAGTTTAGGACAATATGATTCAATGTAGATCCATGTGACATACCATTCCTAATAAATGCAAATCGTGAGACAGTGCCCAGAAAACATATCGTAGAGATATAATTATTGCTCTGGGTGCTAGAATAATGTCTCATATGAGTCATAAAGCAAACAGTGAACTTCTCTCTGTAGGTCTACAGGCTGCAAGGAGACACCTGTCTCTAGTGAGCCAGAATGTGTAATTATGCAACATGAGTCACTGCATGAGGAATCAGGCTGTACTTTAGACCCTTCAGTCATGATTTGAATTTAGGTTACCTCAGACAGATATCAGCCATTCTGAAGCATTCGATTCAGGGAACTCTGACTGGTGTCATGTAACAGTGATCCAGCAGTGAACAAGGATGGAATAGTAACCATAGGAGGAAGAAGCTGTCTCATTCATTTAAGCTTGCACGAACAGTTAAAATAAATAAATAAATAAATAAATAAACTCGCCTTCAACCTCAGCTCCCTGATTTGATGGATGTCTGAACATTTATATGGAATTTTCCCCCTTATGCTAAATCAGTGGTCCTGCTTGTCGGTGAGGAGCACTCAGACAAAAAGCCATTGGACGGATGCATGTCACTTGTCTCTGGATGTCAGGCTGTTTTCAGTCCATCTCCAAAAAAAAAGGTCTGTTTTCAGTCCATTTCCATTTCAGTCCAGTGCCGTTGGTACAATGTTAATATTCTTGTTGCTAAAGAGGCAGCCTGGAACTGGCTCTCAAAATGCTGCGTGGATGTTTGACGTTTTACAGACTTTCAGGATAATGGATTTTTAGCATTAACATTTGTTATGCATGGAAAATTGCTTGCTGGTTGAGACTGAAATTTATAGGCAAAAAAGTTGGTTGTGTTTCCTGTTCCTGCATAATTTGGATAGGTACCTTTAAACAATAGGATGTCATCACTAATCTGGTATTTAAAATAGAATATGGAGATATTTATATTAATATGTTAGATTATTGAATAAATATCACTTGAGGATGATTTTTCAATTATATGACAGTGTTTGGCTACAATCTGAGCAACATAGTAACATTTTTATGTTTTTTCCGCTTTATGCAACCCTATTTTTGGAATAGTCATTGTCCCACTGCCACAACCTCTGCATTCAAACAGGTGCGCTGAGGTCAGAGGAATACAGCACTCTCTAATGCAACCAATGGCTATAATCCTCTCTACATGACACACAGCACACTATAGTCATTGGAGGATAGGTGCTACTCCGCTGATGTCACTCAAGCAACTTGCAGGTGCCTGACAGTAGTGAGGAAAGGACTCAGGGGAATACTGGTTACTGAAATACTGATTAATTGAAATACAATTAGTTAAAGTATGTGAAGCTCAGCATCCCATAGTGTCCTGAGAATGAGCAATGTTTGGCATTCGTAACAAAAACTCTAGAGCAAGATCCCAAGTTCAGTGGAAACGAAAATGGCAGAGCACATCAGCAGAGAGAGTGCCAGAGGGTTTCTGTGAGGAGATAGAAGAGAAGTGGTAAAGTGGCCATGTTCAAAGGAGGTCTCCTCTGAAAACAGTTACCTGGCAATTTGGAATTTTCAGTTTATTATCTTCAGGACATTTTTCTACCACATAATTTTCTGTCATGGTACACTTAGTTAAATTGGTAAAAAAGGCAGCTAATCTTGAGATAACAGCAATGTTATAGATGAACTTCTCCAGTTTCCTGTCGGCAGCAATATAGCAGAGCTGTGCTCTCCTTGACATAACCTTTTTTTCCCCTGAAAAACACAATACAAAGCCAAAAGGTGGAGTCACATGTCTTGTTTTCTCATTTCTCTGTTTATATTCGCCCCTGTAACTTCCCCAGGAGACTGTACCATTCACTAAAGCAAGTAAGCCGTTAAATTGTCTATCAAACTTTTTGACATTAGCAGAAAAAAATATGACAAATGCTCATTCTAAACAACACAGTTAAAAAAAAAAAGGAAGCAGAAAGAAAATATCAGTTTAAAAAGAATAAGTTCTGTTGCCATAGCAACACCCACTGAACATTTATTGACAGCCCTGGCAACATGATGAGGTGGTAGCATCAACAAAGAAAATTCATTTCTATCTATGTAAGTGATAGTCAGAAATATAGGGCAGTCATCAAACAGATTCCCAACCCAACGCCAATCCTACAACATTTTTTCACTACAAAATAAATCAAGAATAAATCAAGCAAGAGCTGTTTTTACATCCTTATAAGCTCATTTCGAGATGTGTATGTACAGGACAACGTTTTGTGAATATATAACCCCACCCTCCACTGCAAAAACATGAGACAAGCTTTTTGATCTGTCCCAAAAGGTGTATCTTCAATCTAAATGTGAAACTATTTTGATGAGAGCAAGGTGTAACAACAAAATCATATGTAAATGTCTGCAATTTTTCATATCTGTTCCACAATGTATGCTACCTTTTTTAGTAACTACTTATGATTTCCATTTCCCTTTCATTCATCCAACTAAAGGAGACCCTTCACACTGTTTTTCAGCATATATACAAAGTATTTTGAATTTTAAACTCATGTGCGCATGTGCACATATTTCATGTGCTGCCACATGTTGTCATTTAGCTACTATGGTCACTTGAATGAATAGTTGCAGTCAGAAGAAGCCCAGGGCTAGGGATGCTATTAAAAGTTATGACTAAAACAGGGCATCTGTGCTGAAAAGGCCAGTGTATGCATTTGTAGAAACACTGGGGGAATCTGCACAATCGCACCCAAAAGGGTTAACTTGCACAGCAATTCTGTTCCCAGGGGTAAACGGGAAGAAAATAATAGCCTTGAATGAGTCATGATTGGTATTTCCATGTTAAGAAAAGAAACAGCTGGGAGACAGTTATGTGCAGACTGTGTCACCTTGGTGACAGAAATCCAGTGACAAATCTCAGTGGGAACCATATTCAGATGAGGGAGTAACACATTCTCAGCCAGAATCACATATAGGGCAGCCAATTTTCTGGACCATAAAGTTGTATCTTGTCAATGGTAGGTTAGATAATGCTGTCCTGTTATGATCCAGCACCTCATTATTCGTGAAAACAAAATTATTTTTGCAAAAAGGAAAGTAAGTGTTTTGAAGAACCATGCAGGCATGTAGATTGAAGAGGTAACATTATTTTGTCTGTCTCTCCCACCATCTTTTTAATCTTTCTGTTTTATGTTTTTTTTCTTATTTTTAAAGTACAGCAGAGCAAGATTAAAACTAGATTTGTCTGCCTAGATTGCGCTGATACATCACGCTTAATATTAGATTTGTCATAAGGTCTACCAGGGTTCTGAAATTTGCAGAGGGCTGACTTTTTATTACGCTCCCTTGAGAAATGTGGTGGGAGCACAGGGCAGAAATTGCAGAGGTGAATGTGCTACGCCTAGAAAACACAGGGCTTTTGTCAGCAGAAGTGTCAGGAGAATGCTGCTGCTTTTAAAACTCTCAACAATCTGAAGTATGATTACAATTTAGGTATGCAAATACATTCTTAAGTAAACTTAAGATGTCACAAACCAACCAACAATAAAGGCAGGTTAGTCTTTTGCAGCTATGTTCTATTGAAAGGCAGAAGACTGCTTTTAGTCCCTGATCTCAATTACAGGAATGACCGTAACACAACTGCTCATGCAAAGCTGTCTAAGCCCTAGCATTTTGCTGGCACAAGTGAATGCTTCTGCAAAATTGCCAAATTTGTGCTAAAAAAAGTGATATTCAAGAAATGCCTCTATTGCATCAAAGTGATAATTTCCAAAAACTCTTTTGTTTGTTCTGCCTGGGAAGAGAGCAGATGTCTGACACAAACTGGGGTATAAGTCTTCCAAAAGATAGTAGTGTTCAGAAGAGCCCATAGAAACCATACAAAAAGACATGTTCACAAATACCCATAGAAGGCATAAAAAGTTGGCTTTAAAAAGTTTTAAAAGTTGGCATAAAAACATTGCCTTTGAATATGGCTGGAAGGAAACTAGTTATTTTTGCTTTGGTCATTGCTCTTCATTGGACCTATGTGCTATAGATAGCAAAATACTTCTTTTGTGTCAGCAACTCCTAAAAAAGGTGACATGATAAGCTGAAACCACCTGAGCTTGTTTTGCATATGGTAGTGCAATCACCAATTTCCACATGTGGGCAGTAATACTCAGAGTTCAGAAACTATTTCAAGTACTTCTCACTGTAGCCTGTGGAACAGGCAGAGCTTGATGTTTGGGAGGAGCTGGGTCATCCAGCTCCGCCCGCTCATTCTTTTCATTGGCCCTAATTCACTTGGGTGGAAGAAAGAAAAATGCATTGGTGACATGTTGACATGGTTACGTGGGCAATGGGAGATGGAGACGCCTGCAAGGGTTTTATTCAACTAAAAGCTTTCCAGGGTTCTACTGCCTTGACTGCTTTATCAAAGCAGAGGACATTTCAAAAGTGCACGGTGTAACTAAATGGAGATCTAATATTTTACAATGTACTTTTGGACCAACACAGCCTGTAACACACTTTCCATATGGTATTTTAGAGGGTATAAAACAGAACTTATCATATTTCTACCATCTTTTCACAAATATATATATTGTTATATATGTATTGTTGGTTTCCATTGCTCTGGTATTTTTTCATAATTAGAACAATATTTTTACATGTTCCTATGCATCCATCAATTTATCAGTTTTTACAAAGATCAACATGGAATAATAATAATACAAATAATAATAGTAGTAGTACTACTAGTAGTAGTAGCGTTTTTTTGATGTGCCATCACAGGCAAAAAAAAGGATGTTTCAGCCAAAATCCTTTTTCCTCAACCTGTCCGAAGAGGAGTGCTGCCTTAAGGAATCTCTGTCTTTACTGTCTTGGCTGGCATCTGTCTACTGATCGCAGCAGGTTTGGAGGCTGGTGCAAATGGTCCCTGCTCTCTCCCTGTGCCTTTGAAATTCAGTGTCCTTCCTCTTGGTCCTTCCTCTGTCTCTCCCTGTGGCTCCACCCACTCAGTGAACTTTTAACAATGGTTCCATGTATTTGATCTATATAGAAAATAGTTTCTTTAGATAAGTGCAACAAAGGCCTAGTATTACATATGAAAATACACTTCCAATATTATTAATAGTACTATTGCAGTGAAAAGCTCGAATATGTATTATTTCTTCAATATAACTGGGTAGTGGAGTGAGGATTACTTTTCATCAAAATTTTAGGCTAACTGCAAGCTCACTTTCATACCAATCTTTCATATGATCTAAAATTTGTCTCCTTTACAGAACTAAGTAGCCTGTGTAATGACAACCAGTGTACCACTGGTTGTTATAAACTGAAGCAACATTTTTCTATGTTACCCACTGAAATGACCATACAGCTAGCTAATGTTAGCTTCTTTGCTAGTAAAGTACATGATATGGAAGGGTGTGTGAGGGACTCCAAATTCCCATGGATGGCACTGGTTCATGGAGCAGGGGTTGAGTAGCACTTATTCAGACAAAAAAAAAACAGACAAAAAAACTGATTACCACGTATACAGGGATATTAACTATGGTCGTATTTCATGGTACATAATAAGCCATAATATGCATTACATTACAAGACATGCATTTAGCTGATGCTCTTATCCAGAGCAACTTCCAGCACAACAGAACCTAAGCAGCACACTAACACATTATGACCATAACCCAGGAAAGGACCACTACCTGATATACTGTGTACATTTCAACTTAATCACTATATTGTGCCTGGCCCTCATCTCATGAGTACCTGCATTTCCTCTGTTGTGAATTTAACTTGGTAAATTTGGTCGAATTGTGCCTCGTCCGTGCTGAAATCGGCAATGTGCCAATGAATAAACACAATGGCCTCCAGGGGAGAAAATACAACATCCAAGCCTCATGACAACCATTGGTAATAATTTCATGTGACCTTAATAATATGCTTGGCGCTGGTTCGCATCTGCATTAGGATAATGGCAATGTTGTCAAATTACAAAATTTTAGATTCCCCCACCTCAAACCCTTTTGCACCTTCTTCTGTGTCTCCCTTAGTCAAAGCATTACATTTGTCTAATTAGGGCCCCAAGAGTACTGTAAGGTGATGTTCTTCAGTATGTTGCTTCCTGTTTTAACATGTTTGGAATGTGTTGCACATATTTCAACCATCTAAAAATATCTGCGTACAAGTCTCTGGAGAATATGTCATCAGACATTTATTTTGAACATTTTCATAGCCTGTAAAGTTGCATTACACAGCATGTGGATCATATTACATATTTCCATTTTCACTGATTTATGATGTTTAGGCACAGCTGGAATGATGCATGTCTGCAATTTTAAACATTGGAAGTGTGAGTCTTCCACTGGCATACAGCGAAAAAGGGGCAAATTTGTAGATAAAACTGGGAGGGAGGTGGCATAAAGGTGCTACCATTTACTGGCCAAACAGACTGTAAGGCAAAATTGCCTTTAAGAGCTGAGTGTAATGATTGACATGTGGTGAAATTTACCAACGAGAATGACTGTAGGCTGTATGCTTGGCATGGGAAAAGCAAAAAAAAAAAAAAACCTGTCAATTATCTTTGTGTTGGTCTGCTTCAACTTATTATTTTTTCAGTGATTGTATTAATTTAACAAGGTTTACCGTTGTTACACACTTCCTCTTAAAAATTAATAAGAACACCATTAGTCTAGTCAGCTTTGATCTAGTTTGTATCTTATCGTCTCATTTAGGCGAAACTCTAATCAGGGATGACTTACATAGGTTAAATCTTTTACATATCCATTTATACAGATGGATATTTACAGAGGCAATTGTGGGTCCTTTCAGTCCTCCTTAAGTATCTTGCCCGAGGGTATAATGGAAGTACCCTAGTGGGGAATCAAACCAGCAACCTTTTGGTTGTTAGCCCTGCACTGTGGTACACTGCTGCCCCTTTTTAGATTAGGTTGGCCAACAGTACAATATCTCTCCTTATCTCACAATTGATTGATTATTCTTTTAAACTGATAAGCTAATGATACCTCATCTAATAAAATGTATTAACAAGCTTTGATTAAAATAATATCTTGTACTTTCTGATATAATCTTTTGCCTCAGAGGTCTCTTTTAGCTGGGTTGTCATGAGACATTACGACCTGCATAGGATACAGTTTTGCACATCTTATCCATTTACACAGCTAGGTATTTTCTGAGGCAATTCTGGGTTAAGTACCTTGCCCAAGAGGGCAACAGCAGTGCCCCAGTGGGAAATCAAACCAGCAACCTTTTGGGTATGAGAACTGCTCCTGCTACATTGCTGCCAATCAAAACAAATAAATGTGTGAAAAGAAAATTACAGATCTGGGGTGAAAACCGGTCAGATCGGGACACATTGTGTCAACTTCTGAATCTGGAGCACATTCATGCCCATACCCAGAAACACCTAAATTAATATAATCAAATACTTGTCAAGCCAATTCACAGAATCTAGCACGTTTTTCTGCTTAAATAATAGGTCATTTAATGGGAAACACTGACGTTTCTAGGCGACAGTGAAATCTCACGCACAGATATGTCTGTTGAAAATAATATCTGGAAACAGAAGCTCACATTTATAAAGTTTTTTTTTGTTTCTGTGCAATATGCTAAAATATCATATAAATATCAACTAATATATGTATGTCAGAAAGTTCCATATATATGGGGCCTCAGATACTGTGAGCCTTTGGTGTATTATTTTGTCACTAGGTGGTTGATTTTCACCTCATAATGGTTAAAGTTAGGATTGGGTTTGGGAAATCTGAAGTCCACACTTATGGGCAGCTGACTTTAGCCTGAACTGACCCTGGGAATGGGCAGAAATACATGTACTCAACAGCAGCTGATGAGAGACAGCAAGACAGGCAGTCAAAAAACAGCAAAATATTGATGGATCACAAAAAAGTCGAACCATCAATCACACTGGGAAGAAAGCAGAGAAAAGAGGAAGAGAAGTGATTGCAAAACAGAGGGATGCTATTAACATTTTGTGAAAACTTTACTATTTTCATCTGATATGTTATCTAACCAATGTTAGCTATATAATATAATGCTAGCTATCTTAGTTAAATTGGTCAGCCCCAGATAGCTAAGAGAAATATATCCTAGCAGGCAGAATGTCAAAGCTGAAAAATATACACGATGCCCATATATCTACCTAGCTAGTTTGCTGAATTTTGAACAGCATAACCAATCTGAAAATTAATCATGACAAATCAGCAGCATGCAAACTATTTGAAAGTTAAGTTTACAAGTTATGATTTTTAAATGTTTATACTTCAAAGTATCCATACACAAAAGAACAAAATATATATATTGTTCATTTTGCTGACAACCACACCTAGCCAAAACTATGCTTAAACATGCAAAAATTCATAACAGCAGAAATATAACTACCTAGACAAGCACGTATTATTATGAAACTGAAGCAAAGGGAGAATGTTTATTACATCATGCATGCTTCACTTTTGGCTCGTTAATGTGTCTGACAACAATTTTTCGCAGGCATAATGCTCATGCACTGTTAAGATATACTAGAGCTTCTTAGAGTACTATTCAAAATATATTTATTTTTTTACCAACAATTTTCTATGCATCTGTCTCACCTTGATGGCTCTTTGCCATTGACATCTCAATGCCCTCAACCACAATGCTTCACTGTGGTGCATGAGGGCACTGTGCAAATAACTGGCTCTTCTTTTTCTGTCAATGGTAACAATGTGGCCTCCATGAGCCTTAGTTCTGCTGGCCAGCATGATATTTCTACATACAGAATCTGAGGCAAAGGCACTTTAAAAGGTCAGTTTCCTCTGTCAGAGCACTGATTCTCTTCCTCAAAGACTTTAGGTCCTTGTCTTAATTGCATTTCCGCATTTCTGACTTGACATTTATTGTCAAGGGCTTATTTTTTTTCCTGAGTTGATGTCCAGAACTATCTGGCTAAGGGGGAAAATACTGATAATTTCACCTTGTTGCTTGTACGAGGGCTGTAGTGAAAATAACAGCTCATATATATAATTTTTTTAGTCCAGAAGCTAAGTCTCATGGGGCAGACCGTGATGACAGGCTTTTATCTCCTCCTCCCCACATCAACTGAGCGGTGCTGAGGTTGGTCATGTATTGCCACATTACTGACTGATTCACTAGCTCATGTTCATTTGCTGCATACTTGCCAACTGATCCAGTGACAGCAGCAACACTACCACTACTACTACTAACAATGACAATAATAATAATAATAATATAATTACCATTACCATTATTTGGGTTTTTCACATGATTTCACTGTATTTTTATTGAAAAACCCACACGTACATCTTTTAATAATTGTCTGTATTCTGTACTGAATGAAGCTGGATGAGGCTTAGCATCAAGTGAGTAAACACCTGTCTAAGCTAAAAGGAAACCATGGTATAAAGGTATTGCCACAGCCGTAATGGACTAATTTAATTTCAGTTATAAAAAGAAAAAAAATAGTCTTATGCCTCATGAGATTTTTCTTCATATTTTTCCATTACCTGGAATTATGTGCCCATTACAATATGTGTCTTGGGGTGAACCTCAAATGTGTATCCTCTAACTAGGAAGAATGCAGAAAAAGACAGAAAGTTGCACATGAAGAAGAAAAAACTTTTCTCATTTATACATAATAAAAACTTATTTAATGAGTCTTTTATTATTCCGTACCTTCTAGTGAAGGCTCTTGTTTCCTCTTCAATGTCTTTAATGCTTTCCACTGGGTCTAATACATCAATAACAAAAGCAAAGTTACACCTTTTTACAGTGATTCAAGAAGCCAATTAAAAGTAGAGAAACAACAACCCTAACAATTATTCTAGTCTAATGACGGAGTGCAGACCACTTCATAGTATGGTTGTGAATAAATAAATATCAAATCTGGTGCAATATATGAATAACTGTAGTTATAACTACAGTTATAACTGTACTTATTAACATGAACAGACCCATCTTGACTATAATGTGAAGTATGGTAACAAATAAAAAGGTCCTGCCAATTACAACAGCAATAACTTGCAACTAAATTGTTGGAAAGTAGCAAAGCGGCAGATTAATCCAGAAGTACTTAAAATTTTAAGTTCTTTTTAACAAAATCATGCAAAGAAAGAGATTACAATATTTTAGTCAAGGCCTGCTTTTGTATTCTAGATCAAGTGAGAAAAGCAAAGTCAGTAGAGGAAAAAAATATCTTGTTAAAAATAACAGCATTTGCTGCATTACAAATGCTGAGCTGTGTACAAAATGTCTACTGTATGCTGGGTTCATTTTTGTACACTGTCATTTATGTCTGCTTTGAGGTTGTATGACAGTTTCTGCCCTAAAGAACCTGACTGTGTCCATTCAGATTAGTTTTGGTAGGGCAGGGTCAGAAGTTCTTTGATATTTATAAAGTACATCAAGTTTGCAGCTGGTCCCAAGGCATCATGGCATATTTCCGATTCAGAATCACAAAACCCTTATTAACCCATGGAGACTGATCATTTAAAGCTGGTTTCCAGACCAAAAAATGGCTTTCTGAGACAAAGAGATGAATCCCCTCCTCTAGATCCCAAATCCCTCTGAAAATCTCGGATGTGTTTCCTCGTGGAATGCAAAAGTAACCATAAGCTCCATAAACCTGAATAATGACAACCTAAACTCTCATAATGCACACTGAGTCCTCTGTGACTCACTTGTAAAATCAGCATGATGTTGGCATGACAACATACCCTCCCCTCGTTATTGAAGCCTGGTCACTACGTTTGTGTAGTTGTCATAGTCACATAGGCAAATATTTATATTTGCATCTCGATTCCCTCATAAAGGTTATGTGTTTAAAATCAGAGGAGGTCCCTTTCTAGAATCTTTGTATCATCTAAGCAAATAAATCCTGTAGATTATAAACCTTAAGAAACTATGTTTTAAGTCAAAGTCAAGAGGCAGCAAGAAGCCAAAAATGACAAAAAATTATAGAAGCCAGTCAGCTCTTAAATTGACTTATGCTTTGGTACTGTGGCTGTTTGTCCACTATACCTCAGACTACATGTAATCACTACTGGGCAAGTGACTGAGGATTCAACCATATATTACATTACATTAAATTACATTCATTTAGCAGATGCTCTTATCCAGAGTGACTTCCAGCACAAGAGAACAGAAGTGTACCCATTCAAGTGAAGACCAGGCTATCAACACTCCCAAACCAGTGAGTGTAAGCACAACACCATTCAAGTAACTTGTGCTGACCTGAAACCAGACAGTAAACTAAGGGAAGTCCACTAGATACACTACCATCAGTAGATCACAGTATTCATAACACATTGTAAAATGAGCAGCAAACAATACAAGTATCAGTTGTTAGGGGGTAGGGATTCAGTTGGAACCAAGATACAGTCTGAAGAGGTGGGTCTACAGTCTGTATCAGTGTCATACATATGTGCATTTTCACACGGTCACTATAGCAATGCAGAAAATAGGTAGCTAATAAGCTCATTTTAATGCTGGAGCCACAGCATTACAGTTACATTCAGTACAGTGGTCTGTATGCATATTCTCAACATCCAAAGTTTTCCTTTCATGTATAATACATCTGTCATTAAAATAAGTTAATTTTATGTATACATTTGTTTTTGATGGTGATTATTATTATTATTATTATTATTATTATTATTATTATTATTATTATTATTATTATTATTATTATATGCCACTGAGCACATGATAATGTGTAAGAATTGAAAGAAATAAATAAAATGTTCACCTAAATTCATAATGGAAAGTTTAGGATGAAGAGACACAGTGATTCTGAATGCCCACTTTTACATTAAGACTCCGCACATTTTATTTTAAAAAATGGACATTGTTAAGCACCTTTCATGCATGTCATTAGATCTGTTAAAGTAGAACTGATAGAAAACATTGTAGAGTGAAAGGAATAAGAATGAGGGTTTCTGCCAATGTTAATTTCAATTCAAGACAGCACAGCAGGATGCACTGTGTTGTTTCTCCAACTTTTGAGAATTTTCTAGCACAACAGACAATATTTCTGATGGCTTTGTACGGTTCTACATCGATTAAAACTGTGATTATTTTTGATGGCAGCTGTTCCAAAAAAGCGATGATCATAGTCTCAATTTATAAAAGTAAATCAATCCCTTTTTGTGGTATTGATCCCGAGAGTGGAAATGGGACTTCTCATGGTCCTATTTCCTGGAGCTAACTGTCATTCTGAAGATTATAATCACTCTGGCACTGTGCTTTCATCTGAGCCAGTCAATACAGCCTTTGGCTCTTGAACCTGAAATGCGCTATGAAATTGTATCTTTCACCAAACCACCCACTGGGGTGGTGCCATATCTGACATGTAACCAAGTGAGAATAACTTTCACAAAATTCTTTGTCCATGCAAAGAATGCTTAACACCACTGCCTCGATGTCATACCATTGAGGGAGTGAGCATGACTAAATGTCTTTCTCAATACAGTTCATTTTTCTGTTTGAATTTCTGACTGCATGCAGTTTGTCAAAATTGAATGATAGAGAATCTAATGCAACCTGTCTATTGAGTTTCCATCAACTGAGAGAAACCTTTCATCTCTGCAGTTCAATGATTTGTGAAGAAGATTTGAATAGAGCGCCCCCTAGTTATTACTTAGGTGTTAAGCAGTGTGAAACTTCAATCAATCATCTGCATCACTGCAGAAGATTGCAGCAGAAGATTTAATCATCTTATATTTGGATGAATTGCCAAGTTCATAACAGCGCCCACAAGCTTATAATTAATGATTTAAGTTTGGTACCAACTGAATTTAGGATCATTTTTACCCAATGCCGCACACACACACACACACACACACACACGTATATATCCCTGTTATTGGTATATTGGGATGTAGGTGACTCTTATTGACATATGATGAAAATTACCTCAGACAACAAAGTAAAATATGAAATCTATTCTGAAATTGTGGCTGGATTACAGTCACTGCATGAACTATACTAATGGGTGCAGATATATTAAGAATGTAGTTATTGAAATCACTAGATTTCCCACACAATATGTCCTGACCTCATACTTGACCTCGTACTTATCTGGACTACAGTCTCTGTATGCTGTTAAGGTTATTCACTTCAGAGACCAAATAAAGTCAGTTTGTGCTGAATTATAGAAAAATAATTACAATGTTTACTATTCTTCCTTTAACTACAAAAGCCAGGGGTTATTTATTCTTGAGGCAGCATGATGAAAAAAGAAATATTTTTCATCATGTCTTTTCAGATGTTGAGCAGATTGTCAAAGATACTGCTACACTCACATGGACAGATTGTATTTTTACAATATGGATGCCATGTTAGTTTTATAACAATAACAATAAATAATCACTGAAAATTAGATTGAAAAAAAAAATCTCAGGTGAATTGGATTTTAGGCCAGTATTTGAGCCAAGTAATTTCTTCACAATTTAATTTAAATTTCTCAATATATCATTTATACTGAGAGGTCAGCTTGAAATAAAATCAGATGTAATCAAAATAGTCCTTTTTTCTCCTCCTAAAAGTGATACTTTTCTCCACTGACTGCAATCTCTTCATTGACTGTTCTGATGTTTTCAAAACACCATCTTTGAACTTGGATTTTAAGCTGTGGCATGAGATATGTGGCAAGAAAATAGGTCATATAGCAACTGACCATTTGGGACGGAAGAAAATGCGTGAAATAAAAAATTCCACCAGGCAGAATTCCAAAAGTGAAATTGAAATGCTGTATTGGAATGAGTTTGACATGATGTACAGAGGACAGTTGGGCCCCGCCCCCAGGGGGCTCCTTCTCCATATTGAAGGAAAGTTTTGCATGTCTGCCCAGCGTCAAAGGGTAGGACATGAGGTACGATCACCCCGCTGGAGGTGGGACCAGAGCTGATAGGGGCAAGGATGAGGCAGGGGAAGATGAAGTTGCTGAAGTAGCAAAGACATGTAAGTGAGACTTTTTATAGGAATACCTATATATCCCTCTTTACAGTAATGTGTGTTTATTGTTTTCTGAAAAAAAGAAAAAAAATCTGCCAATTTTACCTTCATAAAAGTTGAGTCAAAATAGGTACTAAAAATAGATTTTCCTTTTTTAATGCCAGATTACGGTAAAACTTAACCTATGGATTCAAACATTTCTAATTTAGATTCACAAAAGCCTCTCAATTTTTTATTCTCAAGCACACTTTGGCAAATTAATTGAATTACAAAATTAACTGAAAGACGTTAGTAATAATTAGGAGGATAGGGCCGCAAAACAATAAGTTATTTATCAACTCACACACTGAAGAATAATTAGGGTTTATTTTATGTGATGAAAAGACAAAAATAATTATTTTTCACTGATCTTACTTTTCACTTAATCTTTGTAACTAAAAGAAAATTAAGACTACTACAATAAAGCAGAATACAGTATCAGGAAAACAGAGCACTGTCTGTTTTAGGGAAAAATTGGGAAGCAATGTTATTATAAGAAACATTTGTCTGATCAGAGGTAATTAGATTCTGTTCACATCTTTGCAAAGAATGAAAATTAAGTTTTGTTTATTCTATATGTCTGGCATTCATTTTGTTAATGCAGTAGGAGGGTATACACAAATCGATCAATAACAATTTAATTCAGACAAACTGCAGAGTAAGCTCTTTGGTGGTCTTCTTGTATTGTGTAATATACCTTAATGGATCTTGATGTGTAAACATTTCTTATTTCTTTGTAAGATGACTGCCAATTAGATAAATGCTTACATTGTATTTTTACTCCCCCAAAAAAGTAGAATAAATCAATAACAATAAAAATATAATAACAACCTGTTTTCTGTTTTTTTTTTTTTTTGTCAGTTTAACAATTCCTAATGGAATGGAGACAGAGCATTTTCAGCTGCAGAACACAAACTATGCATGACTTCAACTATGCCATGCACCTTCCACATTTTTAAAGTGAATAGTCTTGCATCTGACAATCACTGACACACTGATAATCCTTTTATCTCTGTCTGTACACTTCTGATTGCCCATCCCCCAAAATGTTACCAAGGGCTATGATTAAACAATTACTATAATTAAACAATTATTATAATTTCAAGTGACAGTGTAATTTGCAAGAGAAAAGTGAACACAGGCTAGGCTGAATTAAAACTGCAACATACCAGCCAATAACCAATTATGAAGTTGTAAGCCAGTAGCTTATTTCCTTTTCTCAAACTCATCAAGTGCTGGGTTGTAATTAGGATTTCCTGCTGGGTTTTGATTAGTCTATACCTGAGTCACAGTGTGTGTGTGCGTGAGTCTAGGGGTGGAGGTGCCTAGAAGTTTGAAGCCAGTCTGTATGCCTAGAATTTGCCTTGTCTAAATGGCTCCAAACATCTTATACATGGAGTGGTTTTAAGAAGCATCTAGGTAGCATTTTAATCATTTATGTTGTTTTCAAACCTTGTTCATTGTGCATTTCACTCCCTTGGAGAATGCCACAGTCTTGTGTTGCTGCCTTATACTGAGCCAAAGTACTTACCTGTCCATTTATTTGATAGAAAACTCAGTCAGCTGCAACATTAAATTCCTCAACTTTCCTCTGTATCTTTAAACCTATTACTGCTGGATTCAGGAGCAGGAGGTGGGGGGTGCATCTGTGACAGATTCACTCTCTAAGGTGTGCAGAAATTTAGCATTCCTCTATATTGACTTTTAGTTGAAAAGAAAAGGGAAAAGAACAAGTAATACAACAGTTTCGAAATTCCCTGTACAAATCTCTCCTCAGAACCTCAGTGACATTTCGACAGCTGATATATGAGTTATAATAGAACCTTGACGCTGGTCCATGATAGACATTTTGCCAACTGTCTCTGTCTCTCTCTCCCTCTCAAAAAAAAAAACCTGTTGTCAGACTTCACCTCCGCAAAATCAAACATTTAACCGCTGGCAGGAGCCCAGTTTTGAAAATCCCCTGATCCTCAAAAAAGCTTTTTTTGGAACTGTCTTCCTTCGACATGTTGAAGCTGGAACATCTCAAATTCAATGGACAGTTATAGACAACAAAAATGAAGCCCATTGAACACAACCCTGAAACATGACAGGTAATGTGCAGTAGACATCATAAAGGTTTCTAAATTAAGCAGGGGAGGCTATTGAGGGAGTGGAAATTGTCTGCGATGTGATTAGAACGATTTAAAGGTTTTCTTAAGGCAGTGGCAGCATGCGTCAAAAAGCATAAAACTAAAACTGGATTCCATCTCTGGGAGTGAGTCAGGGCGGGTCATCATGAAACAGTTCTGATTGCAGACAGGTAATTAAATGTCATGGCATTTGATCTTTTGAGACAAATAATCTGTTGATGAGAGAGGCTGTTAACAAAACCAATAGTGACAACACAAGGGAGTAGCTTGGAGGAGTAAGGGAAGCTGGGTGGAGATTAGTGTCTTCATTAGGCTTGTGATCATAGTAGATTTCGATCCTGGGCAAATTGGCTGAAGTCTCTTTACTGCAATTAGATGGACTGCACCACCTATCTTTACCACATGCTGAAGCAGCAAACCAAAGACAACAAAATGAATGGCATGACCACATGTGGTTATAAAAAAAATTAGCCCTGCAATTATCTGCAAACCATCCATCCTTGATAAAATGGCGTGGATTGTGTCAAAAGCATTTCTGGTGTTTACATTTTTGCCAAGTATTTTATCAGTACTGGCATTTATATATGATTTATATATGAGTTATATATTAACTCATATTTATATATGAGTAACACCCAGTAAGCAACAATCATATTGACATTACTTCAGTAACTAGATAGACAACACACAACAGTAGAAATGAAGGACCAAGAACGTTATTGGTAAATGTCATCATAATTTGATAACTTAATGTTGGGGTACAACCTGGAAATCCCTAAAATAAACTCAGAAGTTCCCATAGAGGCAGGCACCTCTCATTTCCTCATGTTCCACAAATTTCCAACACAACCTTATATTGAGTGTCCTGTACTGTCTTGTATTGATGTTGCTGACAGGGCTATAGTCAAAATAATAGATATTTAAAATCATCTTTCTTCATAAGAGACTGTAGAAATGTTAGCCCAATGCTCTGTCTGTGCTTTGATGAGCCATGGGTTACCATTCTTCACGGTTTTATAGAGTTTTGATCTGTGTTTCATTTACACTCTTACACAAACAGCTGGACAAGTATATCCCATTTTAAATGAATTTCCTTTACAGTTGTGTATATTTTTAAAGCTCAGCTACCATGTCTTAATTGAATCATGTAAATGAGCAGCCGTGTTATAGCTATCCTTAATTTCAACACTCAAAACATGAAAATTAACTTATTTTGTTGTACATTCTTGTGATATAACAGTAAAAGTTTTGAGCAACGTGACATGTTGTAGTGTTTCAAGCTCACAAAAAGTTTGATATATTTATGTAATGAAAACAATGCTCTGAATTTAGAAAACAGTTCTATCATTCCGGATTGTTTATCATATCAGCTATTTTAGGGTAATATTCAATAGGTTTTCTGGAGCTTCCCCAGTGCAGTTTTCGTTTTACTGAAGCCACAGTTCAAACTCCTATCCCACCTCATAAAACAAAAAGGGAGATCTTCTTTTGGTACCGCAAATGAAAGGCCATGAAGCTTGGAAAATGTGTAATATATAGGACCTACTATTTACAAGGATATTTGATAACAGTTTAGTACTGTGCCTGTGTTTATTTGCAGACAACTACTCCCTGTACCTTTCCTTATTCAAATTGTATTTATGTGACATAGGGATACAGGGATTTTTGCAGCTTACACCTTATGATATCACAGTTTAAATTCCAGTTCTCATTTCTGAAATACATCATAGGAAAAAAATACATTAAAAAGACATTATTTTAATGAAATAATTTATCTGTTTTTCATCTTCATAATCATCTACAGTAAAACTTGCATTGCTTTGTTAATCATTCCATTTTGATTATTTTTCTAAAGCAGAACATTTGATATTTGGCTGCTTTGATGTCTGGATTCTTAGACATCCCATAGTTAGTGTGTTTTTTGCAATTACCCATTTTGTCTTGGTTCATTTTATTCAGTGGTGTGAGACACAATTAAGGAGCCTCAGCCTAATTTATACCCAGTGGTGACATATAGGCAGTGAATCAGAAAAATAGATAATTACCATTCAAAGAGACGGCAAAACTTGTTTAACTGACATTAATTAGTCAAACATTAGAAAACTTGACTCGAAACCCCCTCATCCATAGATACTAAAACAACCCACTTGCTAATTGGTGCATTTTTGCAAATCGTATTTCAGAAACTTTGTTGAGAAAGCCCTGGGTACCAGAATTTGCCTTATACTGTCTGACACAGTATTTAAAGAGTTTAACTATATCTGCATACATTAATTTCACAGTTAGGTATTAGTTCAGTGCTCATTTCAGTGCTTCCTTCCATGATCGTGTCTACAGTGGAAGCGGGGGTTGTCAGTTCAGTTTCCCAGATGAGTCAATTGCTTGCTGCTCTCCGGCATGGGGATGGTGGGGGTCAAACCATGATCCTCTCCATGGGGCATAGATGTCAATCAAACACATCAAATTTTAACACGGTGCTCTTTAGGAAGAGACTGTCACAGAGCTCTGCAGTTTTCATCTACAGAGAAAGAATGGAAGCCATAGCAGAGGTAAGATGAAATGAATGTAAAAATAAAAGCAGTTCTACAATGACAATAGAAGAGAAATCACCTGGGGCAACAGAATTAATACTGTGGGGTACATTTCTGAATAAAGGTTTGTGAACAGAGATGTCCACATGAATCACTGTTCAATTATTGTAATGATACATTTGTGATATACCTATGATTAATATGGCATCATAATTATAAGGGAAACAAACAAGGCTTACTTGTGAAGAGAAAAAGATTCACCATTCACCCATGTGAAGTTTCACTCCTTTTTCAAACATGCACATGTAGTGAATTATCACTTATAATATAAACTGCATAATTACAATACAGATAGAATTTTAGAGACTAAGTTGCTCTTTCAGAATGTTTGGTAGCTCACACTACTCCAATACAATGACTTGGTGGCCTGCATCTAAACCGTAATGGTGTGCTTTAAATAGCCTACTATTTACATCATCAGACCTGACAGACCAGCCAGGTCACTCTGTTCTATAACTTCAGGCTGCTTGGCTGTCCATCCCGTTCACAGCTATCATGTCCTCTGTCTGTTCTGGCTCAGTGTGGGACGAACTTCCTGTAGCAGTCAGGATAGTGGAATTGCTGGCCAAATTATGTTGCAGACTGAAGACCCACCTGGTCAAACTGCACCTTAACTCCCCCATCTAAGCATAAATCATGTTCTCTTTTTTGTAATTTTACTGTAGAATATGTCTTACTACATGGTATCTTGAATTGTTGCATGTTGCAAGCATGCACACAATATCTTTTTTTTGCATATCTGTAATGATGCCAGGCAAAAAGTTCCTTTGAGTGGAAAGTTCTTTTCTCTGTTCTGTATAACCAATCTGTGCCAGTATTAAATGGTTGTGCTGAAACCATTTTGAGTTTGACACTTCTTTGTTACACTCAGAAGGAGGCTCTGGTCAGTGTAAGCATAAGGTTCAGTGTTTTTTGCCCAAATTTAATAATTCTGGCACTTACAGGGCTGTCTCATTCAGAGAACACCTCGTTCCGCCTTCTAAAGAAAGCATGGCTCATTCATCATTGTTGAATCTGTCAAACAGTGGCATTAGCAAGATATTGCTATAGCTCCAGTCAAAATTACCAAAACACTTGCAGTTTTATAGCCTAGCTCCTAGTGCTGGGTTGAAATTGGGGTCCTAAGTGTCTCTGTTTACTCTTTGAATTCTAATAAATACCCTTTTCATGAAAACAATACATTCTAGTGTCTTTGTGAGATTTACCTTTAACTCATTTCCATCAATGTCCTCCTGTTCTGCTGACAGAAATCTTGAAATAGCTTCTGTAGTTCACTTTGTTAATCAATTTGTTAATTTTGTTAATTGTTAAACTTTCCACTTGACACATTTATTTAAATGTGGTCAGAAAAAAGCATTGCATAACAGGAAAACACTAGACTAAAGTTTTGTTCTTTAGTTCCTTCACCTTGTGTGAAACATCAGATTATGAGAAATACAAAGCAAAATATGGGGTTGTCATGCTCTGTATTTCTCCTGATAGACTATGATTAAAAAATACACAACAGTGAAGATCTTTATTTTAACATTTGATAGCCTGCTAGTATTGGGAGCAGTTGTGATAGGTACAGTGCCATTTTAATTGAAATGATAAAAAAGTGCACCATTTGCATTGAAAACATGATGATTTGGCTGTGTGAATGAACTGAGGTTGTCCTAATGACCAAAACCTCATGTCTTCTTTTCAAAGAAAGATAGGCCTACTAGTATTGGTCTTACCTTTCACCTTTCATCACCAGTATTCTCTCCTACGGACTCCGGAGCTAATTTGAGTTGTAAGCAAATAAATGCTCAAGCTACTAATGGAGGTTTTATGGTATGTAATATAATCATAGAGGAATCTATAAGAGGTGTCTTGGACCAATCAAGCTGAATTCCAACTTCATGTGCCACCCAGACTCTGAATAATTTTATTATTGCAAGTTATGTATGTGAAGAGTACATGATATCATTTAAAGCAGCGTTTCTCAAACCTCTCCTGGAGTACCACTTGTCCTGCATGTTTTAGATCTCTCCCTGCTCCAACACAGCTGATTCAAATGATCAACTCGTTATGAACTCCTGAAGCTGCTTAACAACAAACTGATCATTTGAATCAGCTGTGTTGGAGCAGGCAGAGATCTAAAACATGCAGGACAAGTGGTACTCCAGGAGAGGTTTGAGAAACGCTGATTTAAAGAATAGGCAAGCACATATCTTTTAACAACAGCATGCACAGTGTTATACCAGACATCAAGACAGTGCTCAGTATAACCAATATTTGTAAACTTTTTTTTTTTTTTTAAGTTGGATAGAAGAGTTGATATTTCAACAGGTTTAATAGTTGTAAGTTAAGAAACCTTAATTCTTAACTGAACCATTGTTATATTGCAGATTTCATGTTTCAAAATTTCAGATTGATCTGAAATTTTGCGCCGCTTGAACAAATCCGTTCATTAAGACATTTCCATATTCAAAAGTTGCCATCATGTCTACTCGTTTCTTTTTTTTTCTTTTGTGCTGATTAAGCTAATTTTATATCTTATTAGCTTTTTTTCTTCACTTGCCTTCATTACAGCTCCATTGACTTTCTTGGCAGACCATCTTCTCATTTTTATGCAAAAGTCATATTGCAGGGCCTCTGAAATGGTTTCATTCCACAATTAAACAAGATCAATTTCTCCAGCTCTCAGGCTGAAAAAGGAAAAGCACACAGTCACCCCGCTGTCAACTTTCAAGGAAAAGGCACCCGTTCCCTTGAAAGAAGCATAATGACCATGGTAGATCTCCTGGAACATTACTAATTATTACATTAACAAGATGTTCATAATTTATTTTTATAATTATTCCTAATGATTTATTGCAAGCACGTCTCGGGATAATTAATCAGCTCTCAAAAAGTGTAAAAGACCTTTTGTGCCCTTCATTGGCTAATCCCCGTCACAAAGGTTATTGTGACCATTACTCACTACTCCCGTCTCTCCACCAGAATATATTTACTTTGGAATTCAATTCCTGGACAATGGCAAAAAATACCCCAAAAAATGGTGAGTTGAACATTGAATATCTGTTCAAGAGTAGGGGACAGGACTAATTTGAAGTGAGTTCAAGTGGCTGTACATTTGAAAGGATTTAAATTACATATAATACTTCCCACTCATGCGAGGGGTCATTGTATCCATTTTGGCACTTTTCCATTCATTTCCAATTGCCCTTCCGGAATGCTTAAACAGCTAGGTTGTGTTACACTTGTAGCGAGACAAGAAATTACATCTTGATTCATTTCCAACTTTGTCACCCTTTAGTTTGAAGCAAAGTGTTTTCATTAGGTAAAAAAGACAAAAAATGAACAAAAATAGTAAAAGTTCATAACCAGGATCCTTGTTTTAATGTTTATTTAAATCAGATGTAAACTATGGAGCTCTGCTCTATTGCCTGGTGATTGTTTCCATGACAGTGCTGTGCAAAGAATCTCCTGTGAATGTACAGTACAAACCTGATTGGAACCTACAGTAAAATAGCTGAAATTACAGTTCAGAGCATGATGCCTCTAAAAATCCAAAAAAGAGCTTCCAGCAATGGCATCTGCTTTGTATTTCTCACTTACAAGAGTTAGCTGTAAGCAGGTATTCAAATTTATGTATTGAGCATGTATGAACCTCCTTCAGTTCATATGTATTTTTTTTTTTTTGGATTTCCATTCAAAACTATCCTGAAATTCTGCCTGATGGCTGATAGAGGGTAATCAGGGTTGGGCTTGGTTAGGACTTGGATGGGAGACTATCTGGAATTGGTGCTGGGGGGCCAGAAAGTGTCCGTCTTCCCTCTGGACCTAATAGGAGACCAGTGCCACAGTGTAGTAATGTAGTGGTGGGGACACTGTGCTGTAGGACACACTGTCTTTCAGATGAGATGTTCAGCCGAGGTTCTGAGGCTCTGTAGTCACTAAAGATCACATGGCACTTTTTGCAAAGAGTAGGGACTTCCCTGGTGCTCTGACTAAATGCACAATCAAGCCCTTTTAGTCAGACCATAGGATAATCCCCTAACATAATTTGCTAAATTACTCCCTCGCTCTCCACTATCTCTTGTGGTGAACATTGTCGTGTAAAATGGCTGCCATGGTGGGTGCTACCCATTTGTGGTGATTGAGCTGAGCCCCACATTTGGTGTAAAGTGCTTTAGAACCTTGACAGGGTGAAAGGTGTTATATAAATATGATTTTTCCTTTTCCTTCTTTTATTATATTATTATTCATTATGACAATATTTTCAGGATATTTATTTCCCTTTTGAACAAGCATTTTTTTGAATGTGAATGTGGTTATTTTCTAATGTCCAATTGACTGTACTGTTGGATCACACATGTTATGATCTCTGCTGTCTTGATTGTGTGTCTGACCTCCTGTATGAGCTATGGAAAGAATATCACCATCCAAAGACAAGAAAACAATCAGTTTCTGTTAGTTTTAAGTTTTATTTTTTCATTATTTGTCATTTAGCTCCAGCATTGCACCTGTGTTTTCATTTTCCTCACTTGGTCAAGCTTGGTCAGTCAATTCCTTCATATATCAAGCATTGCGCTTACAAGTGCTGATATTTTAATTGAAATTTGCCTATTAAACATGAACCTCTACAATGTGAAGACTAAATGTGGGCTTTAGTCCTGATTGAATTACCAAGTAAATGCCAAAAACAATAGTATATGCAGTGTTTGACATCAACTGACTAAAATCAATTAATTGAATTATTTTAATTTGATTAAATGATTGTTTTGCAAGACATCAACCAAACCCTCATTTTATCATCTTACAGAAAGTTGTGTTGGAATGTTAACACACATACACTTCCCTGTAAAATACTTCAACAAATTAAGGTGCTGCCTCATCAGCAATAGTTAGAGCATTTCTTTGCAGTTTGTAACTGTGTACGTGTGATCATGTTCATTGCTTAAAAATGAACAGAAAAGAAGATCCTGGAAGACAAACTGGAGCTCAATTACATTTCCGTGCATTTCCACACATCCCCCCCGCTGCTCTTTCATCATAACACAGACCTAATTTCCTTCCTCATCAGAGGCATGGGCTTCTCCTTTTGAAAGCTTGTTCCTGCTCCCTCCTTTCACCGCTCCTAATGAGGTGGCAGATGTTTCTTCTCGCATTCCCTGGCTCATCCTTCCAGTGGAAGCCTCAGTGCAGCTGCTAATCCCGCTAATGCCGTCTTTCTGAAGGTGAGCCATGGTAAAAATCACCTCAGGATTGAGCCACATTTTGGAGCGTGGACAATGGGGTTGAGGATTTCTACATTGCATCCTTTCAAAATGCATCTTTTTAAATGCATTTTAAACTGAGTTACCTCAGTGCTAAATTTTCAATTCTCTGATTAACATGATTTGATCAATACATGAATTAGATATTCTATAAAAGCGTATTGAATTACACACCATCAGTCACACATATGACACCATAAACTGTATTTACTGTAAAGGAATTACTCCATATCATTTGGAGAACTGTGTGCATGAATGAAAAGACATGAGGCATGTACTGGCCACCAGTTCTGAACAATAAAGCTCCAAGGTTTACAAGAATAAGAGGTGTGTTGGGTAGAGCTAATAGTCAAAAGACATGGTGTTCTACTTTGAGAAAAGTGATTTTTTTTCATTTCTGATGAGAATGGCCATGCTGGATGCCTAAAGCTAGCACTGAGAGTTTGCACACACAGAGAGAAGAACAGAAAACTGTCTCATGCCCAGCAGCTAAAACACTGTGGAAGGAAGTGTAGGTGTCCATGACAACCACCCAGTTGAAGAAACCTTCAAGGTTGATTGGTATTATTGTACATTTGATTTACATAAAAAACAGCCTCATTTCAGTCTTTTCACATGATCTCTTTGTACCTTGTCAATGAATTTCCTCCCACAATGTGGTCAGTGCATTTCCCTTCCTCCCCTATCTAAAATGAGGAAGACCAAGACCAAGGAGGGCAGTGTTTCTTTTGTTTCAGTTCTACAGCCCTGATATTCACAAATGTCATACTCTGAGAAAGAGCCTACTTTAAATTCTCTGTAAATACAATTGAGCAGCATTCAGTATCAGTGTGAAAGCACTGGAGCTTTTGAGTATTGAGTATCACTAACGCAACATGATGTTGGATATCAGTGGCTGGTTGGATGTCAATGTCAACCAAAACTGGTTAAATTAAATTGTCATGACAATTTACTTAGTGCAAAATGCCTATTGGTTGGTGTTGGGTACTATGATAGAGAGGTAAATATTTGCCGAACAATGATGCAGCATTCTGTTTTCCATGTCCAAAAATGTCAACACAATTCAGATTTAGCATTCAGAGGCTGACATGAGTATCAGGCAAGTAGTTTTTAGCTAAACACTTAAAAATATGTGGTTGAAAGTACAGTGCAAGGTGGCAGTAATGAGTAGAAGTCTAAAAAAATGAAAAATGTTCGGAAAAGTGCATTTTATAGAAACATAAGTAGTGTATTTGGGGAAATGTCACAGTGCTTCAACAAATTCAATCAATACCAATTAGTGCACTGACAGCTTTGGACCCATAAAGCAAACCGTTTGCAAACAACACCTATAAAGCCTATTACATAGATGACCTACTCAGAAGTATGTGAGTCAGATTATATTATCATGTGCCATCTGCATTCAAAAAAAGATTCAATGTCTACATTTTAATTGATGGGCTAGTTATCTTGAAATGCTAGTGACAGCCTAAGAATGTTCAACTCCCTTACTGTCTTGAAGGTGGAATGAAAACATGGCAATCACTTTGTTTTTCACTTTATTTTGTATCCTATGTTATGTAAATTGGTTTCACAGTGTTTCAAGTAACTTAAGCATTTAGAATTCCCATGACAAATATATGCTAAGAACAAAGTACTATTATAAAAGTGTGACAGATAAAAAATGCAGATAAATAGCCCATTGAAACTGTGGTGATTCATGCCATATAGCTACCAAAATCACCCATGTTCTCATGGAGAGGAAAACAAATAGGATATTGTGGAATGGCATTAATTAGATGGTTGTCATACATTCTTTCACTGATGTAGGGAGTGTCATGTAAAAATTGTGTAGCTTGTGAGTAATTATATTAGTTTGGGAGTCATCATTGTTCAAAACTCTAAAAACCACCTTTCAGCATATTGAATTTGATTGAATCATGCCTGTACAACTTGATAATTATATATAGAAAAGAAATGACCGTGCAGATAGTCTAAAACAATTTTTATTATTTAAAATCTAAGGTTGCTCCTCTATATTATTTTTTGATATTCCTACACTTTTTTGTCACATTCACTGACTGTGTTTTGAAAGCTCCCCTTTCTGATACAGTATCTATATTGAACAACATTATGGGAAGTTGTTGCTCTAAATTATTTAGAGCTCTGCTTTCAGTTTGATCTCATTGTTTTACCATTGTTGTAATTCATGTAAAGCCATGGTTACATAAACATAAATGGCTGGGTTTAGTGAGTGGCCACATTAGTTTCCATAGAAACAGGCAATGATGAAGCCTTAATGTGAACTGCAGAAGGAGCAGATCTCACACCACCAAAGCCCACAGATAGCACTTGCTTGGATCCGTCAGACTACTTTGAGCATGAATAGCAAAGATCAAATGTCCTGAAGATCCAGCCAAAACAAAGGATTGGGTACATAGGTCAGTTTTGCCCAGAAGCACACCATCAGAAAAGTAAGAACACTCCCAGAGAAAAAAGTCACAACATACATGTCCAACATCATGTTTCACCCATACCATCACCTTCAGGCAGTCAGTTGGCCTCTTACTGGAAAATGTGCAAGTGTGACTACCTTTTTTTCTTGTTCACAGACATCGGTTCAGAGCAGGCGCTATGCAGATCCACTGACTTTTTCCATGTGGATGAACTTATTGTGGGCATGGCAGATTAGATTAACATATCGAGATAACACAGAATATAAAATCAGAAGATTTGCTTCGTTTTGGAAGACAGAGCACCAATTGTACTCAAGCGCCTACTAGTGAACACACATACTCAGACACACACTGTATTTTAAAGCTTTTTTTTCCCCTTTATGTAGCCCTATTTTTTGAATCTGCAAGCGCATATTAGGCTCATCTCACCACCATGCAGGAGAGCTGCGGCAGGACAGATTTAATCCCTCAATACACTCGTATGCACCATCACTCAGCAAGCTGCGCGGTGCACTACAGTCGAGTGGCTGCTCATTTGAGGCTAGGTGTGCTGCTCTGCTGATGTCATCTGAGCAACTCGCAGGTATCTGACAAATGGCAAGGTTCCTGAGAGCAGTGAGATGAGGGGCTAAACTACCCTCTACCAAATCGTAGGGTGCGTGAGAGCCGTGAGGTGTTGGGTTAAACGACCCTCTAAACTACCCACCTCTGTCCCTGTATACCTTTACCGCCTAGCTGCTCAAGAGCCCTCACATGCAGTATTTTTGTGGCTGCAACGTTTTTTTTACAAGTTACAGAAGTTATGGCCAGAAGTTATGAGGATGGGATAATTATTACATTGATTTAACCAACAGTATGTTTACCATTTGATAATTCATCATGCCTCTGTCCTCAAAGTGAATTGTAACTGCAAGTGGACAGTAGTGTTATTTACTTCATGGTTGATGGCTCTAAGAGAGAATATGTGTTAAAATACAGAGGTGGTTGGTCTTGGTTTTAAACTTGTAAGCTGGTATGAACTTAAAACACCAACTTGTCCGGTAGTTACAAAGGATTTATCATTTGCTTACTTCACAGAGAGCTTTTGATTCTGCTTTCAAATGAAAGAGCTATTAGCCTCAGGTCTCAGACAAAAATACTTGGCCCTTCCATATAAAAGAAAATCAGCATGGTTACCTTTGTTCTTTACATTTCATCAGCAAGAAAGAAGCACAGCAAAACAGACCTTTATGAAAGAGGACTGCCATCCTCAAGTAAATAAAACATGAAATTTAAATTGTTATGAATCAATAAAGCGTCTAGCCCTAGTCTGAACAGGCGAGCCTCAATTTAGAATGAACCGAGATATTATGCAAGTCTGAGACCAGGTTCAATCAGGTTTTACCTGCTTTGCCTTGTACTGCTTGCTTTCATCTATGGTGCTGTATAAATCAAATTTAGGGCAATTATACGAGACAGCTTTTAGAATATAAAGCTATTTGATCTCATGTAACAGAGACTGCACTGACCCTTTAGCATACCAGAATGTTTTAAGCAGTGTAATTAATTTTTGAACAGATAGATACTCAAAAGGGCCAGTCACTTTGTGTGGCACCCCAGTTCTCATCCGTTGAAATGGACACAGTGAGAATGCTAAAAGGGCTCTTTAATGTGATGTTTAATGATGTTCCTTTGCTCTGGTGGGTTGGCAAGTCTCTTTCGCAGAATCATGTTTCTAGATGGCAGTAATTTACATACGGTGATAAGGTAACGGATATTGATTGTCTCCCAGCTGGTCTTCTCGTGATGCAGACACAGCAAGGCTAGGTGAAGCATGTCCCAGTCAACAAGATAAATAAACACAGCAAGCCCATAGAGCTGACCTTGGGGGGTAAATAGAAACACTCTGCCATTATAGTATTACACAAAGTATGCAAACAACAGAGTAATGGATATCCTCCATATTGACAAACAGGAAATGCAGTCTGAAAGGGAAATTCAGTTTAGCTGCTACAATGCTTTGCCCTTATTTTTGACAAGAAGCATCACATAGTTTTTAAGGAGCAGGGCATATGACCCAAAGGTTACTTACTCAATTTCCAGGTGGGACATGTTGCTGTCAGGGTTTTGGCTGCTGCTTCCCAGAATGACCAGCAGGCGGCCTCATAACATCCTGTTGGTGTTCCCGGCTGCTGCTTCCGAGGACAACTACCGGATGGCCTCACTTCCCTGTCTCATTTAATTAATGCATTCCACCTTTGTTGTGTTGAGTTGCGATGCTTTGTGTATGTGCTCCTGTACCAAGCCTGCTTTTGCTTCTCGAGCCTTCAAGTAAAGAAAACTTTGTTTTCTTGGCTCCAACCTTTGTGTCTGAGTCACCTCTGCATTTTGATTCATCCTGTTCCTTGTCAGAGTTGTACCCTTGGGCCAGGGTACAACATGCCCCAAACTGATAATTTGTAAACTATGTAAGTCACTATAGATGACAGTATCTGCAATGGAAATGTACTGCTTTTCTTGTTTGTGTATATCAGCTTCTTACTGGGATGTAAAACTGTTTCTGTTTCTACAGATGCTATATCACCCTCTTGGGGAGGGTGGTCTGATATTAAATGAAAACCCAAAGTGGTACCTTCACAGACCCTTGCATTGCACTGATTAATGCAACATGTTGTGGTACAACTGAAAATACCCGCTTAATATTCTCATTCAAAGTTACAGAAAAAATAGAATAGTGGTTAGTTTCAGGCCCACCGCTACGGAGGTACTTAGGTGTGCATTGCACTCCCAGATGGACCTCAGTGCACCCCCACTTGTCTCTTTATATCCCGATGTCTACATAGTATTTATGACTTTTTGTGCACCCCCGTGGATTGCAGTTGCACCCCTCTGTATTTTCTCCTGGCACTGAGCCTGGTTAATTTAAGAGCCCACTCCCCAACCATTTTTTTTTTTTTTTTTTTTTTTTGATAGACAGTACTGTAACTGCATCTTACAGATCTCTGTCATATTTGGCTATAAAAATACCAATCTGTCATAGAATGTACAATACTATCCTCTGCCAACATTAATGCCCTTTACCAATTAAATGATCTCTGACATTTATTAAAAATGCTCAAGGTTATTAATAACTGCACATCCTGTGTAAACATTATATTCTTCTCTCCATAAAATCTCATGAATAGGATTAACATTGAAAATGGCTGTTTTTTTTTTTAATAAAACCACACAAATCAACAAAAATGAAGGGGTTTCAAAGTAGAAGGCATATATGCAGGTTTAGAGAGAACGGGGGTTAAAATGTTATGTGTCTATGTGCTTTTATAGCTGTATGTGATTTACACTTAACATGTAAGAGAGATTCATTCTTCACTTAATATTGCCCTCATGGGTTCAATCAACAAAACTGCTCATCTTGAGAGCAGCCTGAGCTCTAAGGTGTAGGTTCAAAACCGGCCATGTCTTCTGCATATAATGACCAGGGGCCCATGTCGGCAGAACAAACTGGCTTTGTTCTGCTGGGGAGAGGAATGGGTAGGTTGGCCAGGGTTTCTTCATCTCACCTCTCTCAGGAACTCTGTGATTCATTAGGGTCCTGCAAGCTGTTCAGATGTCATCATTGTGTACAACAGTATTTCAGAGGTAATATCCTCTGCCTCGCTGAGAGACCAGTTTGAAGGCTTTGAGAGATCTGCCACAAGTATCAATGCTGTGAAAGAATATTAGCATGACCTGAGAGAAAATGGCATGAACTAAGAGAAACTAGCATGAAATAAGAGGAGAAAGACGGTGTTTGCTGATGAAAGTCTGAGGTGTCCCTGGGGGAAGCCAGAAAATACCAATAGAAGTGTTAAATATTATAATTGGCTTGTCTTGACCACCGACTATAGGCCTACACTACAGGCTGCTGTATGATCTGTTTGGGCTGTTGTTAGGAAAGAACTCTGATGTCTGTGACATTCAAAAGCGAGCAAGCCAACTGTCTGATGTTTACCCAGATGATTTGGATGAAACTTGGCCAATTAACTTATACATTTCCAGTTTTTGGAAAAACACAAGCCTAATGATCATTTTCCTACACAACTGCTGCAGACTCTTACCAAAAAGAAAAAACATACTCCATGTAATATCTCCAAACGTATTCATTTTGCTTACATTTTTTTTCTGATTTTACCTGTAACTAATTATGAGGGGGAACATTCAACTGTGCATCAGAAGTGACTGTTAATCATAGCAATGGAATCAGATCTGCCTGGAGAGTCATCAAACTCATCAAAGAGTTTGACAGGAGAAAAACAAGGAGGAATATAGTCAAGTCTAAGTCTATAAGTCTACAGTCTAAGGTAAGATAAAGGGTTATTCTATTCTAGCCTTCTGCTTTGGTATACAATGACACATAGTGTATGCACTGGAAAATATTCTTGTGTTACTTTTATTAGGGTTCTATTACAGCTGTCAATATGGGTTGCTATGCAACAAGCTATGTTTAGTTGACAGATAGTGCTGGTTTTGTGTGGTTGTGAGTTGTGTGTGGTGACTCTTGCAGATATGACTAATGTGTGTAATTCCAACTCTTTGTGATTCAGTCATGGAGTAAAAGGATAGTAGGCACTCTAGGAGTGTAGGAGGGTTCCTGAGACATTAACAAATATATTTCATGATATCTAGTGAGTAGATGTGTGCTACCAGTGTTAATAAAGCTTGTTTTATGACAATGATCTATCCTTGAATGAGGGAGGGCTGTGTGTTTGTGCATGGGTGGGACACATGCCAACAGCCCTCATTAAACAGCAACACACAGCTGTTGTAGGGCATTCTGTCATGAGCAGAGGCGGCCACTTAGAGTTTAGCCCTGACCAACCTGTGGTGCTGGGAACCTGCCTGTGCATCTAGGCAGCTGTAGAAAGGATGATGGTGCCCTGCATACTTGATAAAGCATTCCAGGTAACTGTTCAGGAACTGTTTTTTGTTCAGAAATGGTTTTAGAACTAGCTAATGCAGGACACAGTTGCTGTGCGTTAGCTTACCTTGGGAGCGGCTAGCAGACTTCATATCCATTTGTTGGATATGTCATCTTTGATTATTTTGTCTTTGGTGAGGAAAAAATACCAGTGAAGGGGGTAATTAATGTGAGAGAAGACTGCCTTAGGCAGTATAAGTTTTAGAGATGAATGTTATTTGCAGTGTCAGGAGGAAGTGTCCAGGTGAGTACGGCCGAGTGCCCTCTCTGTCCCTGTGAAACGGGGGAACAGTGCCCAGTGTGAACGGGGGACGGTGTCTGCTGTGTGCTGCAGGCTGTAAACTCATCAGCCACCAGACGGGTACTTGGAGAGTGCCCAGCTAACTTAAATTGACCCAAATGATGTCTCAGGAAACACTGAGGTTCTCTGCGGGTTTCACGCAGAGCCTTGGTAACAGTGAAAGGAGGAAGACTACCATTATGAATAATGGACTAAAAACTAAATCTTACCCCCTAGAGTTGCCCCGCTGATGACCTATGGCAGCTGTTAATGGTGGTGACTCTGGAGAGAGAGAGACGTTGTGCAGTGGACCTCCTGTCTTGGTGAAATGGATGTCAAAGTGCAGACTGCTCAGGTGTCCGTTGGATCAGATTGTCCCCCAGGACTTCTGTAATCTGAGGGCCTCACAGAAGGTCAAAAAACACAAAGCTTTGTTGCATGGGTGGCCAGGAGTGTTCATATTAGGAATTCACATTAGGAGGACATTGAGTGGAGTGATACTATAGTGTATCACATTCCTACTGGTGATGCCCCCCACCCAGCTGGGAATGCTCTTGTCCTCTTCCACTGACATTATACCCAGGCTTAACATTGTGATGCATAACAATGAAGGCATCAGAGTCCCTTTGCCACTCATTACACTACATTACATTATTGGCATTTAGCAGACGCTCTTATCCAGAGTGACTTACATAGGTTACAATTTTTTACATGTTGCCAATGTATGCAGCTGGATATTTACCAAGGCAATTCTGGGTTAAGTGCCTTGTCCAAGGGTACAGTGGCAGTGCCCCAGCGGGGAATCGAACCAAAAACATTTTGGTTATAAGTACTGCTCCTTACCACTGTGCTACACTGCCACTCTTGTGGTTCTGGTATGGAAGAAGGATGCAAATTTATGGTTTTATGTGGACTGCTGCCACCTAAATGCTGTAACTCACAAGGAGTCCTACTCTCTGCTCTGCACTGAGGATTCGCTCACTAGCCTCAAACTGGCACAGTGATAGTCCACCCTCCACCTGACAAGTGGGTTTTAGCAGGTGGCAGTGAGTCCTCCAGACTTCAAGAAGACTGTCTTCACTACCCCACTCAGTTTGTATGTTTAACTGAGTGTTGTTCAGACTCAGTGATGGACCTGCTACATTTCAGCCTGATGCTGCTGTGTGTAGGATAGCAAGTGAATGAGTCCTTGTTGATTTACCTTGATGATGTGAGTATATTCTCTCTTGACATTCAGACTCACATGCAATATCTGGAGCAGATTTTTGAGAGACTCAAGCAGCATCAACTCATGTTGCAAACCCAGAAGCGCTGACTGTTAAAGAAGGCCTACTCTGACTTACCTGCGGTGTGTCCTCGACTGAGCGGAAATTGTTATAGACTCGGCAAAGACAGAGGCAGTTCAGGACTGGCCCCAGCCAACAATAGTGAAACAGATGTGAGCATTCCAGGGGTTTACTGGGGTTTATTATCAAAGCTTTATCCCCTTTATTCCAGGGTTGTGGCCCCACTTCACTAAATGTTAGCAGGCACTGCAGCTCCTAGGAAGAACACCCAGCTGTTGATTAGATATCAGCTTCCTAAGCTGCCTTTTAGAAATGAAAGGTTTTCCAGATGAGTGCACCTGTCTTACACAGCCTTCAGTCTTTCATTTAGATTGTATATAGAATCATGCCTGGATAGGCTGTGGGTGGTCTTCTCACAGGTCCAAGAGGCCACACGCAAGGTGACTGTGTATGCTAACCAGAAACTCTACCCCCTCAATGTAATCATTAAAACTACAATATGTTTAAGGCCTGTTGGCCTTGAGTTGTACTATAGCTGAGAAATTCAAGGAATATTACTGCAACACCACTTTCATAGTGTACACCAGACATAATCCCTCTGTGCATCTGGGCACAGTTAAATTGGAGTGTTGGGTGGCATGCCTTGTAAACTATCAGTTTGATAATGTTTTAAAACATACAGCTTGCATAAGGGGCTTGGGCTCTAAAATACTCTAAGAATGGTACTGTGCTACTTGGGTAAATTTAGACCAACATACATTGACAGACTGAGCTAATATTACCTCTGCCTTATAATCATATAAAACAAAGTCATTATTAATAAATGGGAAACCCAGTGCAAGCTTTTAACCAGATTATGAGATAATTATGGCAGTAATAAGAAAGCTAGGTGGTGAGCTTTCTTACGTTTAATACACAAGTATTATTCCGTGCTTTTACTCTGCAACAGCACACTGATATTCACTACTGCAGGTGATTATGTTTAGAATAATAAGAAAAAGTATGAACCAGTTACTTTTTGCAGTGAATGACCAGCATTATGTGCATGTGCATTTTCTATTGCTAAAGTGAAGCAAAATGTCATTTTCAGCTGCATTCAACAATCCATTTTCAACCTCTACGTAGTGTTTAAAGAATAAAGAATAATAAAGAACATAAAGAACAATAAAGAATAAGTCCCATCATCTCATCAGCATTTTGGGATTTTAAGTTAAACAACATTTTTTTTTTACTTCATGCTGTCCATGTTCAGTGGGGCCTGGCTGTTCTGAATTCAATCTTTCACACTTCAGCAGACTGCAGATTTCTTTTTTCTCCTTAAAACAAGATAACCAAAATGGCAAAGTTCCAGATTGCCAAGCCCTCAGAGTTGGTGTCAAAGTGCTTAGATCTCTGTGGAATCACATATTCCAGCTGAAACTCAAACTGAAAACATCACAAGTCAGCCACTGCACTGCGAGTTCCAGACAATACTGACCAAGCTGGCCCGTAGAAATCAAGATGGGTATGTGTGCAACTCTTTTGTATTATAGTGTCCTCCATATTAATTTGTCTTCAAGAATAAGTAGAAAACGAGCAAAGAATATGATAAATCAGAACAAAATGTACGTATTAGATATATTTTCATTCTGCTTTTTAAATTTGTATTCTTCAAAGCATTGTACATAATACATTGTACATTATATTGTTCACAAATAGTGAATTTTATTCTAGAAATGTAAATGTAATTAAACCAACATTTAGCATGATTCTTAAAAAAAGGTGAATTCTATTTTTACTGTAAATTGCCCAGTTTAATATATACTGTGACATTTGTGTTGTGTTTAATATTTACTCATTCAAAATTAATATATGTGTTAAAACAGGAAGGTGCTGAGGAGGTCAGTAAAATAAAACATAATAGCAAAGAATAAAAGGGAGGGAATTACAATGTCAGCAGCAGCACAGGCACAGCAATGGGGTAACATGGAAATAGATGGAAACAGGCAAAGATCTCCATCACAAAACTTCCCAAATTTAGTCAATATAAAATGTTTGTCACCACCCCAGCCCAGTACATGGCATTTTGTAGGCTACTGCTCACCCACAATCAGAACAAACCTGATGACAAAACCATCACATGCTATAAACATTAAAACTGAAGTCATTAAAATAATTAAAATATCTAACTGCCACAGGCAAGAAAGGGAAATGCCCTTAACAGTGTCTCTAGACACTATAGTGGAGCACTGGCAGTGCTGCATCAGTGTAATAGGAGGGAATTCAGCTTGTTCTGCATAATGGCACAAGTTCCCTTGCCATTCTGTTTGCATTTCAACGGCCATCTCAAAAGCACATGTGTACTTTCGCTGGCTGTAGATCCAGCCTTCTAATTATCAACAACACCCTTGGTGATGTTCCTTCCCAAAAAATCAAAGGTTCAAGTGAGAATGAGTTAGTCATCAAGGCCTCAGTACTGGCAAACTGCTCTTGTTTCCCAAATGCTCAAAAGTTCCGACGTTCTGATCTTGATTGCTGCCAATGCAAAATATTTATACTACCCTGGCCATTTGTTGAGTAATGATTTCCCTTCCATCTACCTTAATTTATAGTGGACTACTTTAAGAGAATCCTGGTTCTTTTTTTGAAAACTGAAGAGGCAGGGTGAGGGTGGGGGGTGTCTATGGTGGACCAAACTTTCTAGACCATTTTCTAGTCAATCAATTATATTACATAATGTGGACATATCTGTGCCAGAAATCAATACGGCATGAGCTTGAACAACATGACACTGAACTTGCTCCTTGGTAATCTTGCGTTTATATATAACAAAAAAGCAGGTGCTTCAGAAATGATGCAGTATCTGTTACACAGAGGGCATGGTGGAAATATTGAACATTCTACAGGACAACTCCCCCACCAGTAACAGTACTATCTGGCACAGCCATTGGTCTGAATTAACAACAAATCAATTCCATTATGAATAAGGTCAACATTCAGACATTACTCAACTATCCCATAACTTTGAAAACAAATCAATGTTAAACTTTTAATATGGAAACATCTTCCAGTAATATCAATTCAGACAAGCTGTCAAGTCGGGCATTAGGCCAAAATTCTACATCTCCAATCCACCCCTCATCCTCCTGAAATTATCATCTGTATCAACAATGAAAATAAATAAATAAATCAACTATCCACATTATACAGACTTCTGTTCTGATTAGGGCAAACCACTGAAAGCAGCCACAACCAAACCAGCTGCACTATTCACTACTCCACAGCCTGATGTCTGTATTTAAAATGCTTCTAATCAGTCAGATGAAGGTCATTAGCCAATGGCTGGTCTCACAGACACATTCTTCACTCAGACAGTTAACCAGTTTTAAATGATGTTGATGGAATTAGATCAGCTATAGACAAAATGTTAAATGGGACATAACACAGGATCCTGCATGTATGCAATTCAATACAAATAAAACACTACTTAAAACTTAAAAGCAGTGAATTTCAGGAGTGGGCACAGTTCAACACAGGTGAAGGCTCCTCCTTCACAGGAGTGTACAGGGAGGAGCAAGGCTATGCATCTGAGGAGGAAAGGATAGAGGATCATTAGTAACATTCCTCTCTAAAACGACAGTTAATTCAATTAGAGAATCAATTCGACAACTAATTCAGGAGAGTGTTACAAATGAAGTCATTGATGCTGGAATGTATTCAGTTCAAATTGACACTGCACAGTATATAACATAAAAAGCAGTGCTCCATTTTAGTCTGCTATGTAACGGATTGCATTCACGAGAAGCTACTTTTGGTTGTAGACTGCAAGTCCTCAGTTGGGGAATACTTTTGTAAGCTGCTTATGCTGACTCTGGCATCATATAAAATCGATTTAAGAAATTGCTTGAGAAAATTAGTGTTGGCAGATACTGCTGGGGTCGTGATAGCATCTGCATCACTATTCTCCCTGATGAATGATATCACAGTGTTCTTTTTAGTCTTAGCAGAATGTGCGGGAAAGTGTTAGACAGGACACACAGTACAGGAGGCCAAGATTGGTGAAACACAATGATAGTAGAAGATGGGTTTTTTTTTGGTTTTCTAATCCAGATCATGCTATGTGAATAGAGTTTGTGGTGACTTTGTCCAAGTTTCAGGACAATTCCAGAACTAAACTCTCTGCAAGCATTAAAGCTAAAGCATACATCACAGTCACTCTGAAAATATGAGAAGATTAGGACAGCTCAAGTCTGCTTGTACATATTTGATCTAATGTCACCGCTATCAAAGAATACGCGATTCTACAGCATGGATCTCAGAACAGTCCATTTAATATATTGCTCATTTCATGTCATGCTATGTGCAAGAAACATGGATCTTAGATGGTGTTCAATCAGATTTGTCAGCAAACAACAGATTTTTTTATGTCTGTCTGGTTGCAGCCAGGTAAAATGTATAAAATATCAAATTCTCCATGTCTTGGTCAGGGCTCCTGGGCAAAATTTACATTGGACAAATTAGTTCTGAAGAAAATGATATATGGCATATGTGTATAACCATTACAGATTCTGGGAAATCTGCCTAAAATTGAGGGGAGTCCAAAACGTCCAGAAATTTGGTATTGTGCATGGGGTTAAAGGAGTGTGCTCAACAGAGGGCAGAGAAGGGTGATATTTTCATGATAACAAATAATGATTGGATGAAAGGATGAATGCACTACAGTATAGGCAGCATAGACAGTAAGGAGATTATTTTCATCCAGACTTTATTCTATCATTTGCTGTTTATTCATCTCAGGAAGGCAAAACTTTGGTTTTGATTATTTAAAGTGTAAAGTATACACGTACAAAAATTGTATTTCACATGCTTCTGTGAAATGTATCTTATTAGCTGGACTCATGGGGGGAAATATCAGTGTAAACACCTGCGCTGGTTTTTCAGTTTGTCACTGACCCTACCTCCAGTTCTTGCTTTTTCCCTTCCCTCTGTCCATGGAGTTGCATGTTTGTGTTTTCTCATATACAAGTATTGTGTGTCATAGAAAGGGGAAAAAGACCGTGAGCAGATCAACAGTAGGTCAAACACAGCAATGGACAATTGAAAATGATCACTTGACAAAATTAAAATGAAACCTGTTGTGTAGCTTGTGGGTAGTCTGTGACAATTTTTACTGTAGCTAGCTGCATACACATTTTTGTTTCTGAACCAGCCTGGCGTAATTGATGTGTACAGTATGTGAGATAAGGGGGTGTGTAAGCTACCTAATGTTACATTGCTCACACATGTGTGGGCAGCTGGTCTAGCATTTCAAATCTGAGGTTTTAACTACTTAATTGATAAACATTTTCCAATTATAAAATCTAACGGGCTTCTGTAGACCAGCACCCACACCAAAAATACACCAGATGTGTTTGTATTGTATTTTCTACTCCCTTGCTGATGTTGTGAACAAAATTATAAGTACATGAACAGCCCCTGTCTATTGCTCCTACTGCCTGCACTGTGAGATTAAGATTACAGACAACCTGCTCATGACTTGTACATGTTATTTAAATGGGTATGTCTAAATATGTTATGAAATACAATATCAATTTCAAAAAGGATGAAAAAGAAAAAACAAATCTATCAAAATATCAGTCAGAATGTTAATACACTGAATCAATTTGCTTATTTCAACAATCAGTCAAAAGAGAAAACTTAATGAATCTGAATAGCAACCCTAATAACCCTCACAGTCACCCCCACGCAAAAAAAAGAAAATGATGAGAACTAAGATAATTGAACAGGTGCAGTATTGTACCAGGGGACTATCCAAACTCAGGATTGTTCATCCAGCCCACAGTTGAGATCCAATCACTCTTTCCTGGCCAGGGACAATTTCCAACACCAAAAACTCTCTCTGTGTCAGCTTGCCAAATACTACACATCAACCTCCTCTGGCACATCAACTGCCACCCCCCCGATGGTATGTACCAAACACGAGACTGGCAAACCTCTTCACTGAACCAGCAGCCAGATAATAATCACCTGGAGCCAATTTCCAATCCCATTCAGACGGCTTCCTCTGTCAGTATCTCAGGCTGTGATACTCCATGGGAAGAGGAATCTTCCTGTGTAACTAACTGGTTTCCAGTCAGGACTGGGCTACCATGTGTTAAATGGGCAGCTGTCTATTGGCATGCAACTCCTCCAAAACTATTCACTACAAAATTGATATTCTAAAATTCACATCAATGTATATATTTTAATCTGCACTTGGTGTTATTTTCATTTTGCTTTCTCATTTTACTCTGCCTAAATGAAATTAAATAAATTATCACATCTATAATTTAGTAGCCAGCTAAGCATCCAATGAGACACCAAGAGGAACAGTCTGCCTGCAGATGAAGTCTTTAACAAATAAAACCAGAATCCACCTCAGTACCCCACACTTGTAATCTTTGCTCCAGTTACAGTCCCCGGATAATCCCAGTCCCCCCATAACAGCCGTGTCTTTACGTAACCCCTGCCTACGTCTGCGAGACACGATGCTGGATATCGAACCTATAATCATAACAGAACAGAGTTTTCACCGGAGGCACAGCAGTAACAACATCATTAAACTTCTCTATTGCGAAAATTATGGTTGTATTGATGTATTACTGCATTTACTAGAGGGGACTCATGCTGCAGAAAAGAAATCTGGGGTCTGCTGGAGACATTATCCTGATGTGAAATAAGGGCAGGTGGAAAATGATTTAACGGTAAAATCTTGTTGGCTATTCTGAAAATACATTTTTAATAGGAAGGACAGACATTTTTTATCTTGTTAGTGATTTATGGTTTTAATACGCCACACTCTCAGGAATCCTCTTTTAAAAAGGTACAAAAGTTACTCCTTGTTGGGGACATTGCATACATTCTGTTTCAAAGTGATTTTCATATATATATATATATATATGAGAGAGATAAATATAAGAGAGGTTTTAAAATCCATCATTTGTTAGTGACTGTGATTACCTGCCATAATAAATTGATGAGATTGTGTATGATTTGATATTCCCGGAACATAAATTCAAAAGCAACTAGGAACTGACTAAATACAGCATGTCAACATGTGCTTCTACTGGCTTTGCAGTTAGAAATTGGTAAGTATTTTTGAAAAACCCTGTTGGATCACATTTGGTGAAAAGGATGTACATCATATTTGGCTGGAAATAGCTACAGTAGCACTTGGGGAGTTATGAAGAAATGAAGAGCTGAAGGAGTTTTTGCATTACATTAGGCTACTAGTTCCTGTTCAGTTTCACATCTCTGGAAGCAATTTTTCCCCAGCCCTCCACTCCCTGATTGCTGTTGCAGCATGTCTTTTTCTAACACTAATACTTCTTCTTCTTCTATGAAGAGTTATTAGTCAAGATATCCATAACAATGGAAATGTACAGCAAATGTACTGCATTCAGATATTTTATTTACCTATCAATCACCAAATGTAATGGTGCTCTGAATTTATTTTTCTAGCTTTCATGAATTATACTGATATTATTCAGAGTAAACAGGCCTACAGCATTCTGTAAAAATGCATTTCATTAAAAGCAACAACAGTGCTGTCACACGCTACTTAAACCATACCTGTCCTCTCCCAGCATCATCCACAATCTCAATCTTCACAAAGTCCACAAAGACCTTTTCAGATTATTTATTTATTTTTTGACCCCTGTCATGCTACAATGCATTGCACTACCCAGAACATCCTGTCACATTGAATTTGCTCTTGCTTTGGTACACATATTTTCTTTTTTACTTCTTTGGAATTACATTCATGTTCACATGACAGTCCTTGGTGCACTCTTGATTTGTACTGGATCTGACTGTTTAAAGAAGGTCATGGCAGATAGTTACTATATCCCATCCCTCAAAGCATATGCTCACAAGGTTTTTTTTTTTTTTTAACCTGAAAATAGCTTTCACCATCCACTCCTTAGTCAGGCACAAGAGCTCCAGAAAAGGTCATGGTACAGCCAGTTTAAATGAATGAAATACCAAGCATATGCAATCACCTTTGGGTGAGAGATGTGGCAGTCAGTTGAACTGAACAGTTGAACAAGTGCACACAAAGTAACACACCATTGTAAAATACTGTGCAATGCACATACATATCTCGATTCAAAATTTCAAGATATGAAAAAATTTAATTCAGAATAAAAAAAAAACAGTCCTACTAACATAACCAGTTTAATAATGTATCGGGTACTTCTAAGGTACAGAAATAACGTTGTAAAGGTAATTGTGAACATTCTGTATCAAGCCGTGCAGCAGAGTTTTCATCTGAGCACAACAAAGGCAACTATAAAAAGAGTTTTGCATGGCTGCCATACATCAGGATTTTGCTGATGTGTTGTGTAGGTCTCAGCACCGGACATAACACCTGAAATAAGCAGAGAAATAACATTTTCTGCAGCAGTGCTGAATTAATAGAAAAATACCTGGTTATAGTCCTCTCAGGGTAGTTACTTATTAATGGTACAATGTGTGATGTAAATAAGGATGGGAGATGCCAATCCCCAGCCGTTTTATCCCTGCCAAAATATTGGTTGCTTATTGATGATGCAGTATAAATAATCCTGACAAATGCATTTTAAAGACCCAAAGGTCTGGTTTATTTGCTTAGAAAGATACAACACTAGCATTCTGTAGACTCACGGGATTTATGCTATCAGCATAACTAACTTCTGCTATATGTTCATCTCTGTCATGAATTATTTCTGAAGCGTACACTCCAGAAAATATATCCTCTAAAATCCTGAAATTGTTTTCAGGTCCTTCACGTTTACTCAAGGCGGGTATTTGGGGGTGAATGTGTGAAGGGATTATAGAAACATACATTCAAAACACATAGAGAATATGATGTTCTCATGAAATATTCGCAGATCCATTCATAAAATGTAAGTGTATTACATCCATAAAATTTCAGAGCATTCAAGTGCATTCATTGCATCAGATAAATGAAACCTTGTTATGGTTTCATAGTAATGTGAAAAAAAAGTATCTGCTTATGGCAAATTGTGCTATTTCTCTCTATTTCTTTAGCATATGGTTGTGTCTTTGTATAGAAAAGGATTGCTTAAATGCAGGTGATAACAGACACAAAACAGAAATGACTTGAGTACCTGGCTAAAACAAGGTGTTCCAATCTTGCATTCTTCCTCATGCAGTAAAGGACTACAAGGTTGCAATCTACAGGTGATCTCTTATTTTGTTTTTTTTTTTTTTTAATTTTCTTTGTCCATCATAACTGTAGCCATGTGAATAATCACTTGGCACTGACTCGAGCATATGATATACCAACTGTTCAACCATGTAATCTACCAACAACTCAAAAAAGCACTGAGATATCAAGAACATCTGGTGGAATGGAGAACAGAAGGAGATTCTGCTGCTTGTTAACTGCGGGCATGATCAGAGTAGCTTCTGGAGAGCCATTGAGGCAAGTTGGTTCAAACTCTTGTGGTGAAACCCCTTTGCGATCCCTAGATGGCACCACCCATCTCATGAATCATGTGCCCAGTAAAGATCAATTAAGACAAAACAGTCTTAAATTAAACTCCCATCATCATGAAATCATAATTACTGGACAGCACCAGTGAATCGACCGCAGCACCAAACATCTTAATATTTGGAGATCTCTGTCATAGCATGAAAGTGATGACATTGCAGATGTTAGAAAATGAATGGGAGACTTTGACCAACATACTGCACAGCTTTACACTTAAAATATTGCATCAGAATGGAATTCCTGCTGATGGAGACATTGCTAATATAGTCTGCAACTTCAAGAAGGGTGCTAGGACAGCATCTCCGAATGCATTGACTGAATTCGCTTGGACAGTTACCTTCCCTCTCTTAAAGAATACTAACAGAGTCACATTGTAACTCTGGACCAGACACAGGGACTTCTGACATGATATTTGTTGCCAGGCATATCAAAGAAAAATGTCAAGGGCAACACCAGGAACTGCTTGTGGCTTTTCCTGATCTCTCGAAGGCCTTTGGCTCTGTTAAATGTGAAGCCCTGCAGCAGATTCTTGCCATCACAGCACCCGCAAAGCACTTGCTTCTAATTTTGGGCAACAGGGAAGGGATCATCCTTGTTCTCCAGGGAACTGCCATCCCCACCAGTGGGTGAAGAATTTTGCTACAGGATGCAATGTAATGGTGAAAAGCTGCACACAAACTGCACCTATTTGGTGGTATGCTCAAAGAAAATGGTACCGGTTTAAACTGAACATGCATTGGTTAAGTCTGTTATAGAATTCAGCAGAAAGTATTGCTTCCTATAAATGCCTGTGATTTTGGCCAGGAGGGAGTAATTTGCAGCCATGTTTCACAGCTCTTGTCCTGGAAGAACACTGTGTTGGCTGGCATTCATTTCAACCGCTTTTAATTAATTTAGGTTGATTGAGATGTTAACTGAATACTGACCTGTATTTAACATCTTGTGACAGTTAATCTGCTTTAAATTCATGAAAGAAATGTTTTCACGCACTAGTGCTACTGAAATCATACAAGTAAAATGATTTAATCAGCATTTGTTGTTTTTATCCCATTGTTTGTTTTTATTCCTTAAGTCAGTGACTTGCTCCAGGTACTAATATAGTTCGAGGATTGTCCATTTCCTTGCCCGAAAAGATAATATTAGCAGTTTACTGTACTGTGATATAATTTATTTGCAGTGTAATTGTTACTTTGTTCTTTGTTTGTATATCAATCTACACTCTCTGGATGAGATTTAAGTAATTGCAATTTAGCATTAAAGTGTTTTCACTCAGCTGCTATACTTTTCTCTGACCTCTTAAGTGCAACTGGAATCATGTTATACAAGTGCCCATAAAATCCATACAATTATAACATGATCAAATAATTAATTAACAGTAGCCTATTGGTATCTTTCATTCAATTAACAGATCAATTGCAGGAATCTAACAGAACTCAGTGGAGATGAAACCCAAAATACTCACTGTGAATTTGTGTAGCTGTAGACTTGCTGTGGTTATGCTCATGTGCGAAGTGCATTAGGGAGAATCAGGACATGACAACAACAGGCCCTACAGCTGGGTCAACAGAACATGCTCCTCAAAAGACAGAAAAATACTCCACTTACACTGCCACTGACTCATCTTGTGGTGTCCAACATTTGCCTTGGATAAAATATATAAATATTCATGTAACACATTCAGTCATGCCTCTTACGTGGATGTGTCTGTGTTAGTCAGCGAAGTTGTTTTGGTGGTGAGGGCATCAAATATCAGAATAATGATAAAATAAATTTGTCTGCTGAACTCAGCTGCCATGTAATGTACCTGTAATTCTGTAATGTACTTGCCACATGATAAGGTATTTATAATTCCTGATAATTTTTGTCCTGATCTCCTTGATCTTCTGTGCACGTTTGAATTTTGTGCCCAAATTTTCAGTTTGTGCTTTCTAGCTGCCTGCCAGATTATTCAGTGGCAACAGCATGGTGTCAAGGAAAACAACCTGGCACATAACAAAAAATGCATTGCTGATAAGCTATAATTACCATCATAACTCATTGTTATTATTGACAGTATAATTATAACTGTCACAATTATTTAGTGGTGGCAAATCAATAACAATTAAATCCCAAGATTTAGCTATAATATACAATATAGACCAGAGAAATACAATAATAGTAAATACTGTCAAGCTATATTAGGCAAATGACTGTTTCTAAAAGTTCAAAGAGAATATTTTGCTTGTAAATGTTTATGAATTACAGGTGCAATATGAATGGTAACAGTCTTCCCTTGTTTTGTCTTCTGGCAGGGATCTTTAGCAAGGTTTAACTTTGAAGAGCCAAAATCTTTGGAGCAAGTGATAGATTTTCAAGAAAACCAATGGCTCCCTGAAGAGGTTTGGCTTTTTCCTTACAGCTGTGTTTAAATAACTAGTGCAATTCATTGTTTTTCAGCTAGATAACATCCAGCCAAGGATATAAGATTAAAGGACAACTACTAAACAGGGATTTATTTTGTGAGAAACCAATAATGTGGGGGTGAGGTGTGCAACTTCAAGTATTCTTCAACCCCTGTCAGCTAGCTAGCTCCAGGCTGATGAGCTAGATACCAAAAGTTTAGTTAGTGACTGTCTAGATTCATGTAGCTACGTAATTAAGCAGACAACATGAACCACTTTGCAGTATATAACCTAAAAAGGGGAAATGAAGTCACTATCAATATTATAGCATATTAATAACTATATTCTGTCCTAGCATAATAGCCACTTTAAATTATGTAGGTAATATTCATTTTAATACAGCAAGTCTGCTGTAATTATTCAAGAGGAATTATTAACCATAATGCATAATTTTTCACCACTGCAATTTCAATATTTTTCTGTCTTGTATTCAATTAGAACATTGAATCATATCAAACTTCAACGCATATACTGGAAAATATGTCAACACATACAGTGTTTGCAGTCATTGTTGCTCTTTTAGTTTGCCACACTATGCTATTATACTGTTTTAACATGTGCTCATATATTGGTATTCTCCAAAAACAGAAAAAAAGTTTGATGGTGGTGTGACATTTATGATGAAATTCAAATGTTCTAATCTGTTTATTTCTGAACTATTTTAAAAGTTATGGAACAATTAGGGCCACATCATGAGAATAATTATAGCTTTTATGTTTTTCCCTCGTTATGGTTTTGCTTTTTTTTTGGAAGTTGTATGTTAGCCTTATGTTGAATAGAATGGTGAAGATAATGCACTCAAACATCATTATTAAACTATTAATACCATACTCACTTCCAGAGGATGGGGTACCTAACTCTGCTTTAATTTATTTCTGTGTGAAAATACCAAGAACTTGCTATTTCTTTGCTATTGCATTTTTTTAATTAAAAAAAAAGTAAAATGTGACTGTAAAAGTAGAGTGACCATACCAATATAAATTCAGTTTCTGTAAATTTAGTTCTTCCATTATATTAATGAGGATAAAGGCCAAGGTACACACGGAGTATAAAGTGGACGGCAGCAGGGTTTTTGTAAAGCATGAAACATGGCATGGGGCCAGGCCCTGGCAGCTGACTAATGACTTTTACCGGTGGTGTCAGCAGCAGATTTATGTCCCACGGCCTGGGTTTGAGTCTACTCACAGTATCTAAAGCAAGGGTTATTCTCCTCGGCTCACCTCCACTCAATACTCCACCACCAAACCCCCTTTTATTTACTGGCATGCCAGATCCCTGTGCTACTGTGATCAAGACATGGCTCAATCTCACTGCAGACAAACGCTACGGGGTCCTTTGACCTTTGGGCCATATCAGGTCAGGGAAAAAAAAAAAAAAAAAGAGCGGTTATGTGTTTTAATTGGATTGATTTTTTAAACTGCCAGAATAAATTACATAACCCCAGATGCCACCATGACCCATGGTAGAGCTGTGAAGAATGTGATCTCTCTCAGAAGTGTATTTCTTACTAAATCATTGAATATAGTCGGGGGTAATGGACTAAAATGAGTAATACTCGTGATTTAAACATGTGAAGTGAGTCATTGCACATTTTGGTAGAACATAATGAACTGCAATTTTAAAAGCACATTTTTCTATGTGCTTATGACGCATTTTGTCTTTTTTTTTTTGTTTTTTGTTTTTTTTTTGTGGAGAAAATGTCCATACTTGACTGGACTGGCAGGCTCTCTCAGTAAGAAGAATCTGGTTAGAATGTGCAACAGCATTAAAGTCACAGTGTACAAAATTAAATGGGAATGTACAACTAGTGTTTTTGATGGCTAACTGCGATACATTTGTCTCATGAAAGAGATCAAGAGAGAGAAACAGACCATTGGGACAGAAAGGACAAATTGGGTCTATTTTTTGACTGGTGGGGGGTGGGGGTCCTGATTACAAATGTAACTGATACTCTAAAAATAAGCCTTCCTTATGGCCTGCTTAGAAATACAGTTCAAAACGGAGGTGTATTTGGAGCATTTTGTAATAATATCCACTAGGGGAATGGAATGAACTGTAATACAACAGTGTTTACTTCTGCTTTCAAAGTACAGACTTTGCTGTTATGTTAGCTATTGTAACTTAACATTATTATGAATTTATTATGTATTATAATTAAAAACATGTAAAAATGTAAAAACAACTGGAGAAAATATAAGGCAACTACTGTTGAAAAAAGGTGTTTTGAAATATATTTTTTTGAAACCATTTGTAAGACTCTTAAAAAAGACTCTGATTTTATTTAATTACCTATGTGGTAATTTGGATTAACTGAAAAGCACCATGGCCTGCTGTTCTCAAATGCATTTTAAATCATCCCTCTAGAGTGGTACAAATTTAGCCAGCTAAAATGCCCAAAATGTTGAAATACAGTAGCAGACAGCAACTGCCTAGGAGCACAACATCTGCCACATGCACCCAGTTCAGTATTTTGAATTGCTCACTTCCTTTTAATTTTTAAGACATATTGCTCTATTCACATTTTCATTCAGAAAGCAAATCCAAGTTAATGTTAGTCCCTTCTGCTAACAGCCGGGCAACGTGCATGGGGTTTAAGAGTATCTGACGGTTACCCCTGATTATGCGAGCCACAGTTCATTAGCCAAATGGTAATAAAGTCAGAGTGATTTATCTTCCATGTGTTAGTCTTGTCCAAAATGGCACAGCATCCCCAGAAACGTGACAGATTAGCATTTTTTTTTCTAGTAATGAACAAGTGCTAGTGGGATTGGGTGATCTATTATGTTTGATTTCAGGCATTTGGCAGAAAATTACGAGCAGGCTGTATTAGCTTGATCTAAATGATGCCTCAGATAGGAAATTGGAAAGATTTTATGCTTGGTTCATTTAGACGAAAGTAGGGAATTGAGTAAACCTACATTTCCCCCAACAGAGCAAATTACACACTGTCAAACTATTTAGGGAATGTAAGATACAGTATACAGAAGAAGCAGTTCAGAGGGCTCAGTCCTAAGTGGCTTGTAGTGCAAAACACCACAATAATGTAACCCATGGGAAAAAAAAAGTACGTAATTCAATGGCAGTGCATAGGCTAAGTATGGTAATGGTAATAGTTACATTTACTGTATGTAACACTTTAAGCTGTTCAAGGATCTGAAATTGTTTTACAGTGAAGGGAGGCTGTCTTACCCCAACAGCCAACAATATCACCCCCCGTCTGAAAGCTATTTTGTACCAGAACAGTCATTACATGTCACGTGAGGTAGAAAAAGAGTAATTTTTTCAACTACTGAAACAAGGTGATGATCAGATGGACAGATTTAGACTTACTATGAATTTTCCTGGAATAGTGGGGGAACCCCCTGCTCTTTGCCATCCCTCTGGCCCAAGCAGAAAAAGCAATTCCCCAATGTGGTGATTGGGACACTGCCCTGTGAGAGACAGGCTATCTTGTTTGGATGAGACCTTTAACTGAGGTCTTCACCGACCATTCATTATCCCATTTAATTTATCACACTGCCCCTCTAATGGCTAATTAACACCACTTCCAATTGCAGCTTGGGATTCCCAGAAGTCCACCATCCAAGCGCTAACCAAGCCCAGTCTCGTTTAGACATTTGGCGGAAGGAACAACAATCAGGATGCTACAAATTCCAGACTCTCAAAATTCTCAAAATTCCTTCATTCTGACTACTGTTGTGATAGCAAGTCTTTTATGTGGCTGAGTGAGGACAGTTGAGCATGCACTAAACATATGGTTTGTGACTAAACATATGGTCTGCGTTAGCCCCAATGTTATTGTGTATTGAGCAAAGGTTTGAAAGGCTGAAAATGTCTTCCAAATGTTTATGTTTTAGGTAGATCAGGTGGCATGCTTCAACACAGCCCCCCAGACAGTCTGCTCAATCTTTGTGTTTGTGTTTTGCATAATATTAACTTTCACAAAGGATGGCATTGACATCTCTTAAAGGAGGCAACTTTTCTGAGCTTAAGGCAGCGTGTGACACAGAACACCTCATTCTGATGGCAAAGACCCCGCTGGCACACTGACAGCAAGGGAGAGGTGGGCATCATTGACCATTTCCTATTCAGTGAAATGAGTGCATGCTTTTAAAATACAGCTCAGAAAAGACACCTTTGTTGTATAGTTTTTTTTTTCTTTTCTTGCACAACAATAAACAGTGAAAAAAAAGAAATTTCTTTGATGATGAATAGACTAGGACAGGATTATAAATATCAGCTTCCTCTTCTTTGTCTGATTCGTGAGGAGACAGCCTTTGCAGGGTGGGGAGGGGGAATGGAGGCGGAGTGTAAATATCGAGGCAGCTGTATCTGTTATATGAGCGCGGTACGGAACTGAAGAGGCGATCCGCTGCATCAGCTGTTCTTCTGAGGCTGACTGTATCCTGCTCTGCCTCATCACCTGCAGATCTCCCTGCGATGTGTCCAACCCGTCCTTTTGCACTTCCAGAAATGACAGGAGGTCTGGATCCCTTGGGCTGCATTTATGCAGTGTCCAGAGTAACTGCACTTTGTTTCGCCTGGGTGGGTGGCTGGTGGCGGGTAGGGGGAGGGGGGGGGGGAGGGTGGATGTTCAGTAGCTAGTGGGCAACTAATTTAGAATGACAATATCTTTAATATTTTGACCATTTTTTTTTAATTGTGTGATTAATACTAACAAAAGATTGCACACAGATGGTAAAAAATTTTACACATTATTTTAACAACATCTTTAAATATGGCCTAGTGAAAACAGTAAAAACAGAATATACAAATCATTCTTTCAAATTGAGTCTTCTCAATTTAGTATGATGTAATACAAAAAATTGTGCTTTAGTGATATACAAAGGACAAGATGCAGTCAGGCCCAGACAGTGAATGTGAAAATGGCACAGCTCTTGCTTTTGAATCATAAATGGAAAATCTTGTCAAAAATGCACACACACAATAGCAAGCCCCTTGCAAAGTACTCGTGGAAAAAAGTGCTGCTGTCTGGGATGCTGATTTCAGTAGTAAGTAGTCAAGTATGGTTCCTTGCTCTACTGCTTCTGTTCCTTATTTCAACAAACTGTTGCCCACAATACTAAAAAAATGGAAACGTTACTACATTGCACTACATTACAAACCATAAATGTATCTAATGAAGAGCTTGGATGAGTTTCCTCACGGATCACCTTGACTTATTTCTGAAGCGAAAGGGGATTTATGCATGATTTGGTTGGCTTTCTGGTCAATGGTTTGTGGGGTAGCAACTGGCATAGATTGAGAAAATGCAATTAGTTTCAGGTTTGAAATAACACCAAATACTTGAATGAAAGGGTCTACAGCAAATTGAGTGACAGAACACTGATGCAATGTCATTGCCAAGGGGAGTGGATTGACATTTTGTGGTTGTTCACCTCGAAATGGATCTAAATCCTGCAAGAGGAAAGTAATCCAATCCTAAATAAATGTCTATGTAAACAAACAGTAATGAGTAAGCTGAAAGTCTATAAGTGTATGTGTCAGTGATCCTGCTTTATTTGACTTAATTATTCTGTTCAAAAACAATCACTGCGGTTACTACTACATCAGTCGATCTGCATCCCGCAAAGGTCGATGAATCTGATCATCTGTGCAGCTGGATGCCCCGAAGCATGACCCAGAAAATCACAAGACTGACACTTTTTCAACTATTTTCTTGGTATTGAACATTTCACAGTACTCTTTGAAAAAACTAATTTAAACAGATATTACAAACAAGCCAGCAGCTAAAGTCTCCTTTCTCTAAAACCTTTTCTTAGACCACAGATATTAGAGCCGCAACTCTTCATGCTGACATGATGTCAGTGAATGGTGTCACGCACTGACCACATGGCTCCACTCTGGAATCTCACACGTCTGATCCTCCCTCCCCTACAGTCTTACATTCTGGTCTGTCTGTTTTCATCCCAATATGGTGTAATGAGCTTCCCATCGTGGTCAGAATAGAGTCAATGGCATCTTCCATCACAGACTGAAGACCATCCTTCCGACTGCATGTCAGCCGATCATAACTGAAACCTTCCTCTTGTGTCGGAAATCTTTGTATTACCATAGGATATGTTGTATTGAATGTGTTTAATGTAGCACATATGTGTTTACAGAAGCACTGTGACAGCATTGTATGCAAGATTGACAAATGTTCATATATGATCAGTTGTGTCCTAAATTTTTGTTTTTCATGCAACTTTAAATCACTCTCCATAAAAGCATCTGCTAAATGACAAACTGTGAAAGTAGTGAATACTGTTTCTGTTCAACTGTGGCTGCTGGGGATCACCTAGCTTTCCCCGCTGACATCATTTGTCAAGACACTTCTGCCTGCAAAGGGACATGTTGTTAATGTTTCGCCTATCATACTCCCACTTATATTTCACACAAGGTTTCTGATTGGTTATTGCCCTACTATTCACACATGCCTCTGGATAAAGGTGGGCGATAAACAGAAAAGGGCAAAACGGTCTGTCCTAATTCACTCTGGCAGTCATATTTAACTGAAAAAAAGCTGTAGGGGTATCGTCAGAGCAACTGCTAAAGTGAATGGCTTGACAATCCATCCTGACAGTGTGCCGCCATTATAAGACAAAAACATAAATGTTTTTGCATTTTGTACAGTTGTATTACTGATTCCATTGCTGTCTAGCTATCCTTGGTTGGGTGAAGGCTGTTACTAGGTAACTACTACAACAGGTACTGTAGTAGCTGTGATCAGGAGATAATCAGATACCCAGCTAGAAAGCTGTTAGCTATATCTAATATATATCCATTAATAGCAATACCTACCCAGAAAGCTATGGCTGGGCAGTGAATTTAATGCATTTATTTTATTGCCCCATGCATTTTAGGTACATATAAGGGCATAATAGTACTATGTGGCCATTGGGACAGCATGCAATAAATCAAAAGATGCTGTCAGATACTTATTTTCAATTAATATGGCCTTCAAGTGAAGAGGCTCCCTTTAACCTTTGAGAATGGACTGTAGCTCAGTAAGGTCACCCTATCGTGGGTAAGCTATGCCCCGAAGCTCGACCATAAATATGAAATGTATGACCTAAGAGACTAAAATAGAGCTATATATTCCAGACGTAAGTATTTTAGACTTCATATTTTTCTGCTGGGCAGGCTTTATCAGCCATGATTTCTGATGTAATATTTCAAGCGTCTGTACTTCCTCAGAACACTCTCTATGGAGAGATGCTGCTTTGTGCTCCAGCAATCATGTCTTTGCAATACTTTTGCTCCCCATCAACTTGTAACAACAGTTTTTCTTGTTCAACAAGCTTTCACTGAGTTCATCACTTCAGGGAGTCTATGAAAACTACCTAATTATGAGACAGGCCCTTTTCATTATTCTTTATAGTTATGTAGATACACTTTATTGTCTGCGCTCACTTGCCATGTTGAATACCAACATTTGTGAACTCATTGTATAAGCCCCACTAGGAAATATATCCTGGTGATGCACCAATGCCAGTGACTTTGGGTCAATGTGTATTTCTTCAGAATCTCAAAATAAACTAGTATGCACTATGTCAAAACTGCATTTTACCATAAAATATTTTGTGTATTTATTTGTTTTTTCTAATTGTTATTTTAATATGTTTGACTGCTATCTCTCTGTGTGAATAGTAACATACAGGGGGTACACAAAATAACGGAAAAATCAAGCAACATATGAATATTTATGAACTAACTAAGTCCTGGGCTGCCCTTCACCATCAGAACACCTTTGATGCTTCTTAGAATGTTGTTATACAAGTTTTGAACTGTTTCTAGGGGGATATCGGACCATGCTTCAAGAAAGAAAGCCTCCAGTTCTTTGAGAGAGATAAAGGAGGTGAAAATCTACTCACACACTCAACATTCTAGAACTTCCCATAAAGGTTCCATCTTGTTATGGGGGAGGCCATGGAAGGTGTCTGACTTTATCCTTGTGTTTAAGAAACCGCTCTTGAATCTGTTTAAGGTTTTGTATGTGAGTGTTATTGTCTTGGAATATGGGAACATGTTGAGGTTTACGTGATAGGGTCCACCTGGTCACCTAAAAAGCCTTTGTACTCTTTGGCCACAATTCTCCAATTTTGAGTAATAACTGAACCCAATGACTCCAGGAGATGGTTTCTCATGTGATAACAGTTTCACCACTACATCTAACAGCTGGGAGCAGTCAATACGAGTTGAAGGCTGCCTTTGGCTTTCTACAAACATAAACCCATCCATGTAGGGAATATAGTAAAAGAGGACTCATCAGATCATAGTACTTTCTTCCACTGCTCATTATACCAGGTTATGCATTGTTGCACATCAGCCTTTGTTACAAGTTTCCGAATGGCAGCTGCACTAGAAATATCAGCTTTTGAAGCTCACAACCTACAGTTTTTGTTGGGGCTGAATCACGGAGGTGTGGATTCAGTTCTGTTGTAATTTTTTAGGAGGTTTTTTTGCAGTTTATAACAACTATCCTGTTCAGTGTCCTGTCTTGTGAGCTCTTCCTTGAGGCAGTTTTTCCTACGTGGCGTATGCTGTCATGATTTTCCCCTTGACACATTAAATAATTTTACCATTTCTCTCACTGATGCATCTGCAGTTCAGGCACCAACTATTTGACCTCTTTCAAAGTCTCTTGTATGTCTAACATTGTCTTAGAAATTCACAAGTTTAAGTTTTTTAAAATGCAAACATGTTGGTAACTAATATTAAAATTATAAAACATATATGTAGATTCCCTTTAAATTGTGATTTACCTTCAAAATATGAGTCCTTTTTTATTTTTTCCATTAATTTGTCTACCACCTATATATATTTATTTTTCCCAGTTTTTAATTCATCTTCTTCCAGAACTTCTAAATTGATCTTCTGACAAGAAGAAGCTTTGATACACTTGCAGCTTTAGACAGCCTTTGCTCTGACCTGTCAGTACATTCATCTGAATAAATTTTAGGTTTAGATAGCTGTTCAAAGGAACTCCCTGATTTCAGTTATTCTATATATAAATTTTAGACCTGGTAGGAAGGCCAGAGCTGTCTTTTACTTCTAGATGAGATAGTATGGACTGATATTCTTGGTGAAATATCAAAGAGACAGTTACAATCAACTTCTAACTTTGCATTGGGATATATGAACTCGCATGACCCAAAATCCTTAATACTGGAATCATCAAGATAGTCACATTGCCCGTCTTACATTTTATCCTATGTTATGCCTATCCAGACTTCCTTTAGATCTTTGAAGCTTTTAAAATCTAACTTTTCATATCTTATAAATGTTATATGTAATGTTAATGCTCTGGTTTAGATATGTGCATTTAAAATTAAATCTCTACATCCAGGTCCAGTCATGGAAAACTCCAGCTTATATGAATGTCAGTGCTTATAGACACTATTTACAAAAAAATCTTTCAAGTGCATTGTTTAATAAAAGAATCACACTGTTTTTGGTAAAATTATGTAAAATAACTGGTATGACACAGATTATGCCATAGCAACATGCATATAAACTGTTTATGTGATCAAGATGATAGTCTTCAGGGAAAATTAAAATTCCTCTAAAAAATCAATCAGTAGGATGGATGATTTCCCAGATTCATTTATCACAGATTTAAGAGTTGGTGAGGGACTATTCAGATGTGCATTAAGGTCTAACACTGATATTGAATTGGCAAGGTTAGCCAGAACATTGGTTGACCAAAAGCCACTACCTGAGAACTAAATCGATCTGTCATTTGTTAGGCATCTTGCTGCACAGATCGTCTGCAGATACACTCATCCTTCTGACTCACCTCATTCACTACGCCTACTACATCAGCCAATCTGCATCCCACAAAGGTCAATGAATCTGCTCATCTGGGCTGCCGGATGCCCCGAAGCATGACCCAGATGATCGTGAGACTGACGCTTTGTTCCTGTAACCTCCAAACAACCCTGTTTTGCATCACCACTCCACATCCACAGCTGCAAACAAAAATTGGATCATGAGGTAAAAAGGGAAAAAAGGAGACATGTAATGCAAAGAAAATACTTTTTGTCTTCCCATATTGTTACAGTCTAGCAAAGGCCTTTTAAAAATGCATAAGCATATCACATAGCTGTACTCTCACACACCCACTGACATGAGAACAAATGACTCAACAGGTTGCCGCTGAAAAAGTACAGCCAATTACTTTCTCAGTCAGTCGAAAAAGAGGGGATGTTGTCATGTCAACCCTGCAGGATCAATTTAAATGATATGAACGGCAACTTATCAAAGGTGGAAGAACCAGCTGTTACAGCTGAGGAGACAGCACCTCCCTCAAGAGTGAAAAGCATACTTGAAAACTCTGTCTTTGTTACTTTATTTTGTGACAGTGTAAAAGCATGTGAAAGCAGTCAAGTTCAGTTACAAAGATCTGAAATCAAGATTAACCACTGGGATAATGGATGTTTCCAGTTTCTATCCAATTACCAACTTCAAGTAATTAAGACTGTGAGTAGAATGAAAACTAGACAGCCTATAATACAGGTCCACAGACACACACACACACAGACACACACACACACACACACACACAATATTTCCAAGACCGGTATTGGCATCTTATGGTAGAGAGAAGGGAATTTTCCTTTTATAGTTCAGACTTTAAAGCATCCTTTCATGTATAACACTGATTAAAATGGATTAATTCTGTTCCTCAAAAGGTGTATATCATAATTTCTGTAAGTGATAGCAATTATTTATATGTGTGTTTATTTTGAAAAAATGCTGTTATTCAGTGTTACTCAATAAATGTATTGCTTCTGTATCCTAATCTGCATTTTGAAAGACTTGTAACTAAAGCACCAAGAAAGTATAATAAACATATGAACCGTTTCACATTTGGATGTTCATTCTAATTGAAAAAAATGTGTAAAGAGATACATAGTATGACTTAATGCTTACTGACTCTACATGCAGAGCTTACTATAGAGCACTTTCAATTTACTCTATCTGTTTGTCACAGATTTAATAAAATGTTCCAATGTGCAGGTGAAAAAAAAGGTTGAAGTCAGTTCGGGTCATCAGGTAACATTACTCCTGCCACTTCACAATAATCTCAACCTACAATTCTAGCTCTCCTTTCTGACTCACTTACCTGTAGACTTTATTCACACTGAATATTTTATGAAATTTGCTCTTGGCTTTAAAGGAGAAACCACAGCATGTGTGAAAACAGTAAAATTAATATTTGTTTCAAAGCTATCAATGTGACAGTACTGTTGTACCCTTTGTTCTTATTGCTTAAATGAATCTTAATATGTATCTATTGGTAGTGTGTGAAATGTTAGATGCCCAGGAGCAAATATTTTGACATGATGAAATACATGCATGGGAGTTCTGAGAGCTCATTGCTTTTACCATTCTATTTCAGGACATAATTCCAATTTCAGTTGCAATGATGAAATAATTTAAACTGGGGGGCTCAGTGGTTAAAGCACTTGCTTTAAGCACAAGCTGAGCTCTTCTGCCCAAATTTGATCCCATCTGTGTCATCAGCTGCCCATGACCACGGGCCCACAGCAGCAGAACAGACTTTCATTCCAACAGGGATAGAGGTGGGGAAGATGGCAAGGGTGTGTTTATCTCACCGCTCTCAGGCACTCTGACTCATCAGGCACCTGCGAGGTGCTCAGACGACAATAGCGGAGGAGGGCCTGTCCTCCTATGGGCACATACTATGCAGTAATGCACTGTGTGGTAAAAATTAGCCATTGGCTGCATGTGTGTGTATCAGAGGTTTGCATTTGTCTTACCTCAGCACTCACATGCGAGTACAGAGGTTGTACCTAACATACAACAGGTGATTCCAGAATAGGGCAAAAGCTAAAAAAAAAGATCTAACTTATTTCAGATCATTTTCTGACAATTTCAGCTGTAATTGTGTTGCACACTCTGATTCTTCTCGTACCGTTTTGGAAGTACAATAATCCTGTATGTTCCTCTAAAATCTCCTCTTCCCTCTCTCCTCAGACACCTCAATAGTCCTTCCCTCACTCATTATGTGCGAGACTGCCCTTTTCCCACTTCACTCAGTATTCAGTAAAAATCCTTACTGAACTGCCTCTCAATCCACAAATAATACTATGTAGAATGGAAGAGTTCTAATTTTAATGTCAGTTACACTATTGCTACCTAGAGGAGTTAAACTAATTTTTAATGCAATCCTGCTGATCATTTCAATGGTGAGTGAAAAATGTTCCCATGACCTCCCAGCTGCCCACGCAATGTCTTCCAAACCCACCCACCCCCCCCCCCGACCCAATTTCCTCCAAGACACCTAAAACAGATGAGTAATTGCAGCAATCTTTATTTAAACAGATTTAATTAAAAGTTTACACAGTAAACACACTATCGATAACAATCTGTCTATCCTTGCTTACTTCCTATCCCAATAGGACAGTGCCCACCTGGATGTCTTTGGGTCTTGTTCACATCACACATGGCAGATTGCCAAGTCAGTGGCCAACAGACTGCACTGTTGGGCTTTTTTTTGCTCTATTTTAATACATTTGTATGGGCAATTTTTCTTAATATGTATATACTAAACATCAAAACATACATATCACTTTATGAATGTATGTTTTCAGAAAAAATAAAGCACACACATTTTGAATGATCTTTATAGGCTTTTGGCATTGAATCCATCAACTAATCATGCATGACAGACTGTGGGGTGCTTGAGGGAAAGTTTACAAAGAGCAATATCACCTCATTGGTCAGAGAGGTGATTGGACACAGGTGTCTGAGGTGATTTAATCTCTATAATGTAAAATAGGGTAAACATAAACACAGAAGGACGCGATACACCCTGCTTGTTAATAGAATAGCACCCTTGTGCCAGTATTAGTGAGACACAGTGGAGGCTGGACTAAATCAACACATTGTCAGGAATGAGGCAGCAACATAGTCATTGTTTGCAAGACAGATGACCACACGAAGGCCCAGTGCGCGCTCACCAGTGTTCATCAATGTCACAAAAAAGAGATGAGATAATGTCAGCAACACCTCAGATGGAGTCGCCAGCAATTGAGTGCAGTCCTCTTTAGCGATCAATGCAGACCACCCTCATGGACATTAGTGAGTGTGGCGAAGACATGCAGCATGATGTACTAATTGTTGAGTGCAGCCGTCCAATCGATGAGGGAGGTCAAAATGTAATATTCTTGGCAGGAGTGTATGGTGTTTACAAAATTCCATTTGCAGTGACTGATGGAAACCTGACTACTTTGCAAGGGGACTGATCACAAACTGAGACCGCACTTTCTGCCAGTCCTGTGTTTCCATCCTGAAAAAAAACAGAAATCCAGCCAGACGTTGCACACCTTCATGCTGTTCCTGTAATGACCGGCATGTTGTGAGACAAAATTGTGACACTCTTGGCATGGATGCCGTACTTGCGAGACCTGAGCTGCATCTAGCATGAGCTAAGATAGTGTTTGGCTTGGAGGGGTCTGAGAACAGGTACATGTCTGTCCTCACTCTACTGGTAGAATGAGACAGAATGAGACAGAATCCCACATTATACGAATACACCTCAGATTCTGATCTCGAATCAGCTTATTCCATCCAACCAAACAGGCTTCTAGTGTTTCATTTTGTCACAGAATTAACACAAAGTAACTGTCAATTACATACTGGTCAATTGAATACCTAAATTGAAGTTGAAGTGCTTGCTAAGTGTTGTTGAACAAGCTGTGGGCAGTTTGAGGTAAAGGTCATTTTGTGGGACTGTCGGGTTGTGGCAAGACCTGTGTCAGGTGAGTACAGGTGTGCTTGAGCTGAATGTGATGAGAATAACAGTGAGTTTGGCTTCTTTGTTGGCATTGGTCCTCCCGTATGCGGTTGAAGCCTTTTGTGTTGTAATTTAAAGTGCCATTCTTCTGCTATCCATGTTATCAATGTTTTTAAACCCTGCGTGTACCAAAGGGCAGTGTCTGTCCCTCTCAATAGAAATGGCAAAAGAACAAAAGTCTTTTTTGTGGCTCTGTGATTGGAGTGGCTAAGAGCAAGTTGTTTTGCAGTCCAGCAGCAACTGAAAATTGCCCACCAAATTCAGGCTTCTGAGGTATGACTCATGCACCCCCATGGTGCCATTTTGCTTTTATTAGAACAGGGGTGTCGATTTGATTCAAAGATCTCATTTTAAAGTTAACTCTTACATCCTCCTTTCAGGAGTCAGAAGTGACACACCACTGATTACAAGAAATCTTCCAGTTATCTATATGAGGTAGCCCTGATTTTTTGGGGGCATGTTTGCATCCATACCACACAAACCACCTGGACTGGTTTAACATCACCTTCATACACAGGGCATTGCAGCCATGTGTCTTATCACCATATTAAAAGACAAATACACACACGATTGCACTCACAATTACTTCATTTAATTGTATTTATTACTAAACCATTCATATATTTTATTGATGGGACATTTACAGCTCATTTATTAAGACATTTATTGAAGACAATGTCAGGAGAAATACTGAGTTTATATAAATAAAGGAATGACACCATTATATTACCACCATCAGCTAAACCACTACACTAAAACATCTTGTCATGTAGTCATGTTGTTATGTGGTAAAGAAGAGTGTAATGATGCTGACTTTGCAATGATTTTAAGGCCCATTCTAGACTTACTGGTTGTTACAGCTCCTCAATCTCTTGCTCTCACAGGCCCTGGAATGATTACTTGATGACATCATATCTTGCAGTTATTCAGTAGCGGCTTAGGGGGTCACATTGTCCAACCCGTTCATTGGTTCCACAAAAATCTACGCCACAGATACAACCATGATTGTAAATGTAGGGCAATTATTATGCCCTTAATATCTGATGTTTCATTTACTAACAGTAAAAACATTTACAAAAAATGATTTGGTTGTTGATAGGGCAAAAGTCATTAAGAACACAGCATGGAGGGGGAAAAAGCAAACACTCCTGCACCGGCATACACACACTCACACACATGCAGACAGACAGAGATCCACAGGCCTCCAAAGAACCATGCCTATTTTAGACCATACAGAGTTCAACATAATGAAAGGATCCAAAGAGCAAAAACTCCCTCACAAGATCTCTGGGGATGAGTCTTGTTGGTTGTCTTTCAGAACTCATCAGAGTGAAATAGAAGGCAGCTGACTAATCAGACTAGAGGACAACATCAAGGGGCAGGATGGGGGGTGGGGGGAGGGGCATAACTGAGTGGTAATGGTCCTGGCAGTAACCACTCATGGCATTTTAATGCAGCTACACTGGTTCCTTCCTGATCAAAGGTTTGAAGAAAGTTTTGTTTTGGATCTGCACTTCCTTGTCTTTCATCTGCACAAACTGCAGGGGGATGATTATTTGCAGGGCAGGGCTGAGCAGGCACAGCAGGAGGGAGCTTCTTGAGACTGAAGCTGGGATGGGATGGGGTGCTCCAGGTATTTAGAGGGGGGGATAGCGGTAGTGGAAGTCAGGACATACAATGCATGAGTAGGCAGTGACATCAACACCCTGGGGCCGAGGCAAGAATTTGATTGGTGATGACACAGCAGTCTTTTGCGTAGTCAGCCTTTATTGTCTTTCTATGGGATGTTGTGGGACTGTTTGCAAAAAATGGATCTCTGGAGGGAATGTGGATAGTTGAAATGATCTGCAGTTCTTTGCATCCATCTCTCATGATTCCATTCTCAAACTCTTGGGTGAGGTGTTTTGTCATGCATGCATGCGCCACGATTGTCATTAAATTATTTATTTATATTGCTTATTTCATGCTTAATGGTGACTATTATTTATTTATTAAATGCTTACTGTAGATGCTTCTGTGAATGCTTACAGTCTCATATTCCACACTCATATAACTAGTCTGTTCACACAACTGGAGGCAAGCAGACGTAATTGAGATGAAGTGTTTTGCTCGAGGGTGCAACAGCAGTATTTTGAATCACAATCGTAGCTTATTCCATTCACCAGCTTTGATACCTCTCCGCTGAGGCTTTGGAGTGCTCAAATGGTGTCGGAAAACATTTCTTTTTCAAAAGTACAACCCTGTGCAGTGTACTGCACTTTATGTGTTGACAGTTTTGTTACTGGGAGGTGCTGCTACGAAGTTTAATGGTGGAAAAAGGGATGAGAATCACGATAAACAGCTGATTCTTCCAACAGGACTGCAGTGATTGCAATATAAACCAAAGTCACCAAGGCATATATACCGTTAAAAGGACGTTTCCATACCCAGTTCTGTGTTCTGAATCCCCCAACAATTATACTAAATTATTTTGATCTTGGCTGTATTCCAAAACATTTTTCTGCTATATAAACCACCATTTTGGGTGTTTGGTGACTAAGTCATAGCTGCTAGCAGAAATCCACTTGACCATACAATATGGATATCCTTACATTTATTTCTGTTGAACAACTGTCCTACTGGCATATTTATTTCTTATGCATTATTCATTTTATTTTAGCTATCTACTTTTTTGAGGTTGTGTTAGGTCATTCTGCACACACATTCCATATTGGCAAGTTAAGTCTAAATTGGAAGAAATAAACTAGTGTTCCAAAACACAGTTTAAGGCCATATAACACAATTTGTGCATCTCATACAGTTTGGTGTGGCTATAATTTACATATTACTTCCCAGCACACACACAGCTGGAAATCTGTTTGCATTTTTGTACATCATACACAATTGGAAAATATCAGACTTATTGTTGATATTTATAACTATGTGTGTCTTACACACACACACACACACACACACATTAAATTTGACTTGTGTGTGTATGTATCCCTGCTCTGCAGCTTCCTTTACTTCTGATTATTACATCTACCCTCTCTTCTCCCTTGTCCTTGATCCTTGATCTCTCTACAGGAGGCCTCATGAGTTGTGTGGGAAGGATACCATTTCTGCCCACACTTCACAATTATTATGTTGAAATACATTAAAGCAGATTTATATTATGCCTTAGAAGTACAGAGACAATGCACAATGCACAAAGTTTTGGCATATTTTAGTATGGAAAACAGGAAAATAAGTCAGTGGCCTATGTCTATGTCTATCACGTTTAATAAAAATCCCCAGTTGTGAGAATTCATATATATAGCCAGAGTCACAATAACAAGACATTAATCATTCATATCACCGTAGCCTGTGCAACGAAAGCTGCAAATTGCTGCCACATTACGTTAGCCAGCTAAATGAGCAATTCTAACTTTATGAAGCAGGTCCCAGATCTTGTCTATGTATCGCCTGGTAAAAGACACATACACATAAATAATCTAGCTATTGCTCTCTTTTAAACAGTGAAAACACTATTAAATACTAATCTACTTCTCTGAATTTCTCATATAAATCCAAACATATAAATGTTGCGAGGCATCTCACTGGTTACCTCCTTTCTTATTATTATTATTTTCATTGTGATAGCAAGCCATCCCCCAAGTTATGAGTTGGAGGGGCATACCCCTCAGCAAATCTTAATCATTAACATGTACACAAGTTAATAAGCAAATGTAAGTGAACATTTTTTGACAATATTTCAAGTGGAGCAGAACTGCATGTTTTCACTGGAACTGTATTTTTTTCCTGTCATCACTTTAGGTACTACATTTCTCAAAAGTTTGTTAATTTTCAAAGTTGTTTCCATTTAATTGTAAAATATGTTCTAATCTGTCTGATGCCAACCTCTTGGGTGGCAGTGTAGCATAGTGGTAAGGAGCAGGATTTATACCTGAAAGGTTGCCAGTTCAGTTCCCCACTGGGGCACTGCTGTTGTACACTTTGGCAAGGTACTTAACCCTGAATTGCCTCAGTAAATATCCAGATGTATAAATGGGTAACATGTAACCACATAAACAAGTAACATATGCAATTTGCTCTGGATAAGAGTGTGTGCTAAACAGCAATGTAATGAATTTGGTCATTCAGATTAAGTTTTGGATCTCTGCACACTATAATTATTTGTGTGTGTGTGTGTGTGTGTGCATTATAGAAATGGGAACGTGTAAAACATAGCAACAGCACATATTGTAACCATAGCAAGAATGCTTTCTGAAATTCCTTACTAAAAGTTAAGGACAAAGTGTCCAAAGATGTGAAAGATGAACAAAGGCACAGGTTCCATCTTACACAACAATGAATCTTTGAAATATTGCACTTATAATATATCTCAATTGTAAATGTGTCATAAATACCATATAGAAAGTCATGATCAACACAAGTAAAATTATATAAAGCTATATATTTTGAGTAAAAGCTATATAAGCTATATATACATGGGAACGAATCGTCTCAGGCAAAGCAATGAACGGATGTGTAAGAATCCCGAACTGCAAGAAAAATGTACATTTGACAATTCTCTTGGCTTTCATAGATATTATTTTATGTACAATTAGCAATTTCTTTTGATCTAAAGGTCAGGTCCTAAAAACATTAACATGTAGAGAACATTTAGCCATTTGAGGTCACAAGCCATTCAGTGATACAGTCAGTGTCAGTTTGATTCATGCCATGTGTAAAAGGAGCATGAGATTTTAGGTGTCAGCCTGATTTAGAGATACAGTATGCTGAGTGTCGCATCTACACATCAGGTAGATGAGAGTTATTACAAACTAATCAGCTAGGTGCATACCTCAAACAGGATAAAATAAAATGACCTTTTCAAAGAGATTTTTATCTCCTATTCATGAGGATAGATAATGTACTTTACAGGGCTGATAAGCAATAAAGTCAAAAGTCTCCTCTTCAATGTCTTTCTATTTAGAACCTTTTATCTGTGACCTTTGCTGTCCACATCACACCACAAGGCATTTTGTTTATTAGCTTCCCTAGCTAAAGACCAGATTACCAGCCGCATTAACTAATCACTCCTTTGATCTGGATGTACTGCAGTATGTACATGTATGTTTGTTAGTAAATGTAGCTATATTGCAGTCTGGTTAGTTATAATATCTGTTGTAGCTAGCTAATCTTATTATGCTTACAATTTAAAAATAGCATCACCTTGTGTTCTCTGACCCACCTCTCCCAACCCACAAAAAAGAAAACAAAAACTCTTTGAATATCTAATTTATGATGTAGCTTACTGAGAAGTTATACCATACTATGTTTCTATGTGCTGGTTAGGCTAGGATTCTCCTTCCTCTTACTGCAATTGGAACAGTCTCCAGTCCAATGTCACATAGCTGGTCCTGATAGAATACACCTGACTTTGACAGTGCAAAGTCATGGCTGTATTTGTGTTTCCTTCATTGATATTCTTACACAGTCTACTGTTGTATGGAAATGTTCAGCCCTGAAGTATTGAAACACAGGTGGCATGTGAAGTCATCGGACAACTATAAATGGCTTGAAGTGACTCAAAGCTAGGCATTGTAATACTAGCCATGTTTGTTTCCCACAAGACCCCCGAGCAAATGAACAGAGCAGCACGCTCCCCATCTGTTTCCCATTCACACAGGGCAATTAATGACCAAGAAGGTGTTGCCTTTAGCATGTTCTACCAGGTAGTTATTGATAAGCCAGGATCCCAGGGGTGCTTTTTGAAGGGGTCGTACAAGTCGGGTCGTTCAACTCAAAGCCAAACGTGATCAGGGTACAATTAATCAAAGGACCATCTCGAATTGGAGGTGAATTAAATAGTAGATTACTAACAGTGGACTGACAATTATGGATTTATAAATGGCAAACTCAAAGCCCCAGCAAAACCCTACAGGAGGGAGGGGGGGTGCTGTCTATTCATAAAAGATCCATCAATAGAACAGATTTGCTAGCAGTTACACATGTTAAACCCAAGTAATAAGAAAGCTTTAGAAAAAAAGAAAAAAAGGATTTTAAAAGACAAAATAAGTCTATCATTCTGATGTATTTTGCTGTGTTTTGTACCATCCTTTGATTCCTATCCACACCCTGGTAGCTGCTCATGCTGATTGGGTTATGACGGGGTATTATACAACCAGGGGTATCACATGAAAGAGTGATGCAGGTGTTATGACGAAAGAAAGTAGTGAATGCTTTTTTAAGACCAAGGTGATGGTGACTAGACTGAATGGTACTGGAACTGCGACACAGCAAATCAACAGTGCCTTTGAAGTACATGTCCTGGCATGATGAGACAGATATATCCAATAGCACAAAGAGCTCACAGCAGTATGAAATAGTGTAACACAGCACACAAAAATCATGAAGCCAAGACATAACAGGGTGAAATGAGAAGGCTATATCTTAATCTTTTTTAACTGATGTCATGAGTATAGACTATGTGCTGTCATAATATGTTAATCACGTCAAAGCTTTATTTTTATCTGTTAACTTCATGTAAATGACTGACTCAATTAGTGATGCACTATTATTACTATTATTGATAATAATACTAGTAATACTAATAATACTACTACTGCTACTACTACTAATCATCATCATTATAATCATCATAATTATAATAACTAGTCATGACAAAAATATCTATCTAAAAAAATCCTCAAAAAAAAAAACAAACTCCATTATTGACAGGGATCATTAGTAACTGGTCTGACGGTGGGAAAATATGCCCCTGTTGCAAATATCACACTATTGGCAGTCTGACTTGATTCATATGGAAATAAGAAGTTGGACTTGGCTCTGATTAAGAAAAAGGCTCGCAGTTGTAGAAGTCCATTTCAAACACGTTCTTCTGAAAGAAAGAATGCATGGAATTTTAAAAGGGCTGATTTGCTTGAGGTGCAAACATCCCCATGCACATACTGCCTGGCGGAACAGTCGCTGATGGAGGGGTGTTCTAGATTGTGATTGTGCGCATCTAAGCATAACATTCGGGAGATGAATTACACTGATGCGTGGGATAGATCGGCTTTCAGAGGGCGGGTTGGGCAGGGGGATGGGGGGGTATTGGCACAATTGCTTTAAGGTTTTATTTAGTGAAATGCTCATTCCATGATTTATGGACTACTAATATATGTATTGAATACTTTCTTGAGAAATTAGATGGCAATAGAGGGCTAGAGGAATTATTGCACAGAGAGTAGAAAATAGTTTTAAAAAAAAAACACAGGGAAGAGAAAGTGCTTCTGCAGCATTTTGGGCTCAAGAACTCTACAAAAAATACTGTACAGTAACTTCTTTTGACAGAATATCAGAATATGATATGTTTATATTAGAAGATTATAGGATTAAGAGAACAGGAAAGACTAAAAGATTAAGAGCAAAGGATTAAAAAACAATAAATTAAATGTAAATGCAACATGCATAGATATATAGATACAGACAAAGATCAACAAATCATTTTATTTGATAACAGTTATCCCTTTCAATGGCAGCATTGGCAAGGCTCTAGCACTTGCACACCGAGTTTACCCTTCATGGCCAGCACTTTATTAAAAGGAAGTACACTCATTTTTGATTGAGGCTTTGATGGTCCTTGCGATATTCAGATCAAAACTTCTTGACACAAAGTGCAGTATTCCACAGTCATAGATGGCTGTGCACAAGCCATAGATGAAAGGATATTTCCACTAGCGGAAGTATGATTGCAATCAGATGTAATTTATTAAGAAGGATACATGTCCACAGAACATTGAGCAGCCCCCAGGGAGATTTTTTTTCCCCCACGCCCAGTAATCCTTTTTAGTAAACCTTGAGTCTATAAAATACTTTGAATGGACATGCTGTATACAAGCAAATGAGGTATAGATGCATTGAATTTTCCCTGGACAAGAATCAAATTACCGCAAAAGGCAGATGCTGAATAATACACACATAATGAGCATGGCACTCCAGTTTATAACTTCACCAGAGTTGGAGCTAAACCCATTCTATAGCCCAATCACATCTGTCCATGGCATTCAGTGAATGCAACATCCCACATTCATTTTCATCCATTACAGTTCCATGCTATTATTCAGCTGGTACTGACTGTTGTTTTTTTTTTTGACCCTGCTTTTATCTGATTCAGCCATACCTTGTCCTTGGGGACTCACAAGACCCATTAAGACTAGTACAGCCATCAATTCAGACTTCCATGAGACTGGCACGTTTGCATGCTGTCTCACTCGGAAATAAGATAAAGTCTTCACTGTCAACAGCAGCGGTCGGTGCACACTCTAAACTGCCGAGGAGAAAAAACCATAAATATACCACTGAAAGCGTTTCACATGCATGTGTATTAGCTATTATTACAATTGCTCTTATTTATTGTAGTTGTCATTTATGATCTTTCAGCATATTTGTTTTTCTTCTTCCAAATATGCATCCTGTGATGCATGTGATTCACGTCTCCTTTCCAACGTCAATTGCCACGTTTGAGTCATTATTCTATTAGCTTTCCTTTCAAATGGGAATTTATTTCTGTGCAGCGTAGTGTTACCGATTTTTTTATGAGCAAGCCAAGATAAATCTCAGATGATATCGGCTCTAAATGCTAGAAACACTAGCAGTGTTTTTGAAAAAAAACACGCTTTGCATTTTTTGGAAATAATGTCACCTATCATGACCCTTTGCACTGAACTATTATTGTAAAAATGGAAACCAATGTGCGTATGGGTTTGAGTGCATGTGGGGGAGTGACCTACTTAGAAGCGTAATGAAGAACATGCTTTGTTGTGACATGCTGTACACACGAGTCTTCCCATTTCATTCTGTAATGTGCCAAAATACACAGGAGGCTGCAACGCATACTAAACGTGCAACAGTGAGGTGTGCTGTACAGGGGAGAATCAAAGCGTATAGTCTACTGGTGTTTATGTACTCAGCAGGAATACAACCTAGCAGTTGGTTCACTGTTTATCTTCATGGCAAACAACTCTGTGGAGGTTAGAGACACATTATAATGCTTTCTGTTTTATCAGCTGGGGATAAGACATATAGCAAACAGTGGTTAATATTTAGCAAAAAATGTAGTTTACATTTAGTCATTAGCAGTTCACTGTTAATCTACACAGCAAACAGTTCTAAGGATGAACCGCAGGTAAATTTACCCCCAATGCACAATTCACCTTACAAGTGTTACAAAGGGTAATGACAAAGAATAAACATAAAATAAACAAGCAATACTGCAATAATCATTCAACCAGCTTTTAAGTGTTTACCTGTCTTGACCTAAGATATTATTGACAGTACACAATAAAACATCCATTTAGGTCAGAGCGCATTATTATGCACAAGGATCTCATTTATTTGCTCAACACAGCACCAATCTACAGGTCATTTGTCACTGATGATGAAATAAGTACAAGAAAAGTTGTTGTGTCCTGTGCAGCAGGCTCTGTCAGATTAAATCAAGATACTGTTCTCACAGGATAAGAGGAGAGGATTGTAACCGGTAGTCCCAACAGACTTTAACACACCTTTTGACCTGAGGGATTTTGTGCGAATGGTTTCCAATTCAGCCATCAACACCTCTGTAGACCACAGAAAACTTAGGCAGGTAACATTTATCTTGGTGGGTTGATGGGAAAGTATTCAGCCGATTTAAAGTTTAACCTTTTTCCTACACTGGTTTCAGTTCCATGATACAAAAATACATTTGTATTTACACTATAATCATTCACGTATTACATATAGCCATTTATACCAGTGTACACACATGCATTATCTATTATTGCATTCATATAAAAATGCAGGTCAAGAACATTAGCTAAGACACTCAATGGAAAGAAACCTTCTACTTGATTCTGACTGGCAGGCAAACTCTCACCTTTGACCCAATGACCTGTGTCGCACGACGTGTTTTACACTTCATTATTTATTGGCTAAGCAGACACCACTTACAGAGTGAGTACCATAGTTCACATATCTTCCATTTATAAAGCTGGATATTTAATGAAGCAAGTACTTTGCACTTTGCTCAAGGGTACAACAGCAGTTAACACTGTGCCTCCTGTACCACTATGTCACACTGCTGCCAGTGTGGCCTTACATCACCTCTGTGCCAGATTTCTCTTTACACCCTTTACCATTTACACACTATTATTATCCCAAGCATCTCATGGACATAAATTCAAATTAAAATAAGCTTTATTAGCATGACTGCACAGGCCTACAGTATTGTAAAAGCTGTAATTGTCACACTTGAAAATAAGCATACACTTGAATACATGCATGCATGCATAAAACACAATTAGAGGATATGGGATGCTTCCTGCCCACTGTTCCTCAGGCTGTAGCACTGAGACACATACTTTGCTGCAAAGGGCCATGTGTTTCCCTTGCTGAGCAGAATTTTTCATTTCTTTTCATCACCCAATTCCTTAAATGTGGCGAAGAATACTTCCAAATATTGAGAGTAATTTCCTACAATGTAGAAGACCTTTCTCTATGGCCAGGTTGTGGTGACAGAGCCTATACTTCACGTCAGGATATGTCGCAGTTAAGTTTGCATTGTAATTATGTCTCAGTGTCCCATAACTTGGCTGATTCTGATTTGTTGCTTAGAAGCAGCTTTGGTCTGAACTTGGCATACATAGTAATCATTATAACCAGTTGCCTGAGAGAACTTCCAGATTTCAGCTCCTGGGTTTGTAGTTCTTTCAGTTGCAGAATGTCTTGGGGACTTCATCTTAAATGCATTCGGAAATTTTGCACTCTTTTCTGGATGTTAAATTCCAATGGAAACCAGCCTAATTCTGTCCAACGTGCTTTATTGAAGATACATCATCTACCCTTTAAGACTCTTACGGACACACCCTCTCTAAGATCTTCATTCTGGGTATTTTACACACTCACAAAAAAGGTACAGAGATTAATAACGTGGTCCTTAATATGCAGCCTAAGCATTAGTAAACAGATAATGGTGTAGTGCAGTAGTCAGATATTTTGAATTTGTGCTTGAAATCATGCAGCACATATGTATCCTACAACGGCTAATTGGTTTTGTCCCCGCTGCATGTGCGTGTGTATGCTCATGCAACTTCAACGCTTCATTATGCTTCTAAATTCTCAGGTGGAAACAACAGTGTCCTGCCACATCTTCTTTGCTTTCACATTTAATTTCTTTGATCAAAGGAAATCACAAATATACAAAGTTTTCTTTTTAAATGTTAATCATATGTAGACATATATTTCATTTTTCTTACTCACACATCGTCCTGCATTAACTGTTAGAAAAATAAATAAACTAATAAATTAAGTTCAGTTTTCACTGTCTATACATCAGTAGGATGAGGAATGGTTACCTTACGCTCTTCCTTCGACATCTATTTTCATTTCCTCTGAGGAACAAAGCCTGCCTCAGAAATAATGAGGTGCCTCTCTGCATTCCCTTATAAAAGCAGACAAGGATGAAAAAAGCTTTTCTCCAGAGTGATATGCAGGAGGGTTCCCTGTAGCCAGCACTTCCTAATTGTCTGAAGGAACACTGTGATCTTATCTGCAGCTTCCCTGTTTGCAGCAGAAGAGTGTACTGCCATTTTATTTCTTTGGCTGATCACTTCTAAAATCTTGCTACCTTTCTTTTGGGGATACAATTTGTTTTCCGCTTCTTCAAGCTCGGTTTAAAGTTGGCCACTTGGTCTTTCTGCTGAAACGGTTCATTTTTCAAGAGGCCGATAGCAATCGGTTGTACCTCTGCAAAGCTTCAACCCCGCAGTGCCTTTTAGCCAAAATTGTTATCAAGTGGAAAGTTATTTTGAAGAATCTCAGCTTAGACGTATGATTAATTATGGAAGTTCACTGTTGTGATATTGCATCCAGTGTGCTGGAAATGCTAAATTTAACACGGACCCACAGTTCATTAAACCAAAATGAAGTATTCACATGATTTTGCAATAGCATATATGAGTGATCACCTATTTATTTACCAAGCTCTAAGTAATTGGTCTTAGATAGTATAAAGGGCACTTCTTGATAATGTCCTTCATGATTTATTCCCTTCTGTAGGTGTACAGTATAAGGGGATTGCACAGATGTTGCCTGTTGGTAGATGGTGACTGTGCAGGGGACTTAGCCTGAGATAACCCTTGGAAGACATTCTTCACAGTCTGCTCATTCTGTGTATGACAGGTAGGCTTCCTGTGTGTTTCCACAGCAAAACAACAGATATGATCAATGGACTTTAGACCTGTGTCCCCACTGTTCATTCATAAATATCCATTGGAAGATTGTCCATATTTCCATTGGTCATGGTCAGGAGATATTACAATGAATTTCCCCACACTATAAAAATGTATCTCTTCTCACCCTCTCCCAATCTCTAATGTCAGTGATTAGTGATTTTGCTTGACTAAAATTCAGATGATGCCAGATGAATGTTGTGATAACTGTCTAACACATCACAGTCAAAACTGTGGCTGGTGATACTCTGGAAGTTTACCTACTCACAGAGACTTGACACATGATGCACATAAGAAGAGAGGGATGTGAAGAAATTGACTGACAGGTACTACTGTGAGGAACTTCCTTGTGACTTCCCATGAGTCTAAAGTCTCCTACTGAGTACTGAGGGAGAACTGATTGGCTGAAAGTTGGGAAGAAGATTCTAGAACACCAAAAGGTGCACATACCAGTAGCTATGTGACGCTCCTGTGGGATCCTCTGTGTGATTAAATGAAAATGAATTTGGAAGGTCAGGACTCAAAGTTACATGATATTGCCTGTGGAAAAATATTGTCCGTTTACAGATTAACTAGTAAATTAAATGTGACGGGAATGCAAGATGATACAGCATGCTTAATTGTGGTTGGTTGATTCCCTTCATTTTCTCTTCTATAGAAGAGCTATAGTTTTTCAATATTTTTTGCTTTTTTTCAGAAATGGTAATGAGTTTACTTGGGGAAAATCTGATTCTCCTAGCAGCTGTTGAAGGAATTCCCAAATGTTTTTGCTTGACCTGTAAAAGTCTCTATGTCTCCTTGTCCTGTAGAAGTCTCCAAGAAAATTGAACTCATTTTTTGACGAGAGGAGGTATGGCTTTTGGGAAGACACCCAGAAGATGGTACAATTTAAGATAACCCACAAGTAGATCAAACAAAAATGAATCAGGCATAGATTCAAGTATGAACTTTTCAAATCAGAAATCATCACAGATTAATTAACAGAATAATAGTAATAACAATAAACCAGATTGAAAACATAGTAATGGGATTGACTGTTTTTCCTAAGGGATTAAAATCCATGTTCGTCTTTGCAATTAATTTCTCAAATTATTTTAAATGTCCTGTAGTAGTTCTGAATCTTTTTGAAAAGTGTCTGTGTTTGTAGCATAATGAGTCCCACGTGGCCTAATTTGTCAAGCTGCAGTTTCACTTACAGTCCTGAAGCTGCAGGGAAGTCCTGCTCATCAGGAGCTCAGGTAGAGACATGCTCTTCCTGGTGTTAGTGCACAAGACAGAATGTACATTCATGCTGTGCCTGCTTCCAGGAAAATATCAATAGAGGCTAAATGGAGGCAGAGGACAGACAACTGACACAAGCAGATCAATGCAAAAGTAAAACTGAGTATGTTATAATATTTAGGTTAAGTTGCTTTATAGTCCTGGAGTGAAGGTACTTGTTCCACAGCTCACCGGAAATACAGTAACATTTACTTGATAGCTTAAAGGTACAGTGCTGTGGTATACAGAGAACACATTTGTTCCAACAGTACATCAATGAGACAGTGGCCAACAACCACTAGAATGATAGAAATGTCTTCATTCTAGTGCAGCTGTAGCTGTAATCATAGGGCATTTTGCCAGTCACAGAGAGAGAGCTCCATTTCAAAGGCATTAACCTCATGGTTTATGTCAGATAACCTGGACATTAAGCTTAGAAATGCTTAGTGTTGAGAGTCCACTTATTCATCTGAGAAAACAGCAAGAAAATGTGAACACACATGCAATCCATATGTCTATTTAAAAAATAGCACAGTTACAAAAAAACGGCCCACTAGGTGCTGCTACGGTTTTTTTCTGTTCATGCAGGGATAAAAGAGATAAAAGCAACATGTCCCCCAAAAGGGGACAAAGTACACCTTCCCTACATTCCCCATGGTTCTTCTTCACTCATTTAACAAATGTATAAAAAACTCTTAAGGAGACAGGGCCACATAAAAGGCAAAGCGTTGTTCAGTTCCAGAATTAACTTGTAAATGAGTCTCAGTCCTCTTGATCCAACAGGTGCAATCCATGGATATCCACTTGCATGGAGTAGACACAAACTCCTTCATGCATAACAACTGGAAAGGGAAACAACAACAAAACATCTTAAAAGTGTTGGCTCCAGGCAACTAGTTCAGACTCTGCCTGATGTCCAATGACGCATTCTACTCTGATTGACTTCAAATGTTGCTATGACACGTCTGAGCCAATCACAGTTGAATGAATCACCGAGCCTGTGTTTAATAAAAAAATGCACTACACCCTAACTAACGTTTGAGGTATTAAGAATATCTGAAATTGATGGTTACAAGAGGAAAAACAATTAAGACTTTCAACTTATTGGACCAATATCATACCACCATGTTATTATTTTACAACGAAGAAATGTAAGTCCTATGGATATCATAGTTTCAGGCTATTCTAAAATATCGCCCAAAATAAACCATAGCAGAGTGTCTTTAAATAAATTATATGACAGTCTTAGCCTGTCAAGTTCTACTTGGGTGATTTGTATACTTATTCTTCAGGGCAATTCTGGAGCAAAAACAATGACCTAAATATAATGAGGAGTGACATCACAATAAGTGCTAAGCTTCAAGCCAAATGAATAAACATCAAAAATAAAATACTGTAAAGCATCTGGCTGTAGAGCTGCTATGAGCTATCTACCACTCTTTAGGCATGGAACACTTTCCTAGATAGTAGTCTACCAAACATGTTCTATCAAAACATGTTTCATGCACTACAGTGTGTGAATACATGCACTTTGTGTCTACAGGTCCATTGAACATGTTCTTAATGACTGAGATTTCATTCCTGCTAATCCTAACATTTCTCTCTGCTAAACAAAATGTCATGTTGTACTATCTGCCTTTGCATCAATGCCTGCATTGTAAACAAAATATTTATGTTACCCTTTTGAAGTGCTTACAGTTTTGCACATGCATCTGGACATCTTTGCATGCTTGAGGGTGTTGAAGCTACTGTGAATAATTTAGATTTTTTTTTTTTTGATTTCAATAAACACATCAAAGACACCAAATGGTTCACTGTTTGGGTTGTTGGTAAAGTCAATCAAAGAAAAAAACAGCATTCACCCACTTTACTGGGTTTGTCTCTCAGTAAATAAGGGGGGTCACTGTTACCACAGAGAAGAGAACATGTCATGTCCTTTTGTGTTAAGAGGAATGGATGTACCCTAAGCTGTCATTTTAGTTGCACTGTAGGTTATCATTTACAAATGCCTGACTCGGGTAATGTTTTCGAGAAGGAGATTCTTGACAAGTGCAGAACCACACTTTTCTGGGAAATAGGCATCTTTATCTTCTGTTCCACAAGTCAAGACAGAAATAATAAGTATGAACAGTATAGTTTTTTAGGGTACACTTTGAAGATGATACCCTCTGCAATGGGACGCGTAACACAGCAAAAGCAATATGGAAGAGTTTTATATACAAAGCAGCCGCATGAATAACAATATTTGAATTGGAATTTTATGAGGTCATCTGTGGGTCACAGCAGCCCACCCAGATACTGGTGGAGACACCTAACAATGATGGAGAGGAGGTTATCTGCAGTCTGAGCTAGTTAGTGATTTAGACCACTTGCTAGTTTAGACCACTTTCCTGTTTTACATGCGTGTTTATGTATTAGATTGTTACAAAATAGATTATAATTGAGTCACCAAATGATTGGAGAGGGAAACACACCAAACAAACTGCATGAGATTTGGAATGCAATGTATTGAAAGAACTGAACAAACTGAAAGGACTGGACAGGTCAGTAGTGAGCTGGTGAACTCCATCGGATCCACACTGAAAGAACCAGGGGAATGAACACATTGTACGATATGACTGAATCAGTGTATTGTGTACTGATTTATTCAGTGCTGGGGGCGTTTACATACAATGACTTCAATGACTACTAGTTCAACACCTATGTTTACAAGGTTCAGAGCTCAAGAGTCTTGGCCAGAAATGTTCATATGTGTTTAATGTGTTTTTTTTTACAATATTTCAGCACCTCTGAAAATAGGTTTTTGAAAAGTGTATGTTTACAGTTGATTTAAACAAAAAATAGATTAATGGCATTCTTGCTGCTTTCAGATTATTGGTGCTGAGTTTGTGCTGAATATAAGCATATGTAACACTTTGGGATCAATGTTTTTTAGATAGGTGAAATATATAAAAATGTCAAGGCATGTCAAACTACCTCAAAAGTGGCTGACAGGCCTCAGATTCCAGAGGGCTAACAGCAGTCCGGCCCAACTTTTTTCTTTACTCATGGTCATTTTTGTTTTTGTAGATTTCAATAAGCTGACACAGCTGATGCCCAAAGCCTGTTGCCTGACAGGTGAGTGAAATGAATGAATTAGTACACTTCAGTACACTGAAAAGATTTGTTCTTTCACAAACTGCGTACCACTACTACTTCATTTGTCTCATTATGGACTGAATAAGATGGTGCTTAAGATGATGTGATGTCACACTCTTGTGTAACAGGGGAGTTCAGCCAGAGAAGAGGTTGTAGCTAATACTGGATTGAAACACAGCCATGGTCCATTTAAAGGCTTTGGGTGTCACAGGATTTGAAACTACCTGCCAATTTATTCATGACCTCTGTTCTTTCTCTTCACTGGTGAAGGTTATGGAGACATAACCTGTGTACGTTATTTGATTTCATCACAAGTATGATGGTGCCCGGCCGGTGTTAATATATGCTGATTCTCTCATTTCTTAATAAGTAGGTGCAACGCTGTGTCATGTCCTAGGATATAATTGGCTCTTTTGGAAAGGAGAGGGTGAACACCCTTTGTTAGAAAAGACTGAAATCTTCAATGCTTTTCTGGCACAGAAAAGCAGAAAACCTTTAAAAGGGACTCACATGAAATTTTACTGATGCACTGTAAGAGATTGTGAAAGGTTCTTTGTTGGTGACATTGACTTTTACTATCACTGTACCCAATTTATGCATTGTAAATATTATTCATTCCTAACCTCTATTTCTAATTCTAAACTGATTAAAAACTTAACCAAGATTAGCACTTCTTCACCCTGAAAAAAACACAGTGTATATAAGAATGCAAACTAAGCATGCATACACTTTTTGCAGACAAAGCACAATTTTGATTAAGTTTCCAGTGCATTATTTTTCATTGATATTTCTCTCTGATTTCAGGAAAACATCAACCCTAATAATACCATATAAATCTTTTGTTTGTGATGTTATAGTTAGACATAACATGAATGCCAATATATGTTATTAAGATGTGTTACGCATCTTGGTCTTATAGCAGCAGATTTTTTTTATTATTTCAACATTATTTATTTTACAAATAGTTGAGCTGTCACACAGATTCCTCCAGCTATTGAAAAGGAGTGTTTTTCTGTTTAGGCCCTAAACTACCAACTATAATATCAAGCAAATATGTTTTCACATAATAAACACGTTACATTGTGTGGATCCCATGCCACTTCAATCGGTTCTTACATTCAAGAAAATTCTTATGTTCATTGGATATTTTGGATTACTAAATATAGTAATAACAGGAGAGCAGACATAAATGGACTCAATCATGAACTGTGTCTAAAATGACATGCCTCATAATTCTGTGAGAGACAAGCACTTCTGCTTAAATTAAATGTACAAGCATAGGTGGGGTCATGCACTGTCAACTACTACAAGTGGGCAAGTCAATACTCATCCAGAGCTGACTTATTGAACACACCAGTAGATGTTGACATGACGATTCTATTATTATCATACTGACATGACAGAATGGAATTCAGGTTTGCACACTGCAATCTTCAGAACTGTTTTGACCTTTAGCACATTTTTTCTACTTGAAATGAGGGATTTTTTTTCTGTTAAAGTATGGGACATCTTGACTGTTACAGGAGTGTTGACAAGTGATTTTTCTTTTCGCATCATGTTAAGGAGTCATATTTTCATTTGGGAATAACATTCTCCACTGCTGTTAAGCCGTTTGCATAGTGTTGTCCTTCAGAAATGTTATGAAAATGTTATAATAAGAAGGCTGAGAAAATTCATTCCGTTGTAATTCTTGAGGAAAAAAAGACATAACTGCAGCGGCCTTTGTGATGAAAATCTTATTTTCCCATTGTTTTTGTGGTCTAGACATGCATTATTCAAACCAAAGATTCCTATTCATTATCTCCAAGGGCATGCACCACCAGCTAATTCCAGGTCACTACTTCTTGACTCTTTTTTTTCAATCCATCACAAATTAACTTTTCATGGCCATGGATTTATTTAACTTCTCACTAATCATTTTAGTTATTGCAAAACACAGATATCTCCAAAGGTTAAGCCCCACAGCCACATGAAACAAACCAACATACAGTATGCAGGTCAGGCAAGGAAGTGAATGTGGAAAAATTGTCAGCGCATGCGTTCATTGTATTTTACTGCTTCTGTAGCTTTGAACTACTAAAGCAATCATAGAGCTACGAAAGCAGCACAAGAACCTCTAGAGGAAGTTCCATCCATAATTTAGGTGCCTAATGTCACCATGGCAGTTAATAAAACTTTAATAATTTAGTGTAGCATAATGAAAAGTCAAAGTTTCAGACAAAGCAGGGCTAATGATTGGAAAAGTATAATGCATATCTAATTTTCCATTTCACCTCAAAATACATACCACAAGATACAATAGATCTTGCCCTTGTTCAATCTGATGTATCCGTCTGGCATAACACTTTATTCGCGCCTCCTTAACTGTTAATGCTAATGGCATCATTAATTAAACCCTGCCAAACGATTTGACATTCTGATATTTGCTTCATTATGTGACACTGCAATTAAGGTTCCTACTTGACTGAATGGCACAGGAAAAAAAATGTAAAACCCCTGAGATGAAATACAATTGATTTTGCTTCTCCATAAACTACATGATAAGGACGCTCATGCATGTTCTTGGCATGCATGAGCGCATTATTGGCCGGAGAAAATGTGCATATGATCACTACAACATATTTTGTTGAAAGTGTGTGAATAATTGTCTCCCATGTTATTCACACATTATATGGTGGAATATAATTCTATTTCTGTGTGTACACATGTGAAGCCGTGGCATGACATGTCCCTGTTTATCCATTTACAGAATGGGTCAAAAAATGTAAAAATATCCATCATTGCCCTTTTAGCCATTTATATCTCACCTGCAACCAGGTCCTCATGTCATAGAAATCTTCATTAAATTTCCTATAATAATATAAACCATTTAGGTGACATTAAATTCATTTCATGCCAATCAAAAGCTATTCATGAGCATGTATGCCGTGAGCATGGGTGTATGCATAAAGACGTGCACACACACATGCACACACACACGAGTGAGAGAAATGGCAGGAAGTCAGTTCAAGGCTCTTGTGTAGCCTTTAAAATGAGAGTGAACAAGTACATACATTATTCATGTATGATAGAAGTACCAGTATTCTCCAAAGAATATAGCACATCATCCTCTCTTGCAGTATTTTTAAAAGGCATATGGATTAAAAACCATTTCATTAGTTTTCCAGCTTAATCATCTCCACACTAGAAATTTGGTGAAACAATCCCACCGGAGCAATGAAGTGTTAATAATTAGGATAGGAGGGGAGCTCTTCTTGCTACAGTGCCTTTAAAAAGTAAATGACAGCACTTGGAGATTTAAGATAGGGTTCCCATTAAAAAGCATTGGACGAGTTGTTTTACAAGACTTTTTTTAGCCCTTATTATCAAATATATTCATGAGCTGAACTGTAAAATTTGTGGAGTGTAAATGATGGAATCCAAAATAAGTAGAAAATTGGTAACTGGTAAAAAATTGGTAGAAAAACAGCTCTGAGAATTAAGCCTGGGTCATTTATTAGGAAACATGATTTCAAATTGTGAGATTTTATCCCAGTATGTGTACGCTTCACTGGTTTGACTGACAAGAGAGGTCAATGTGTCTTTATTCAACCAAGCTGATGTCTCTTCATTGGACTCACAGCTCCAGCTTTTGCATACAGAATCTTTATTGTAGATCACACTTGCCACAGTTTTATCACTTGTTTCCTCTACCTTGGGGCAAAAGCAAGGTGGTTCTCTATTTGGCCAGAGTGAATGTTTCTCACCCTCTGACTCTGCAAAGATGCTTGTATGCAGCGATGCAAATGTGGACTGAGATGAAGTCAGCTGTTGGGCACAGATCATTTTGTACATTACAATTTTATCATAACTCGGTATTTGGAACTTGAAACCCAGGTGCTGAAAACAATGTGTGGAGTTACAGTAAACATCTAGAGTGTGATGAAAAAAGCATGTTCTTGCTTTCAATGATCATCACCTGGTGTAGCAGGAAAAAAAAATAGCAGAAAAACAACATGTACAGACTTGTTGCTGAGTACCCCATGGGTGAGAGGCAAAGTTGTTTCATTTTTCAGATAATTACTGTAAACCTACGAGAGATCCTACAAGGTCACAGAAGGATATTAGCAATGCATGGAGCATAGAAGTTGAGCACAATAATTCAACAAAAACATAAAAATAGATAGTAGTCATTATCCTTATCATGCATTTCCATTGGTTTATTTTTGCAGGCTCTCCATGTTCTTGATATCTAATCTAATCCAGATAATGCAAAAAATATGCAATTATAAATATCACATTAATTATTTTGAACAGGCAGGGGCTGTGATGAAGTTCAGTTTATCAGAACTGCCTTTGTTTGTCAGAAATTCCCCTTCTATATAGAGTTTTGCTGTCGATTGAACTGAATTTCTGCTGAACTGATAATTTTCAGTTCAGACCTTTAATTACATTATAGAACCCATTATTATAAATGCTACATATCAATGTGTTAATAACAATCTGCATCTGCTATGTACAGTACTCCTGTGTACAGCAAATTCAAATAATGGCAGGTTGGTATTATTTACAGCTGCAAATAATGATCATCCAATAGACATTTTTAAACACAAACACACACACTCACACACATGCATGCATGCATGCATGCACACACACACACACACACACACACACACACATTTATAGTGGCTGACTTTGTGTTACAACAGATCCACTCAGTTAGGTACTAACTATTTCAGTACTGTTGTGTTTATTGGGATCAAAGCATTAACCATTCTGGTAGACCTTAAGAAGTAAAAAAATATATATAAATTATATTTTACTTGAAATAAAGAGAGATTTGTTTTCATTTTCGATTCATTCTAAATGGAGAGTAGGCTACTGCAGCAGATTTCTTGGAAGTGAAAAAGCAGATTTCTATGCATGTTTGGATGCATGGAATGAATTTCCTAACCTTGGATTGATATAAAATGTTTATTTATGTAGACATGTCATTGATTAAAGATGAACCAATGTCCCTGCTTTCATTACTCTTGTATGCAGCCTTCTGCCAAATCAATAAATCCATAAATATATAAAAATAAAAAAAAAGCTTGTGACATGACAGAATGAAGGAGGATGGTGCGTTGAAGCACTCTCTGAAAATACATCCAGCAATTCTCTATGTAATCCTTGTGGGAGGACAGGGTGGGCTACAGGTATCACAAGAGGAATGGTTACAGGTATCACATGAGAAATGAATGCCAGTATCATAAGAGGGATGGCTTCCAGGCATCACATGAAATATGGACTACATGGCACACCTCCTCCCCATTCTCAGTCCATCAACAGATCCCTACAGTATGGCTAGAGCTCTTAGCAATGAGCTACCCCCACTTGTCATAACTGCGGAATTGGGTATCTTCAGACACTAACTTACATCCAAGAAGAGCAGAGCCAAAACTTTGACCAATGAAAACTCATTCTTGGTCTTCAAAGCAGCTCCACAAGAGGATATGTTTGTCCGAGATCCAAGAAGAGCGTGAAGAAAAGAGAATTACCCATAAAATCCTTTCACCAAAGGGAATTTGGAATTTGACAGTTAAGAACATCCATTTTGCATATGTTCACCATGTGGATCACTAACCCAGAAACAGAGAATTTCAAAATTAGAACATTTCAAAGACAAGCTACTAGGGATGAGCTGAAAATGGCACTAAAGGTGTGCTTCAAACTTGAGATGCATGTGCTTCTGTGGCCACTTAATCTCTGAGATGTGTGTTTGAGGGGGGGATTTGCCCAAAATAAAGATATGTTGCTCAAAATGAGGATCTCTCTCATTTTCCATGACAAGTCCATAGAAATAGCATAAAACAAGTTGCTATATCAGATATAATTTATATACATACATACAGCTATATATATATATATATATATATATATATATATATATATATATATATATATATATATATATATATAGCATGCGTGCGGAACATAGACCATAGCGCCCCGGCTACAAACTTTCATGACAACTTTGGTGCTGCATCTGACTTTGCTGGTCTGGCTCCCCTTATGGCAGAACTACAGGAGCAATCCAATAACAGTTCATCAGTTCCATTACAGTGAAGTCATAAATAAAGCTTTTCTTCAACTACAAATTGTCACGTTTATACCACAGCAAACTCAGTACGCGCTATTGCCATTCATCGTATTAAGGAATGGAGGACTCACTAGACAATGTGTGTAAATGGCCTCCCTGCTATCTCTCTAGCTTAAGATAGCACATCACAAATTCCGTTCCTAAATCACTAAAAGAAAGCCATTTGTAATGGGGCTCACTGACAGACAAATATTCCCAGTGTAAGAGTAATTTCCAAGATAATTACCTCCATTCACTCTGACATTGTCCCTCTGTCTGCTTTTTCATCTGGTAAATTGGTCAGTTGAGAAATTAACCAGCATCGCCTGGCAGGAAATCCCAACCCACCTGTTTGCTAACTTAGTGACCTAATAGTAGCTGGACATCACAATTCCTACTGACCCTACTGACCCCAATGAGTACTGACTACTTAACTGGAAAGAACTTTGCTCTTAACCCTAAAAAGTGGACCCCATTTGTACATATATTTCACTAGTTTTGACTAAGGGAATAATGTTTGTACCTAGAAATCAATTATTTTTGAGGACAGTCTTAGTTTTTCATTCCCTAATACACCATAAAAAAATGAGTTTTTTTTTTTCAACAGTTTTTGTTTTTTTAATCTAAAAGAAATTTCTCAATATGTGTCTTAACGTGAAATTGCAGTAATTAGTTTTGTCCTTTTTTCTTTCTTCTCTCAGTTGTTCTCATTTCTCAATTACACAATAATATGAAACAATATTTGCTGTGCTTAGGGGAAAGTCTAGAGAGATGGATATTCACTTTTATTGCCAAACAATTTGAATGCTTTCAGCTATTGGGAAAAGCAATCATGAAGTACCATCATGGCCCTGTGTAAAGCATAACGGAAAAAAATAGACAAAGTAAACAAGACACAGAAAAACATAACAGACATTGCATTAACGTAACCATTTGATGTCTAAATAGTTCTTTGCTCAAGCTAGTGAGTGGACACTGGAATGGGAATGCATCTAGAACTTAGATGATGGTTAATTAGAATTTAAAAGGTGGATTTTCTGCAAAGTAAATTGGTATTTATGTTGTTTTACTAATCATTAACATTAGAATATCATTTTGCTCCTCAGGGTGATTCTAACCAGTATATTTTTTTTCACAGTACCATGTCTCTAGTGATGGGGTACATGTATAAGGAAAGGTTTTCTTGGATCACTGTCACACCTGGCTTGCTGAGGTCTGGATCTAAATTTGATGAACATATTGTTACATTTCCTGTGCATCAGTATTGAACTTGCCATAAGTGTTGATTTAGTTGCACTCCTCTTTATACAGTCAACCAAAGTCATTTAACATGCGTTGACCCAGCGATCAAATGATATTAATAACAAATCTATACTTACCTAGATGTTCTGCAAGACTATTTCCTGCTGATTTCACATAATTCAGCAGTTCTTTGTCCTTGTGTGCAAAGGGAAAAAGTATTTGACATGATAATGTTTATTGAATGCATTTGATCCCTGTACACTAAGAACAAATAACAGAATCAATATACAACAGTTAGTAGTGTATAGCTCGAAAGCCAAAGGATGAGCAGGGCAGGGGTATCAGATTCAAAACCATGTAAAACCATCAAAACATTATGTTGTAATGAATGACAGTGTTGGAGATAATGGTGAGAATGATCCTGAAACAGCATGCTACAACAGAAATGCTCATTCCATGCCATTTTCGATTCTTCTTTTATACTAAAAGCAACAAAATTACTAAAATTTAACCTGTTTGACATACATTTAAACATGGCATTAGGAGTAATGGAGAGAAAAGTAAATACATGTTCTGAAAAAAGTATTGGTATATAAAACCATTTTTATTTGACTTTTTTAATGAATAATATTTTTTATTATTATTATATTTATTTTATTCATTTTTTTTTTTACAAACAACTGTTTTGTTTTCAAGAAATGAATAGTCTGTTGGCCTGCCTTTGCCCTTAATGGCTGCTTCAATACATCAAGAAGACTGTGAAGACTGTGTACTCATTTCCTGCAGAATGCTGGTGGCATTGTATTCCATGCCTCCTTTGAAGCATTAGTAAGCTCCACTTCTGAAAAGGGACATCTTGGCCTTGTCCTAATTCTGTGTTCCAATTCATCCCAAAGATGTTCTGTCGGGTTGAGGTTGAGGCTTTGTGCAGACCACTGCAATGTTCCTGTGACCGGGCAAAAATAAACCATTGTAACTAATCCTGACCCATACGCAGTCGTGATTCGGTGGTGTTCTGGATGGAGGTTGCTGATTACTTTCCTTAATACACTGAGGTTTTTATGACACCATTATTGTCAGCCTTTCAGTCTGCTTTCTGTTATCTGAGAGGTAGCAAGCAAGTTTTCATCCGTTTTGTGAAACAAAGGGTTTCTGTGTGTAAATGTCATCTTAATTAACATGCATTTATTTCTATGGAGATGTTTATTTCACAACATGGGCTTTCAACAGAATTTTCCTTGTGTCCTTTCTCTATTAATTGAGGTATATGACCAGTGCATATGAAAGCCTGGTATATAGAATCACTTTGTTATGTGTAAATGTACATTCTGACTTGTGATGTTAAAGATTTGTGCAGGCTCTTTATTTAGTGCATTTGCTAACTAATGCATACTGAAAGTAGTATGCCCTCAACAATAAAAAAAAAACAGTCTATGCTAGCTGAGGGGTTAGGGTTAGGGTTCGGGGTAGATAAGAGGTGCACACAAAAGCCGTGTGTTTTATTTCATGTGAAATTACAGCAATACTACAGAGCAAATAAGTCTTCAGTCACCAGAGGTTGGAGTCTGTGTCTTCCTTTCTGAGAGGCAACATTCAGTGCAGCAAGGCAGACAAAATCACAACAGCACAGAGGTACACAGTAATAACCAGAGTCAAGAACAGCAGCACAGAGGAAGGGCATGCTCAGGAGAAGGCACCTACATGTTGACATTATTCGCTTCAAACCATGCAGAGCCACACCTGTAATCACACCTACCCGCCTGTTCAGAGGAGGTGTCCCGTGAATTTTGGTAGGATAGTGTGTGTGTGTAAAGGATCAAGTCTGTTTTATTGGCAACAACCACAGCGGCTCGTGCCTTACCCTCTAACTCAATCACCACTGGCCCCAAAACATGCTGTAGGTTACTAATCACTTATTATCACAATTACTGCAGCAGTGCACTGCTACTTCTCTTTTGAGAATCGCACTAATAACAACATTAAATATCAGTACAACAATAACACAAAAAACAAAGGGTGGGTTAAGATGGCTAAGAATTAGCTAAACTCATTACGTAGCTACCTAACCAAATACAGTAGCTGGCTATGGTAGCTAGTAGCTTACTAGTTAACTTTACTTGCTGTGTTGCTTATGTGTACAACAATGCTCATGCTGTCTAAACACTAGTTACAAAAATATAAAAATATCATGGTGGTACATTTATTTCTATTATTTTTCCATAGAGAGGCCCATAAATATCTGACTATCTAGTGAATCAGTATAGCTCCAGCTAGCTAACTTATAGTTAGTGACTGTTACAGTATATGAACTGACTAGCTAATGTGTTAATGCACATCTACTAGGTAGCCACCTAGCTCGCCTGCACACTGACAACACTGACCGTTTTGGTAGTTAGTTACAGCTTGGTTGTAGTAACATTGAAGTGGACTCCACTGACTCTGCCAGTCTGCCTGCCAGATTGGCGCCAGGTGTCTTGCCACACTGTTATGCCTACTGCATAGATTGGGGACCTCTTTAGGCATGTAAACTCAGTTTAAGAATGGCTAAGTTAAGGTTGGAGAATGACTTCCGAATGTTCTGGCTTTTTTTGCATTGTGAGTTGTCAGGATAACCTTCCATTGAAGTTGAAGTGATGAAAGGCCCTTTTTTTGGTTCCTTTGAACAAATGTACAGATGAACACAAAAACCTCTCCTGAGTGGCGTGCTCACTTGCAGTACAACCAAAATTGTAATGTGTGTACGGTGTGCTATATTTTCTTTATGTATCAGATTTTGAATAGAGCAGTAATTGGATATAATTAGCTACCTATGCCATACGTAACATATCTGCAATAATATTAATGAGGAATGCAGGACGCACAATGCAGGACTGAGCCCCGAACCCCAGTTTAGATACTACAGTAATAAATAAATTAATTAATTAATTAATAAACTGCTTAAGTCTAAAAACCACATGTCTTGTGAATATTGAATATCATGTTAGCTTTACTGCAGTAGTTCATATTACAGAAAATGGATATTTATTTAGGCAGGAGCGACTGTAAAACACAGTGGAAATCATGGATAGTCACGGCTCGTGCATATCCCATCATGAGAGCATCAGCAGGAGAGACAACACGTTTAGGTGTTTCATCTGCATGTCTGTCCTCATCATGACGCATTCTCCAGGTTGCTTTGTGAGCAACTATTCAACTGCTATTTATTTGCCTTATTTCCATTTTCATTCACCTTCATATGGTTTTTGTAGTATTTCTCCACTGAGTTTATTGTGCTTCTTCCTTTAATCTGTCTAAAAACACTTTTAAAAACATTCTTAAAAAACACTGGCACTTTTCTCAGAGCAATATTGTATGCATCAGCAGTCTACTTGGAAGCAGCAAGGAATTGTTTTCTTGGCATAACATCACAACTGGCTTTGTCAATTAAAGTGTTAATTTAGCAGGATAGCAAATGCACAAGTATTTAACTGAGCAGCTGACTTTTTTCACTGTTAGTGTGAAGAAACTGCAAGCATGTGGTTTGCAAGCTCTTTAAATCTCTCTTTCCTGACGACTCTAATTTCAGTTTTGACATATTTTCCCAGGATTCCTCCTTAGCAAAACTGTTGTGGTTTTGGTAAAAGTCCGTCAGGATTATGGTTGACACAGTGGAGGACACATTTGGGCCTATCCATTTTCCTCTTCTTGAATTACATTTGTGAAATCATTCAGCTAATTCTGTTGAAAGCTGTTGACTAAACATGTCTCAATTTGGCAGCTTAGCACAAATTAAATTCTTGAAGGATTTTATGATGTGACAGAAACTTTGTGCAGTCTTAATGACATACTGCATGTAGATTGATCATAAATTGGATGAGTGATTTTATTATCTGAAAAGCTCCACCCTTCTTGGATCGGATTATAATCAGATAAAGATAGTCATGTGCTAGAATATCAATATTTGTGAAGTTCACAGTCCGTTACACAGCCACATTTCTTGTTACTCTGGTTTAAATGAATTTCTCACAGTTTTGTGTAAATGTTTATCAAGTGAATTCTGTTACTCGAGGTTATAGCTCCTACCTACCTTGAGTTCATCATCAGAGCTTATACCCCGACATAAGGGCTCTCAACAACCTTCGTTCATCTGATTATTCTCCTTTGCCAAGGCCATATATCCCAAACCTACCTTTTTCCCATTGGTGCCTCCAGTGGTGGAATGAGTTGCACCCATTAAAAGTGAAAAAGAGCTATATTTTTTTAAGATCAACTCAAAGCCCTCCCATTCATCTTGGCTTCCAGAGCTAAGACCAGGGATTTTGTATGCTGATTGGCTAGTCTGATAGCACTAGCATCAGAATTTTAGAATTTCTCTGTGTTTTCTCAATCTTTAAGTGTGTTGTAGTAGAAATGGTACATCGGTTCTGTGCGTGACATCATTTTCAATCCTTGGGATGAGATGGAATGGGATGTTCACAGCACAAATGTATCATTCCAATCTGCAGCAACTGCGTGATGCCATCACATCAGCAGGAACCGACATCCCTGTGGAAGATTTATGACACCTTGCAGAATCAATGCTGTTCTGAAGGAGAAGGAGGGTCTGAACCAGTATTGTATGGATAAACTTAATAAATTGGCCATATACACACACCCTCTTTTTCCTTCTAGAACTTGCTGTTATGTTTTGGCAACCATTCCGTGACAATACGTGCTTTGTGACATGGTGCATTATCTTGCTGGAATTATCCATGTGACGAAGGATAAACTGTAGAGATTAAGGCATACACCTGGTCAGAAACAATGTTCAGATTTCCTGCAGCCATCAGACGTTGCTCAGTTGGTATCTAGAGTCCTAACGAGTGTCAGAAAAACAGCCCCACAGCCTTACACCACCGTCACAGCCTATACTGTTCACACCGGGTAGGATGGGTCAATAGACTCATGCTGCTTACGCCAAATCCTCACACTGCCATCAGTATGATGCAACAGGCACTGGGATTCCTTGGACCAGGTGATGTTTTTTCACTCCACAATTGTCCAGTCTTGGTCATTGTGTGCTCCCTGGAGCCACTTCCTCTTGTTTTTAATAGACAGGAGTGGAACCTGGTGTGGTCACCAAATGTTGTAGTCCATCTGGGACAAGGACCAACGACCTGTGCATTCTCAGATGCCGTTGTACATACCTGTGTTGTACGGTGCCGTTATTTGCCTGTTTGTGGCCTGCGTGTTAGCTTGCTCAATTCTTGCCATTCTCCTTTGACCTTCCTCATCAACAAGCTGTTGTCACCCACAAGACTGCTGCTGACTGGATGTTTTTTTTTTGTTTATCGCACCATTCTCTTTAAACCCTACACACCTTTGTGCATGTAAAACCCAGGAGGGCAGTTATTTCTGAGATACTTGAACCAGCGTGCCTGGCACCAACGATCATGCCACACTCTCTTAGGTCACTTAGGTCACTCATTTAGCCCATTGTAACATTCAACAGAACAGTCCCAACAGAACATGCCTGTCTGCCAGCTTTGTATAGCAAGCCATGGCCAAGAGACTCACAGTCTGTAGAAATGGTCCATTTTCGTGAGCAGGGTGTTGTACCTAATAAATGTACACACACACCTTGTCAGTGACAAGTTTTTCATCCTTCCCCGGATAAACTGTTGATGCTTAGCAAGTGAAATAAGGGTCACCAGAGTTGAAATAAGAAGTAACCAAATGTTGAAATAAGTCTGGCTACTGAGAAATGAGATGACCCGGCTGTTTATACAAAGAATACACACAGCAGTGTGTATGGACTCTGTACTGGACAACAAAGCATAACTCTTGGAATACTTTTAAATGTACCCTTCCTTTTGAGTTGTCCTCAGTGGAACCATGTTGGTGACAAAATATTCTGGTGATGGGGAGAGCTCTTTCACTTATGTTTCAGCAATGTTAATGAATTAGGAGGGCTTGCTATTTTAAACTTTATATACTCTGCTCTAATTTGCAATCTTTTTATTATTATTGTTTTGTAATCTCAACACGGTTGGAGCACTCAATCTCCTCCAGTGAAGCAATTTTTTCTGCAGACCAGCATGCAGACATGGCAAAGAATCCAACAGTAACTCATGAAGGTTTCTGACAAGGATAGTGCTTTCTGCTTTCGCACATACCTAATGTCATTACTTTCATCAGCTATTAAAGTGAAAGGCTTTTTTTTTTTTTTTTTGCAAATGTGCTGAAACACATTTTGGAGACGGCTTTGTTCTAGTGCCTCACTGCGAATTGCTGATGCTTTAGTGGGAGAACAAGCGTAACACCTTGCGCAGCTTGTGAAACTGTTTACCTGCATGCTGTGACACAGAAAAGGGCAAATTTTGCTCCTCTGAACATCCTGTGAACAACACCTCAGCGGTCATGACTTTGCCCTGGAGAGCTCCACCCTCATCTGTTATGAACCGCGGAGAAATTGCCTAGCAATGTTTCCGTCCCGAATGCACTGTTTCCCCTGAGAAAATATATGAAAGAAGCACAATTAAATTTATTTTCATTGAAACTTGGGGTGGCAGTGTAGCATAGTGGTAAGGCACAGGGCTCGTAACTGAAAGGTTGCCAGTTTGATTCCCTTTTGTAGCACTGCTGTTGTGCCCTTTGAGAAAGTACTTAACCAAGAGTTGCCTTAGTAAATATCCAGCTGACTAAATGGGTAACATGTAAAAAAAAAAAAAGGTAACCTATGTAAGTCATTCTGGATAAAAGTCTTTAAGATAATACATGTATGATTTCTACTGTATGTTTGCACATTTTTAATTTTTGGACAAATTGGTGTATAGAAACATGACTCTTACAAAAATTATTCTTACCAAATTCTGCTGGGATAGTTGTTAGCCACCATTCAAATGTGCAAGTCCAAAACATAAGTTAGCAAGCCAGCTGGTAATTATAATCTTTTCCAACACTTACACTTACTGCTGGGCTATCTGTTTCAAAAACACAAGGCGTTTGCGAGTCAGTGTAACTCGGAGGGTGTTCAAAGTCACGGCTCATGCAGTGCTGGGAGATGTGGGGATTGTATGAAAAGAACACCCACACCCTGTTTTAGTGCTCTCTAGTTTTATGAAAGTTTAATGAAAATGAAACAACATTTTGACCGACCGTGTTTTTGTTAGGTCTTGATAGAATGCCAGGGATTGAGGATCACTCATTTTTAATGACACCTGCCAAATCTCTCACATTTCCCCTGAAGCATCTGAAATCCAAGACCATGCAAAAGAGCAAAAGATGAAAAACTTTTAAAAGCAGTTAAGTGCTTTTCACACACACAGACCTAATTTCAGAAACACTGAATACTGTTGCACTACTGCAACAAAGCTGACCCACTTAAGACCCTTGCAAAGAGGGCCATTATGATTATTGTGTCTTATATAACACAGACAAAAAGAAGGAAGATACTCTTATAATTTACTCTATTTATCTTATATTTGACTGTTAGAAAGAATGCTTTTATCCTTGGAACTCTACTGATCAGAGCCATAAACATGCTGCCTTGAATGACCTTATATATATATATATATATATATATATATATATATATATATATATATACACACACACACACACACACACACACACACACACACACACACACACACACACACACACACACACACACATGGTGAAAGAATTATGAATGCATTTATTTGATAGAGGGTTTACACATCTTTAGAGATGGTACTTGGCAGAAGACACCACTTACCTAATGACCTTAAAAAAGTGCACCCTTCCAATTTTTAGGATTTCAGCCTCAGGCCTTCATCTTTTCAGCATTTGATCACATTTATTGGATCTACATATACATCACTGCTGAAGCAAAAGAACAGAGTTCCAAGCAGAACTGTGAAGGGAAAATGAAACTGTCATTCTTAAGGTATCATAATATGATCAGCCAGAGATTTTTTATAAATCATTTTAATGAAACTGACCACTAGCACCCAGTATTGTCTACGTATACAGCATTTACACATTTTGTGTATATGTGCAGCCAATCTGCAAGTGTTTTCTATTTGCCAGCCAAAATGATGATTCCAAATAATGACGTTGCAGCAGAGCATGAAAAAGACATAACAAATTGTGTTCCCAAATATTCTCAAGTTCAGTTTTAATCATGTTTTTTCAACCTTCAGTCTGTTTGTTTTAATCTATTTTTCTATTCAAGCATTAAGAACAAAAAACAAAAATATATCTGATACACTGACAAGCTGTTAAGTATACTATACTGTACAGATCAGCCTGGGAGAAGTTGATGTGCTCCTTTGTGTATTATGGCAATTTTGTCCAAACTGTGAAGCCCGATTAGAGACACTCATTCTCCTGTCACTTGTTAATTCATTCTGCTACAATACAAACACGTGAACAGAGCACTCATGGCTTTATAAACTGAGCTAGGATGTTGCTAGGCATCCATGAGGGGAAAAAAAATCACAGTAACCAATGCAGAACTATACTCACCGTTCCTTTCTATGTGTCAGTAATACAAGTTCCATGGTTATTCATATTTAACTGTCATTTAAAGAGCATTAAAAATAAATAAATAAAGTTGCATTCTGGCTGCTTTTGATGCTGTTGTGTTATGTACTTAAGAGATTTTTGTCGATGTCTGTAATTTATCACAAAGGTATATAAACCTCTGCCTCTGTGGGCAATCAGTCCATCACAGGGCATGTGAACATCCACATGTACACATGTACATGCACATATGTATAAACAGATGTACAATCCAGGGAAACAGCCAGATTTAAACACCAGACCATGAGTTATTAAAAGCATTAATGGATATTGCAGTTATTTATTTCAGTCCTGTACACAGATTGAAATAATTGAGCTGTTACCTTACTATGCTAACATCTTGAAGTGCCTTCATTATTAATGCTCACTTTTTTCTTCCTGGGGCTTGTTGATTAAAGCATTAGGGCTGCTTACAAAAACACATTGGCTGTGCTAGACAAGGATGTCCCAGAATATCAGAAATTACAGACAGGGCATTGCACTAAAAAGCTATATGAGCTATGCTTCAGATTCATTTTTTACAATCTTTGAATTAATCTGAGTTAGGATTAAGACCTACACATCTTTCTGGGCTGTTTGACAGTGGCAGCTGGTGAGCTGGAAACAGGGGAAGCCCGAACACTACCTTTGAATCTATCATTACTTGCAACCTGTTCCCCTTTATCCTAAAACAAATAATTCACAGAATAATCGACACCAATCGCATAATTAGAACAAATGATTATGCTCATGTAACAGCACAGATTGTCTGTAGTTTGTGTGCTGTTTGACTAAGGGCCAACATATACTTCAGAAGTGGCTGGGTAAGAAAACTACTTTTCAAGATGGCTATTGCTAGAGAGCTACAAGACCCAAAGATCATGAAACCCAATTGCAGACTGGGGTCAAGCAGAAGGCTCAGCAGCATTAATGGCTGGGCCTTGTAAAAAGCCTTCCCTAGAGAAACAGAGGGTATGGGATAATTGTGTGTTAAACATGTAGGTTGATAAAGATAAGTGTGTAAAGACTACATTTTTCACATTTTAGGTGTAAATGAATATCAGTTAAATTCTGTCTGATCTATGGCACCATTTTTGAAATTCTGGGCATGGATTTATCTTCATCCCATTATTTTCTGTTGCATTTGCTTGGCAGACTCTTTTATCCAGACTGACTTACAGACTTACAGACCTTATAATTTTTTCCATTTTATCCATTTATACATCTGGATATTTACTGAGGCCATTTGGTTTAAGTACCTTTCCCAAGGGTTCAACAGCAGTGGAATTGCCAAAAAAAAGCATTTTCTATATTGTATATCATTTTTATCTTTTTAATAATATTTTTGTAATAATATTCTTTTATAATATTTCCATTAGGGTACTGCTTTGATATTTCTGTAAATTGAAAATTTCTACATTCTATATTCCATTTACTTTGATAAAAAAACATGCATTTTCACTCTACCCCTACTGTAAGTCTTTCTGTCTTTGACATCAAATGACACATGAACTATTGCTCAACATTATCAACCCTCAAAAAACAGTAACATTAGTATTCTGTATTTTGTGCTCATACTTCCCTTTTTAAGGTGTAAATACGATCTAATCTGCTATGCATAAAGACGCACAACTAACATTCAACAATGAATAAATTTGGACAAGGGTAAACAGAGTCCGACCCCTCCCTCATCTGTGCCAGAGAAGTTGATGAACTTTGATGGAATCAGTTACCTTCATCTTGCCAAAGTCCCCAGGTGCACTGTCTTGTGTGTGTCTATACATACATATGTGTGGAAGCACGGTGGATTGAATGAAATTAGATTACCTCATTGGACTGTGAGGTGCCACAAGCAGATGTTTGCAATTTGTCAACATTATTTCTGCACCTGTGATAAACTTAACAGCTTTTGCTCTGACCACCTGCATTTGGCCCTTATTAATGTAAGCAGTCCATATTTTGGGTAAGATGTGCTGCACACTGATTTGGAGTGAGTTTGGTGGATCTGGGGTGTAATATCAGTTGCATTTTTCACAGAAGTGCTGATTTAGAGCTGTCTACACTGCAAGTGATGGAGTACTTTTATTGGCATGCCTTGTTCTGAGTGTTGTGTTCCAAATTAAAGTAACCCCACCTTCCAAAGAGGTAAGACTGGTGAATTGGCTGTTATTTACATTTAAAACTGTACTTATTTGACTTCTTCACATTGCCAGAGGGATGTTGAAAAAAGCAATAAAATCACAGCACATAGCATAAGAGTTGTCATTACCAGTTACTCATAACTTACATGTACATAAATAGTGTGTATGTTATGAGTTTTATGAAGATCTTTGTGATGTGTTTATTAAAACTCTCACATAATTTAGAATAATATAAACCAAAGAAAGTAACTGGTTCTGCCTCACTGTTCCATACAGGTACATAGAAGTAACATAAAACAGTAAGGATACATGGGTTCCATCAATGCTTGAGGTATAATGGAATAGTCAAAGAATTATTTTCTATTAATAAATAAGCAACACATTTCAGGTAAAAGCTTTCATCCAGGGCAATCTCTATACCAGACAGACGTATGAATTCATGTCTGGATACATAAGAGAAAAAAAAAATGACAGTGTCAAAAATTACCATTTGCAAGTTTGCTGCCAAGTGCTACTGCCATGATCTAAGCTTGGTAATCATGCAAATAATAGTAATAATACAAAAATGACAGGTGAAACAGGATATGCAAAGGACTATACATAACACCATTTTTTTTTTCCCTCGTAAAAACAAAACTCATTTTACATTAGCCTGCCAATATTGTATTTTCCTCACATGACCAATCTTGCATGGGCAGCAGTGTGGTGCAGTACTGTTGTACCCTTGGGCAAGGTGCTTAACCTGCAGCTGCATCAGTAAATATCTGTCTGTATAAATAGATAAAATTGTGACCTATGTAAGTTGCTCTGGACAAAAGCATCTGCTAAATGACAATAGTGTAATGTAATCCCTCATGTACTATCAGTTACATTTAACAAAACACATTTCTTCTGGTGGCTCAATGAAAAGAAAAAAAAAACAGGGCCAGGTTCTGTGAAATATGTAAGCAAATACTGAGCAGCGCTGCTTTGGAAAAGTTATCCAGTTTTTGTAAGGCTATGTGGTTCAAATTGTTTAGTATTACTTGGCTTCATTTTGATGACAACATATTTTTCTCAGGTGTTTCTACTGACTCATTGGGAATGTCTGACTGCTTGTGAATGTGAATAACTTGGTGTTTTATGCATGCTGAAAGTGTTTTTTTTTCTTGTGAAGATTAATATTAATGTTGGGGACACAAAAGAATTCATCAATCTTATTACACAAAAGAAATGTATTTTTGTGATTTTTTTTCTTTATTTATGGAAACTAAGCCCTTGTTCTTGCAGCCCATACAGGATGCTCTGTATGTACAGTGGCCGTGATGGCCTTATACACTAAGTCACTCTGGATAAGGGTGTCTGCCAAATACATAATAGTGAAGGTGACATGTTGAATTATGAAGTGAGGCCTATCAGCACAAGTCCTTGTGTATTCATAATCCATATTTTACAGCACATGGAAAGACTGCCCAAACATTTGGATCATCAGGGACCAATAGTGTGGATGGCAATAGGAAGTAATGAGAAAAAAAAGCAGGCTTTTCGAAGCAATTACCGAACACCATTTTCTCCTCTCCCAAGTGGTGCATTTGGAATGCCCTCAGCATGTTTGTTAGAGGGGTAAATGGTGTAGATGAATTGCTTCCTGTCTGTGCTTGGTGTGGTTTAGGTGCCAGCAACTTGTTCTAAAAATTACCTCAGAGATGGCAACGGCTGGTTGTGTTCAAATCAACATCCCAAACTCATTTATGCCGCCTGGTTTCTCAACAGACCTGCAGTGATCTTAATGAAGAGATACCGATGAATAGTGATTGCACACACCTGAGAAGGTGAGATGAAAAATGAACTTTGGTTATAGCAGCTTTACGTGTGTGTCCTCTTTGCCTGTTAAACATTTCTTGAAACAGGCAATTCTTCAAGGTACAAGTATCGATCACATATGCCAGACCTGGCATGAAAATATATGTGTGTGTGTGTGTGTGTGTGTGTGCGGGTGTGTGTGTAGTATGTTTAGCTTAGAGATGAAATATCTTCTTCTTTTAGGTCAAATATTTACACGGTTCCTTTATAGTGAATATGAAGGATTACTGCAGGTTTGAGTCCCCTTTTTGAGTTTTCAGGTCAGTATGCTAGTCTAACAAAACACATACAAGGAAACATATGTACATAATCCTGTATGTATGCACATACACACACATATATTTCCACAGTAGTAAGTGTCATCAAATAAATAATGACACATCTATTACAATGTTAGCAATAAAGCAATTAAATTTGAAAACAAAGAAAAGAAAAAGTATACAAGTACATACTTGAAGAGGAAAGGAAGGGTGCAAGTTGGGAGTTAGTTTGAGACATACTACAGTGTCCACTCCAGAGACTCCAGCTCCCATTAATCTTCCAGTTTTAGCAATGTAATAATTTAAATGTTACATTGTTCACAACTGAAGTTAGTGGGCTAGCTATACATCGCAGAGAAGGGCTGTCAGTTATAGATGTGGCTTTATTGAAAAACAAGACTAATGATAGGCACGAAGTGTTTGGTCTTGACAAGTGCTGCTTGATAGACAAGTAAGCATCCTGATGATTCAGATTAGATTCAGCCTTCAAATGCAGCTGTAAATTTGTTAGGATGTTCACCTCTGTCTGTGGTAGATTTAGTTAAATATAGGAAAGTTTTTGATCTTTCTGCAATTGAGTTGAACTCCAATAAAATTCACAAATCTCATGCAAAGACACCCCCTGGGGTGTCAGGCAAAAGTACTCCTCAGATATCAGACCAACATAAAGGGTACATGCCTGTACATGCAGACTCCCTACTGTTGAAGGGAGCAATCCAGAGCCAATGTGAGTTTATTTTCCATCTGTAGACATCCTCAGTCATGTGACTTGGTGCTATTTTGAAGGGAAGTACTTTGGGTAAATGAGTAAAAATGTAAACTGGGACACAGTCTGTATTGTCCTTTTCCAAGCATGTTCTACTATTACTAATGAAAAGAACGTGAATGAATCAAACGTGTTCTGAGAAGTAGCTGGCTTACCAGCTAGTTTCACAGGCATTTTTTCTGTGATTTCTCCAGAGTGTTTAAAATATGACACGAATGAGGACATTTATATTAATTAACCTTCCCCAACCCCCCTAACATTCTCTTTCAGGCCAGCCCAATGTCTTTTCATATGTCATAGCTATTTTTGTGTCTTTATTTTGTGACAAACTGATAAGATACATGGATCATATTGCTGGATTTTCCAAAATGAAAACAAATCTCTGCATGGAACCTTTTTTCATGTCAAAATTATTTGGGTCACAAAAGGGAAGAGGAAGTTTGGGCTGCAGTGTTAATGCGTATTAATCAGAAAAGTATGTCAAGCCACGCTTAACAGATCACGGTATATCTGGCTGGGCGAATGGTCACCCAGGTTCATTCAGTGTGAGATTGATTTGATGGTTTGTTTTTAATCCTGGGAAGAGAACCTGAGGCTCTGAGGCCAACCTTTAATGGAAAATTCAACCCACTAGTCCTTGACATTGGCAGCACACCCACAACAGCACATTTACGGCAGTGTTCTCCAATTAGTTTTCTTCAGGAGGAAGAATGTGGGTCATTGTGTATGTTTTAATTAGAATCATGTCTAATCAAACTGAGTCACCTTTCAAGGCTGTACTGCAACAATAATTTATTTCGCAAAAGGTAACATCATTTGAACTGAGCTCCCTTGTGGATGCCTATAACCACGTAAAGAAATCCAAGTCTTTAATAATGAAGTTCTGTTCAATGTTTTTAAATTATTTAGCATATCAGTGGGAATGGTTCATGTAAACATCCTTCAGATTTCACAAACCACAATTATTATCAATAAAACAGTTTATACAGGGAACAGATACACGTTATCTTACACTATCTCCCTTATGTGCTAATATTATTCAGTTTTCAGAGTGTTTTTCTCCAAGAAGGGTGATTAAAGCCAAACTGCTACGCAGTAAATTTAGATTAAGCTTTCATTTCTGAATTTAAAAGAATGTTACCTCAATTTCACAACATTTTAGGTTCAGCTTTATACTGACTGACCTTAATATCTTTGTAATTGCCCTGTACTCTATTTAATTGTGCTACACATTGTCATGATGCATAATATCTGACATAGTAACCCACTTGCAGCAAGTGTACTTAGTGCTATGCATCAGTGTGTATGTACTCTGTGGTTATGTTTAAGTACTGTGCAATGGCAGGTATTAGGACCACTTAATGCATACGCTATTACTCATTATCTAAAGTGTGAATAAGCATGATAAGACCAATGGTTGCATTTGGAAAACACAGAAACATTACAGGTTCCGCATTCTTATTTTCAGCTTTTTGTTGTGAGTATCCTCTTGATTGGAATGCTGCCTGCTAGCCATTTCACATCTTTGGGATGAGTGACCTTGATTCCTTGATATGCTGTGATGTATACTTTTACTGGATGTGGTTCACTGTATATGTGGATATGTGGTTATAGTGGAGATCCTGTAGGTATCTCAGGGATGTTGGACCACCAAGGCTATGAATAGGACTATTGGGAGTAATTGCCTGATGGTACCTTGCGCTTAATCTACCCTTGTATTAAAAGCACATTCAATACAAATGATCATTTCTCCATGAGGGAGAAGCATTCTTTTTTGTAAGGATGAGGCCTAGGTAGCATATGATTTGCTGTAAATCAAGGAAAAATACTTTCAAGTCCCTGATACTATGTCATGTTTTCTGTTACTGCTTTGGGTAGTTTTATCAGGTTGTATGGCACAATCTGAAGCATGCTGAACTTATGCAGAGTAAAATAAACCATGGTGGTACAGAATACTTGTTTAGAATCCTAGATGATGATTTTGAAGCTGGACTATTTCAGATTTTATTTATTGCTGTTATTATTTTGGACAATTGCAAAAAACATGCTAGTACTCAATGAATATTTTTGGTTTATTTGGGTGTCCTAGTTCTTTTCTCGATCTCTTGTCCCAACAGAAATAACCCGTTTCTGCAGAGAGAGATTCCCCTTGTGGCATAGTCTAGCACCAGAATAAAAAGTTAAATTAAATATTGTTCGGCCAGATGTTATACTTGGCATGCATATCTTTCCCCTCTATCGTGACTTTAATCCGTTAGACATAATCTCCGCAATGTAGACTAATATACAACCTAAACTGAAATGAATAAAATTTCTCTTTCTTTGAGCATTATTTTTTTTGGCCAGCCTTGCCTAAATAAGCACAGACTTGTAACAGTTTCTTTTCTAACTAAATGGACTAATTTCACCAAATTTTGAAACAGTGAGGTGTGTCTCCCTCCACTGTGTTACAAAACTATTCCTCTAATGACCAGATGACTGAATACTGAGGTACCTGGCTATTTTGTCTTAAGTTTGGTGAGGACAGCCCTGTGTGAATGCCAATGTTAGAATGGAACAGACGCACGACACACACGACTGATCTCTTTCCAGTTAACTGATTTTTTTTTTTTTTTTTTTAATTTTGTTTGCAGGACAAGCCTCCTGTATAAAGTGTGGAACTGTGGGCTCTTGATACAAAAAATTGTGATGTTACTTTGGTTCAAACCACTGCTTGTCCTATTGATGTTTAAGAGGCCTGAGGCTTTTTTGCTGTAAACCACAAATCTGTCTTATTTTAAACTCAAATGCCCTTTTCAAAAGTTTTCACACTACTTAATTCAGTAGGTTTGTGTAAAATATTAATGAAGCCACCCATATTCATTGTCATCCACCAGACCTACTGATTTCACGTGGCCTAGACATCTACAATTTAATAGTTCATGCTCATAATTCTCTCTTGTCTGATCATGCCATGATTACATTTGAAACTCATAGACTACATTGAACTTTGTAATTATTCTCCCACTTTCTTACTATCTGAGTGGTGATGGCTTGAGAGTACAGTCCACTGGATGCATAGCTGTCTCCGGCTCTGTAGGTCATGATTACAATTTTGCAAAATGGCCAACATTTTACATGGTTGATGTACTGTAACAAACAAACAAACAAAATCTACAAGTCTACAAGAACATACAGATCTTTGAACTCCCCCCCCCAAATAAATGGTATGACCTCCAGAGATATTATACCACATTTTGCAGAACTATGTAACCCACATGGTCACAAAGCTGTCAGTATAAGATTAAATAATATGTGTTACTTTTTAATGCTAGAAAAAAAATACTTAACCACAGAGCTACTTATGAGCCTTGAGATAAATAAGTACATAAATTTAACAAAAACAGTAACAATAATATTAATGCAACAGTATTTTTGAATTGAAAACAATTATTAAGGTCATTTTAAACACGCAAGGAAAACATCTTCTCAGAGTGAATACTAGGCTGTTTGAGAGATTGAAACCTCAGCAACCTGCCCAATGGTAAGTACTAAGATAGAAATACCATATCAGAAATCAAAATGGTATGTGGGCTGCTGGAAAGAATTTTCAATACATAGAGCAAATTAAGGGATTGTTTGAATTTCCTGTCTTTTCCTACACTTAATTTGTACTTGAATACAGTTTTTAAACATGAATATTCTATAAAAGCACAGTTAAGATATCAGTGTGGCCACTCTGAAACTACTGCACCCAAAGTAACTCTGCAGTGAAAAGGCTAAAGCTGAATAACAGGGTTTTTTTATCCTCAGGGAATTATGTTGTTAAATCCAATCTGTATGTTGGAAGTTTCTATATGTTCTCATCATGGTTTAGAAACACAATTCTAATTTACTCATGCCTTAAAGCAGGAGGAATGGTTTGTGTGGAAACCACTGCTTTCAATTCATACATTTTGAAAATATGAAAAAAATGCTATGAAAATAATCTTTGAGATTTTAAAGAGTTGGTCTGTGGAAAGATCTCTGTGAAGAGTTTGAGCAATTTGGTCCAATTTTACCTCATTTCATAACTACCCATTTACAATTTCAATGTCATGTACAGTAAGTACTGTTTTTTCTTTGTGTTTACTGACTGACAATTTGGAGCTGGATTCAAAGCAAAGAAATGATTCTTATTGTTACATTTCTAAAAAGAGCCAATCATATGAAAATTATTCTGACAAATTCATTTTTATGTGCATAATTGACCATATATTTGAGTAGTATACATTTAAATTGATTCTGCATATTACCCAGTACCCCGCACATGTCATATGATAAAAATCAAAAATGTTCACAGCAAACTTCTGAGGTAATAAGATGCTATCTAGAGGAAGGAAAATGTCAAGGAACATTTCAGAAATTACCTCTAAAACCACAGACTGGAACACAAGTGGAGGGCCTCTAAACTGCATGTTTTCTTCAATGCCAGTAACATGTGTAATAAAATGCATAACAGCTCTCTTCCTTCTAGTTATCCTACTGAGACAAACAGAGAGGCTTTAACGTCCCCCTTTTTTCCAATATTTGTTGGCTTTAATGTTGTTTCTTGCCAATGTTTGTTAGAAAAAAAAAATCAAATCAATCCCTATCGATACTGCCACACAGGAATAATTTAATTTCTTTAATAAATCATCATGACAGAAAAGAAGTGTGTGCTGCTTCACCTGTAAATGCAAAACCTTTGCATGAAAATGACACTGCTTGCCCTGCTAGGCAAAGACAGTTTTTTAAATCATTATCTTGGATATCTAAGTCTAAACAAACAAAAATATTTATGACTTATTCTACATCTAGTCAACACCTGTTTCCAAGGAGCATGTGCCCGACTTTCAAATTTGCTGCAGTCAGGCCCTTAGGCCTTAATCTACACCCCAACATCGTTCATTTTTACATACCCATTTCTAGTATAAAATGTGGAGCAGGGAGAAATAATCCCTGAACAGTGTGTAAATGAGCAAACAACTCCCACATCAAGCACTCCCATTATCTTTTATTATGCAGCAAAAAATGGTCAACCTTTCGGTCAGTGGGGCCTTTTTCCAACTTTGATGCATGATGTTTTTTTTTTTTTTTAAATCATCTTGACTGAAACGATGAGGGAACCTTTTACAAGTGTGGGAGTGCAGGAGTCATTGTGAGACATCTGCTTATTTGCTAAGCGCTTCGTTCAGAAATGAGAGGGAATGTGGTGCTACAAGAATCACTCACATATCTTCAGTCCTTAAGATATCTCTGGAAATAGGTTTTGGCCTTTATAATGCATTGGAAACCAATCTTGTGGAAGTGGTTGATAGCATTCTTGTGTCCTTTGATTAAGTCCGTCTCTGTATGAGTCCTTTCAGTCAGCATTTCAGTGGAGGGCTTAGCATGATAAATCATCCAATGCTCATAAATATGCTAAAAAAGTAGTTGGTGTAGCAAGATATGCACCCTCATAGATCTGACCCTACCTTTCCAGTTAGAGGTTTCCTGACAGTCTTTAAAACAAAAACAAAAGATGTTACCTGTCTTAGCCTCTCCTCACAGACTCCCTACTAAATGCTGAGCTCACCTCAAAATTGTGCTCCTTCCTTGCAAAGAACATTATGTCAATATTTAATCTAAGATGAAAAACTAATTTATTTAGCCTTCCTCACAGGTTAAAAAAATCACATAGTGTCCTATTTCTTTTATCCTATAGTGTCCCTTATCTGGCCAACTATTGAAAGTTCAAACGTCCTGCTGCACTTCTAATACTGTTGACTCCTCGTGTTGCTTTTTCCTTGTGTTCCCTCTCCATCACTTACAAGTCACTTTGGATAAATGCATCTGCCAAATGAATAAATGTGAATGGAAATAGTTTAACCGCTGCTCAGTTTCATTCATGTCACCTTGATATGGGCTGCAATGTGACACTGTAAAGCAATCACTCAAACCTTTGACACATCAAGACCTTGTTGTCTCTTGGCTCTTCCCACACAGGTTAACTTCTGACAAAAGCCATGCAGATCTCACATTCATTTCAAGTTCATCTCTTACAGCTTAGCAATGCTGCGATCTGCCAGATATATCACATTTGCTTGTAAATTCTAACTCTTGTTGCCAATTATGGTACAATGGGAGATGTTTCCACTTTGCTTCTCACTAATGTCTTTGTTTGTTTGTTTCATGTCAACAGAAAGTCATTTATGTGATACTTTGCAAGTGCAAGGTTCTCCATCACAACATTTCTGTCTATTGACTTGCATAGTTTGAACATATCTCACATTGCTTCTTATCAACCCTCTGTCTTCTTTATTTTGATATCATTTAAAATGCACTCTATGTCCATTAATTTGTTGAATTTGCTATATTTAATAAAATCTAAATGTAAATGACGACTTAAGATGTAGCTTAAAAGTGTTTACATATGTTGCAGTGCTATTATTCCTTAAACTGATAATGACTGAAGTGGGGTGATTTGTGATTGCTGGTCTTGGAAGAGGTAATGAAAGCTGCTGGTGTAATACAATAATCTCTCTGTGTTAGTGTTTGTGTGTTTCTGCATTTTTATCTCAGCCCATGCTCTGATGTGTGTGGGTGGTAACAATGAGGATAGGAAAAAAAAAAAAAACAAACACCAAGAGCTGTACTAGAAAGGCGGGTTTGGGCTGGCACTTAAACAGCTAAGCAACACTGTACAATTTGTATGCTTTCCCAGGGTTTGCAGTCTGTTGTTTCAGGAAAAGGGGAATCAGAAAATTAGTCTCTTATGCACCTTGTGTGCCTTAAGCATGTTACAGAGATGAGTCTGTGAGTTACACACAATTTAGTTTCACAGCATTAGCTGTTATAGTTCTCATTCTCTGACAGTGATCAACCATGGTGGGGTTTTAACATGGTCAGTTAGCTTCAATGGAGAATGAACCATACATTATTTATTAATTAACTGAAAAGTAACCCAAATTAACGCAATAAAATCTGACCTTATCTTGCAAAATGCACTGTCATTATGTATTAAAAAAATGTCCACAATTTCTCATCATATATCAAGTATCATATCCTGATTTACCTGCCATAATATGCATATTGTGTGTCCATTGGCTTCAAAATGTTATGAAGTGAAACTGTGTCAGTAGGCCTAGCAACCAATATTAATAAAGCTTTGATTTACTGTCAAGTTGAAAACCAATGCAGTCAATTTTATTGATTTAAGGATGCTTTTATTTCCTTCTTCTTTAGATAATATGAAGTAGCACACTAAAATAGAATTTTCTTATCGAACAGTTGAGTACAAGGAATATGGTACATATTTTGCTATATGCAGAATATAGCCTATTCAGGTAATATCAAAAATCATAATAGAATTAGTATCAATTTAGCTATATTATGAATTTTCTGATGTACTAGCTTTTTAACCTCAGTTTATGCCAAATGGTGGCATCTATATGTTGGCTGTTCAGTGAAAGTCAGTTGGCCATGGTAATGATATGTATTCACAAAACCTTGGAAGAAAATATTGATCTGAATTAAGCACCTGTACCTAAAATGTACAAGTGATTTAAAGCACATTGTAAATTTTGGAGATTACTGTGCTTGTAAGTATGAGAAATGAGTACTCATTTCTATACTGACCACCCTAACGTGACCAGCTTCACATTATAGCACTGTATATAATTAAAACGCTCTTGCACAAATACCAATGTTTATGTGACTACTGTTAAAATACAAAACCAGTGGCATGTTTGTTGCTAAGCATCACTTTGTATCTGTAACCTAAATCCACATGTGGAGTGTGGCTTTCTAATATTCACAAGACATCACTGCTGAGCACATTATCAAATCTATGAATAAGAACTGCAGTTATAAGTACTTTGTCTAATATATACAAATTCAGCTATTCAAAACCTTGCAATAAAAAAAAAAAATGTTTGCATATTTCTGTAAAGTATTTTTGCCTTAAAGTGCTGCAATATGTGAAATTTTCACATAAACCTTTATCTAATGGAACCCTATACAGCAGGCTATCCATCAGAGTGTGGACAATTGTCTCTAAAACAAAACCTTTTTCAACATATAACTGCAAGTTATTCACATGTACAAAAACTAGGTCTGCCTTTAAAAGTATTGATATCAAAATGAGGCCAAGTTACAATGACCTATTTCAGCAGCATTACATCACAGAAACTGAATCCAGACTATTCCCAAGCAATGCTACCCAATGTTATCCTAAATCCTTTCATTTAATTTGACACTGTTTTTTTTCATCTTACTGTCTGAAGATAATGTGGTCTTTACAACTTTATGTGTAACATAAAGTAAAATGCCCGAATGTATCATAGAACACACATATTTTGTGTATAAAAGTATAAAAGTGAGAGAGTACACACAAAAAGAGATATACCTAACATTAAAGTTGTAAATGATAATACCTGCAGTTACATGACAGCCCTAGCAGAACATATGTATGCACCATTTGTATACTCTGTGTTTAAAGTACAACATATGCTGCATCCTTCATACATCTGTACTACATGCTGAGCAGTACATAGAAAAACATTAGAAAGCCAGCAGCTACTGGGCCTTCAGGAACCCCCGCTTTTGGTTAATATCTAAATACTTCTTATTTCTTTTCCCATCTTGCTTTCAATTCTTTTCATCCTCTGTTGTGTTTACAGATAACAGGGATGGTATGCCAGTTACAGGTAGTCAGGGCATAAGGGCACTCCATACTTATACAGCACTGAGACTAAGGTGTCCTACACAAATAACCACAATGACTCTGAGATGTGGCTCACCCTAAACATACCACATTAATTCCATCTCATATGGCCACATAATAAATACCAAGCTTTCACTTTCTTCCTTATGTTTTTCTTGTCCATCTTATTTTTCCTGCTAGATGTTTGTGAGGGGCTGGATCAGATCATTTTCCATCATGTTATATTTTTGTTTAAACTGCAGGCTCTTGAGTCCTATGTGTATTTATACAGAAAAATAATCAGGTTTATGGAAAGGAATTCACTGTTCCCGTTAAATAAAATAAGACAACTCAGAATTAACTGGATATTTAAATAATTTAATTCAGATCCATTGAATACCTTCAGAAATACTTTCACTGAAACATAGCCTAAGGAAAGAGATCACCCCCTGTAGAGTAACTTTTAAATTATGTTTACTACACTGTGACTCTTAAGAAAAAAACAATCATGTATGCATTTTTAAGCCAAAAGAGGAAATTCACTGCCCCCATTAATTACTACTGTATGAAGTGGAAGAGGTATATGTACATTACAGTCAGAAATATGTATAAAAAATTGATAGATGGATCAATAGATACACAGGAACATGTAATAAATATAGAAATAATTATGAAAACATAACACAGTAATGGAAACTAGCAACATGTATTTGAGATAAGATGACGAAAATTGAAAAAGAAAAAAAAAAATCAGTTCAACATACTTTCTTCAGTTTGTAATGGGCTTCAAGTTTGATACAATATTGCACCTTTAAGCAAGCTGTGGCTCTGCTGCTCTGTCACCAAGAGTAGCAAATGTGTGGGCTGCAGTCTGCATCTCCTTTGTTGGCAATATTCTTAGGCTATATAAACTGATCTACCATAACATTAAATTAGTCATCACTACCAATACTTTTTGTAAAGGCTGTTGCCTAATTGGACCAAATGGGAATGCAGGTGTAAGTTTCAACAACTTTAAATATCAGGAAGCAGCAAACTCTCGATTTGCTGAAAAGTGGAACATTATATCCGACTCAAAGTCTAGTCTCTGATACTTAACTGAGTATTTTTCTGACCTCTTGTTGTACTTTTCGATAACCACTTTTAGCATTGTAATGCACTTATTTGGAAGTCGCTCTGGGTAAGAGCATCTGCTAAATAACGTAATGTAATGTAATAATAGAAGTTTTACGGTAGTACCAGGCTTGAACTTGGTCAATACTTGGATGGGAGTTTATCGGGAAAACAACTAATAGCAGGCTTCTGCTGACTGACTGGTTGGTGACTGACCAGTAGAATGGCAGTCTTTCCTTTTTACCAAGTGGAAAACCAGTAAAATGGCATTAAGAATCATTAAGGATCCCATTGCAAAGTGAAAAAAGTTCCCTTGTGTCTTTCCTAAACTCCTTTCCTTAATTAATGTGGCTCACTCAATCTGGCCAGGTAGTCATCACCCTGACTATGGTGCACTACTACAGAGACTGCACAATTGTGGTGACTGAAGTGTCCCCCTTGTAAACAACAATGTAAAGTGCTCTGACATCCAAGGAAGGTGCTAAAAAATGCAATGTGCAACAGTATTATAATACGTTTTTATAATATGTTTTTCCTGAGTAGGTTACATAACTGTGTTTCACTGACAAGCCACTGAGTTGTTAGCATGCTTCTGGAATTGACTGAAAATGAATTGAAATGGCTAAGTCATTAAATAAATAACAGTCATAGCTATGCATGTGGGCAGACTTAAATGGTCTGCGCAAGCACAAATGGAAATTTTCTTCAGGATTAGTTGAAGAAAAAACAAAGAACACATTTTTCAACATAACTGGTGATGTGGACTTAATGAAACACAAACAATCTTTCATTTGAATAAACTTGTTGCTGATGAAATGCATTGGAGATGGTAATACTTTAGAGCAAGACAAATTAATATGAGACCGTTGCAGCCATCGGTCAAACCCCACATACAGGGCTGCAACAAAACTCTTATACCGTAGGATATCATTTGCCCCTATAACTGATTTATGAATGAATGTGTTTAAACTCTTTAAACAGCGAGTTTGGGGAATCCCCTGAAAATCAAGACGGGCTGTGAGGCAAATATAGTGGTTATTTATTTATTGCTCATCAGAAAAAAAAAGATTCAGGAAACCCAAATCTCCACTCAGAGATATATATTAAAACACAACATATGTTTAATCACACAAATCCATGGAGTGTCGTCTTGTTCTCTTCTAACAGCTCAAGACCTTAAACATGATTCTTGGCTCCTAATATGTGAAAATAAAAAACTATTTAAAAATAATAAGGCTGTGTAATTTGGGACCTCGAGCAGGCCCTGAACTGCCTTTGTTACCACGTCCCCCTATTCTATTAATGTGTCTCAAGCTCACGAGAGCATTCATTACTGACAGTGTGTTACTTCTGTTCAGATATCTTCTGTTTGTTCTCTGTATTTCTGTTTTCAAAATCCGATTTTCTGGATTTTTAATTAGGACAGAAATACTCTGAGCAATTCACCGTGAAAGAGCCCATGCTAGAGCAAGTTAAGTAGTTTCTCTCTCTCTCTCACTCCCCAGTGGGTCTTGATTGGCAGGTGGAGATAAACTAATTGCCTTGCTTTGCCAGAACGGCTTCCACCACCGTTACATAAAATGTTAAATAGATCTTTTTCCTCCATAAAATGCATCTATAAAATGAGAGGTAAGACGAGGGCTGTAAACAAAACACACACGCACACACATACGCACAGATGTGCATGCACAGGCACACACAAGCATACACAAAAACAAGACCGCTTATGCACAGGCACACACAAACAAATGCTCACATGGACACACTCATGCACGCACTTATACGGACACACATATGCGCACACAAAGACACACACAGCCACAAAAAAACACATGTCCACACATGTCTACAGGTCACATGCACACACCCAGGCACAGACACTGGCATGCATTGGGTGGATGCTATTGGTCCATTGGGTGGATGCTATTGGTCCTATCTCTTTAATTGGTGTAAAGAGGCTGTCATAGAAGTATCCAAATGCGTGCTGTAGGGGACAGTTTCTGACACAGAGGCTGTAAAGTGTTTTTTTTCCCCCTTCAAGGAATTCATTCAGAGCTATATTTGCATATACATGACAACTGATTCATTGTCTTTGGGGTACAACATCTGGATGTAGGCCGATTAACTTCCATTCACCAAACTTCCCTTTTCTGTGAAACATCTCAAATGCAGCCTGCTCATTAGTGAAAATGTTTTATGCAAACCAGTTTCAACCTAACTTCAACCTAAAAGTATTGTTTTTGGCATTAAAACTTGCAGCCTTTGAAGATCCATTATTCTTCCTTATTATTGTACTGATGATTATTATCATGGACACTTGGTAGACATCCTTATCCAGGGCAACTTTCAAGGAATATTATCAAACGGAATCTCAAAATCTAGAATAAAACACTACATCGTCGAAGAGAACATTGGGCCAAAGGGAGACTAAAGAGAAATGATCAAATTGAACATAATGAGAAGTGGAGTAGTAAACTTTGCTAAAGAAGGTTCAGAAGCAAACATGAGTAGCAAGGAGAAGCTGCTGAAGAGAACTGAGCAGACAGGAGCAGAAATGATTAAGTGAAAAGCTCAGGACCACAGGGGGAAAGCTTGAGAATTCTGCAGGGAGGCCAGGGAGTAGAATTTAAGAGTAATCAAGGCAACAAAAGACCAAATCTTAAAAAAGGAAGCACAGAAATCCAGTTTTGAGAGGGGAGGGGGCATATTTCTGTAAATACCACAGAAATAGCAACAAGAAGCCAAAGGGCAGATATGCAAACTATAGGCACTGTCAGGGATGCGGGGTGAGGACTCACACGCAGACCCGGAGGTGAGTGGCAGAGTGGCTTTATTAGAGCCCCAAAACAGGAGCAGACGAGGACAGGGTAAAAGACAGGCAGGGTCAAAACCAGGAAGTCAGTCCAAAAACAAACAGAGCAAGCACGTGGTCTGGACAGGCGAGGGTCGGGCAACGGGCAGGCAGGCAGCGGGGCAGCAAAACAGAGCGGCAGGCAGAGGCGAGATCCGAAGGCCAGGCAGGGGTCACAAACTGGGCAGGCAGGTCCGGGCAGGGCAGACGAGAAGCGGGAGTGAAGTCTGGGAAGGGGCAGAACCAGGAGACCGGCAACAGGGAGCTGGGGCAGAACCACGGGCAACCCAGGCAGCCGAAGCAGAACGGCAGGCTGGACCGGGGCTGAGCAGGCGGGAAACAGGGTCTGGACAGGGGCAGAACCCGGGCAGGCCGGCAACAGGAGCGGAGGCAGAACAGCAGGCGGGAGCAGACTTTACACAAAGACAGGACGAAACAGAAAACAGACTAACAGAACTCACGGAACAGCGGGCAAATACAGAGACTCTGGGCGGGAGACAGAAGACCGTGGAAAAACCGAGTAACAGAAGGCAAGGACGAAACAGGATACTGAGACGAACTGGCAACAAGACAGAGAAAAGCAGGGTAAATATAGGGTAGGGCTGATGAGGTGATGGGAAGCAGGTGTGCAGGCAGGCGGGCGAAGATGATCAGGTGGCGGAGACAGGGCGGAGAGCGGGGCAGGGCCGGAACACAAGGAAAAACAAAAGCACATGGACAGGGGAAGAACACAAACACACAGCCAGGGGGGCGGAGCACTGACAGGCACACATAGCATAATGACATAAAAATAGACTGATGTGAATACCACAAGAGTGGGTGCAAACTGAATCCTACAGATACAGCTTTTTTTTGCTGTCATTGCTTTTTTGTGTACATTTCAAGATAAATGCTAATATATGAGGAAGAACTGAGTGTACTTGTTGAATCTGAATTACATATGGATGAGTACAGTAATAATGTATGCAGTGAAATAAATGTTTGAAAGCTGTAAATAACTGCATGTGTATTAAAAATTGCATACCGTGTACAAAAAATATTGAGTGAGAGTAGAAGATGTAAGTTCTTATTAAACCCCTAAAAGTTCTGCTGAGGGAGGTGACTTTGCTCAATCCCTGCAGGTTTAATCGGCTCATGACTTCAAACACCATGAACCAGTTATGAATGATTATGACTTCTAACACAATTTTTCCAGGTAACAAATTTTCAGTGTCCATTAAATGTACTTCAGCACCTGAGGAAAAAATTAAGACATCCAGCAATGCTACTGTAGTGTAATTATAATGTTTAATTTGTAACGACTATAAAATTAGTTGATCAATTTGCACTAATACTGTCTGTATAGCACTTGCATGAATAACAATAAAAGGTTATTGTCTCAAGGGTTCCTTGACAAAAATGAAATGTGAAAATAATTCCCACCCAAATCTGGGGGACCCTGTCCCTCAGTGAAATGCCACAATGTGACAATTTATAAAATTATTATTTTAATCATGCCACCAGTTCAAAGTAAACATATTACAATGGAAGTCATGTTGCTCTGTGCTTGACAGACACAGAATGACAGAACAGGATATAAAAAGGGAGTTTTAACTGTTTAGGTTTGAGGTGATCAGCAATCCTCAACCTTGTGTTATACACACTGGAAAACATTCTATTTGGAGATTCATGTTATTGCACTACCTGTAGTCACCCCCTGTCTATTCAGCATTAGGCAGAAGATTTGAGTTTAGGAACCTTTTATACAGCATTAGAACAGTATCACTATCCCTTTTATATCCTACAAAATTTCAAACCTTAAAATGCCTGGGTACCTCTCAGGAAATTTACAGCTGAATTCACTTTATTAGAGGGTGGTGGAGGATGGGTAAGAACAGCATGTTCCAGAACCTGTGCCACCCTACACTATGCAAATAAATTCACTGTATATTTTATTTCCAGTATAAGATCAGTAACTTCTTTTTATCTTTCATCATGAAAAACGAGCTTTGTCACACAAAAAGACTAGTGTCATAAATTAATCAATCAACACATAATGAGGCTATGGCTGATGGCTGTACGCCTTTGCACCTGGTATCACAAACACTCAAGAGCTACGCATTTGTCAGGAACAACAGAAGCTTACATAAATGCTGTCCCCACTGTAGGGCTACACACTAAATTTGGTCTATTATTCCCATCTGTAATTATCAAGAATGCGCTACAGAGCATAATATATATATTTTTTATAATATGTGGGAAAACATACTGTGGATTATATATATGAATATATAAATAGGACCCTCAATTTGAGCATTGAGCATTGAAAGGAATGTCACCGGTATACACTATCATTTCACATCATTGCTACCTGCAAACACTCACCATGGTTTCCATTAACTGACAACTACTTATATGATTGGGGAGGTTCAATGGGATAATTGCTTAATAAGTGTCTTGAAAAAAGATGTATCTTCCTACTGGTGTCAGAGAACTGAAGTAAATACAAGTCCAGAAACAAGTCCAGAAAAAACTGAGGGATTTATAAAATATGCAGATACACACACACACATAGCAAACTCCAGATCAACACACTTTATTATATTGTTATTTCAGATATACTGTGATTACTGTCCCCCAAGATAGATGAATATGTTTTTATTTCATTGCCATGTAGAGAGCAGTCTGTACTCCACAAATTGAGGTTATATTGTATTGCTGGACCTCTCTAGTTTTGAAACGCATTATCTCTTTGAACTCATCCACTGAACCTTGGCACAGAGGCGACTGTCCATATTACAGCTTTCGACAGAACCCTTTTTTGTTGACACCACAGTGATGTGCATGCATAATGTCTACTAAAAAAATCAGCTCGGGGGCTCCAGAGTAACTCAGTGGCTGAGGTGCTCAGATTCTGCTTTAGCTGAACTTTATGTCCCATTCAACCCCAGCCATTCCACTAGCTGATGATGACCAGGAGTCCACAGCCAGGTGATAGGAGGAGTATGTCAGCAGGGGTTGCTGCTCCTACAGCTCTCAGGCACCTTGCCAGGTGTTGGGGACAGCGGATTAGCACCTATCCTCCAATGGTAGACTCCACTCCACTGTAGTCCGAAAAAACAGCAGGTCTAAAAAAGGGATTGACCGAAGAGGAAAGGCATATAAAGACATCTCAACAGATAATGATTATTGCTGGGAAAAAGTGTGTTGCAAAAGATGAGATCACTGAGGATGGCTTGGAGTACCACTAGCATTTCCAGAAAAAGAAGTGTATGCTGCTCGTAATATCCTTACCAGCAATATAGGAGCAAATTACCTGAAAGCCTGGGTTAAAGCAGATATGGAAGGTCAGGTTGCATGGCACCTGAGTAAAGAATAAATTTTGGCTTCTTTGAAGAATGACTCAGATGGTGACGGTGATAGCATAAATGCAGTAGTGGTACCGGAAGAGAACAGAGTACTTGAAAATATTAATAAAGTGATGACATGGTTAGAACATCAGATAGATAGTGAATGCCTTCATGTATTGCACCGGACCCGCATTAACAACCACTTACTGTACTAACAAAAAATGCTATCATCAACGGACTATTACAGACTAGTTCCAGACTATCATGGAAAGAAGGCGCAAAATGTTAATGAATTACAGACATGTATTTGAGTAGAATCAATTAAATGTAAAGTTTTTTTTTCTTTTCATCATTGTGTAATATATTGTGTACCATACCATAAAAAGGAAGTGTGTGTGTTTCTGTGTGTGTGTGTGTGTCTACAAACATGCATGTATTCATAGTGCAAAGGTATTGATTTTGTTGTGAGGAGCCTTTTGAATTTCCTTTGAACCGATAAGCATATTATCCACAGTATAAGCTATATAAAGTCTATAAGGCCGTCAAAGGATTGCTCACCACAAAAAGAAACGCCATATGCATGCCCAAATCAAGTGCTATTTTTTGACTTGAGCTGCACATTGATTTTCCAGAGATTAGAAAAAGTGTGTACTGAAGCATAAACAGTGTGACGCCAATTTTCACTGTGCGAGCCAGATGAAGGTGTGATTCCAGGAAGAGGGAATTGAGGGTATGAATTGATCATCACTGTCACCTGACATGAATCCATTTGAGAATATCTGGGTCCAAACTGCAGCTGTGGAACCAGAACAGAATCTTAGGAACCTGCATGGGATGTACAATCACATGGCTGGATCCAGATGTTGTTTCATGAAGGTGTGAAGCACCATTAAGCTAAAAGGTAATTTACATGATTCTCAACATATCATTTGTTGCATGCATGGTGGCATGACTAAGCTTTCTGTTAAATCCATGATTAATCTTTCATTTAGCTTTCCAAATACAAGGGCATACTCCCAACCGTCTTTCCAAAATTGGACTTCTCAGAATCTGAATGAACAGAATGAAGTAAATAAACAATGTTACTAAAAAATAATCATAACTAATTTAAATACAAACATTACAATTTGAAACAATAACACACACTCACAAACACACCCACAAACACTTACAAAGAGGCGTGAACACAGACGAGCCATGATCACTTACAAAGCTGACACATAAATGCTATACAAATGTATTCATATTTTAGCATCAGGACATGACCTTCAATACATGCAGAAAACACACACACACACACATATATATATGTGTATATATATATATATATATATATATATATATATATATATATATATATATATATATATATATATATATATATATATTTACTGCCCATGTATCTTGCCCATAAAATGCATTGCAAAATGTTACAGTTCCTTGAGGGAATTAGGTGTGACATCTTGGTTTATAGTGTTTATATAAGCCATATATATATATCCCTATGTCTTGTCCTTTAGAACCTTCTCAGCATCATTCACTGGGCTGGCCATGTGTTGGTACTCTTGTTTGTGTCTCCCCTACTGCACTGCATGACATTACATGTCTGAATATTTCCTTTCTCAACCCTGCAGGAGTTAAAGATCTGAAATGACAATGCATGAGCAACAGCGGGATAAAGTGAAGAAATGCCAGGGTGATTCAACGTGTACAGTTTAGGCCTTTGCACACCAGTTTGAATACATAATACATTTTACAATTTCATGTGCATGTGATGAGTAGTTATGAGGTCTTAGTGGATACCATACACCATGTTTTACACAATAGTGTTCCATCAGTTTTGGAAAGAAAAGAGATGTTCAGTTTTGTGTACCTTAAGTACTATTCCATTATTTTTCTGAGGGTTAAGCATTTCTGGGTATTCGTTGTATTTATTTTATTTAGTTTTTGTTCTACTCAGACATGCTCATGACTTAACCTTATTGTTTCATTGCCAATAATGCAGAGATATAAAGAGCAGTTTTTTTTTCCTTAAGGTTTTTATTAAGTACGTTTAGAGCTCTGGATGTTCAGATGATGATTGCCTTCTTGCTGTTGGAAGAATTGATTTTTTGTATATACATGTCAGTAATTGCTTCAGGCCTGAACTGTGAAGTGATGCTGACATTTCATTCAATGTGGTTTTAACAGCGTTCACATCAGTACAGTGTTTAAGGCTGTGGAGATATTATACAAACAAGTTTTTTTACATACAAAACATAATGTGCATATTTAGTATATCTTATTATGCATGCACAACAATAGATAAAGATAGGCTGAGGAGTTGTGTTCATCTCACAAAGGAAGGCTCTTAAATGAAATTGGGTCACTATGCAAGAGAAACCAGATGAGTGCTGTCCTCTCCCTTTCCTACATTTGTTACAGATCTTGGTTCATCTGACCGACTCTTGATTGAAGTTTCTCTGACAGTGACACTGAGCTCTCTGAAATGGTGTCAAGCTGAATGAAAGACAATCTGCCCCCTCTTTGTATGTCTCCAAAAATAGACTAGAATGTAGAATAAGTCTCGTGTCTCTGAGTCAAGAAAAACACTGTTCATTCCTGTGAAGCTGTGAAATTGTGTCCGGGTGATGTGTCTTCTAATGTGTTGCTGAAGGGAGGGTCTTCTTTCACACATGGTTGTTTGCTCTATGGGTTTCTTCTTTCCTTTAGTCATGTGGGATCCACACTTTGGAACTACTGTATTGCCCTTTTAACCCTAAGGAAAGATACCAGCTGGCCCATCATAGACAAAACCTCTTACCATTACCTAGTTTTTTATCCATCCTCTGAAATGCCATAGCTCCTAAAACTTTCACTTGACACCAGAAAGTCATCCATAATTACAGCTAGGTTTGGACATATGGAATGGGCATTAGTTAAAGTGTTTTGCCTGAAAGTCTTCGACATATTGAAGATAGGACTTCCTTGAGATTACCATTTTGACTCAGCATTCCAGATCTCAACATCTCAAAGGAAATCAACTTCCCTCCACATTACCTGGCCCATTCTGCGTGTAATTAAGCATGCAATATTTACCTTAAGTGGCCCTCCTTTTACACCTTCTGAAGGAGTCCATCTAAATATCCCCATCCACAGTAATTATGGTGCTCCCTCATTTGCTAGTTAGGCAGCAAGACCTGTATCACCGTGGTTAATGTCTACATCAGACACACCAGCTGAGACTCCTGCAGCACAGGCCAGTTTCTGTTCAATTTCTGTCTCTGTGCATCTTCTACCAATGCGGATGCATTTCTGTCGTCAGTGGCACTGAATGAGCCTGGAGTGAGTACAGCATCGCTGCCTCGGTTGTTAATCAGTGGATGAATCTTGCCACTATTACAGTTTCTACAATCTTGTCTACAGTTAAATCCAGTTCCTACACAAAGAGTTATGTGTCACTTTGCTGTATGTATATAATTTGTCTTACCAAGACTAAAGTTTATCTCTTTCAAAAGAGAAACCACTTAAATGTATGAATGGTTACCTTGCAGAACACAAAAAAAAAAAAAAAAAAAAAAAAAAAAAAAGATGTTATGGCACTGCAAGATGACAGATCATCAACCTTTTCAAAAATGATGAATTTACACTGGCTATTGATTCCTTCCACTTTTCACTTTAAGAGGAGAAAAGACAAAGAAGATTGGTAAAAATATTATAAATGAAGAGATACGCCAATTAAATAATTATTTGATTTTCAGTTTGATTTATAAAAACTATTAGATACGCAATAATTAGTCAGTGCATCCATTATTGAGCAAAGTTTAAAATTTAACAAGTCACAGTACAAAATGGTATGGAATCAATTAAACCAGTTGGGAGGGGATATATTGCAGCTCCAATGTGAGGGATTTACTTTTTATTATTCTTGCTTTCGTTATGCATCTTGTACTTGCACCACAGGGGGTGAATGTAAGAGGGTCAATTTTTTTTTTTCCAAGGCAATTAATGCAAGGAGGTCAGTTTAGATAGTTGGATTATATAAATATAGATGGGCTGGAATATGAATTCAACTCTGGCAGGACATTACCCAAGTGCATATCTCAGACATGGCTTTCTAATCTTGTTACTAGCAAGTGGTAGGGGATAACGAAAGTGCACTATCCTAGTGCATTAAACCATTTTTACTCCCTTGCTTTCAGTGAGAAGAAAGCCGGAAAACCAGACAGGGCAGTTTTTTTGCCCAAGTGTAAAAAAGAACATTTATATTTGTGAGCTTTTGACCTGTTTTAAAAGGTCCTATTAAAAAGCTTCACAGTTCACAGTTTCAGTACAGGAAAACAAAGTTATATGAATACGCAGAACCACCATGAGCAACCATTTTGATTGTAATGAATTGTGATACATTGATCAAGTTTGATCAGCGTCAAAACCTGCAGTGACATTTCTTGTCTCACCCCTTCCTCAGTATCACAATGGGCTGTTTTCACTTGATCTCAGACTCTTTGTCCTCCTTTGATTTCTTTGATTTCTTTGGTTTTTATCCATTGATGCACCCTGAATTTCCTTCCGCCTGAATATGACACAATTGTATGATTTTATCACATCACAGATCAGTCAGAATTATATCACTCTACCTGGCCTGATAGTGTCACATATAAAGACAAAACATGCAGCCAATTTCAGAGCTCTATGTAAAGCAGAACATCCCCTGCAATTAGCAGTTGTTCATTTATCCTACAACCTAGATTACATATGTAAATAACTTATTATTTTCATGTTACTTTTCCATCCCACTCTAATAAGTGTGAATCTCAGATCTATTTGTAACCCACAAAAGCAGTATTGTCTACATTTCATAACACCAGAAGAACCATGCAATATGAACATGTGTCTGATTGGTTTGTACAAAGCACAATGAAAAAGTCATGATATTTACTCCTGGATGAACTGCTACAAAAAAGGAATGGACACTATCCAAATATTTCATTAATAATATACACATAATTTAGTTAACTTTTTGTTTTTCCACAATATTGGGCATTATGTCTATAGTATAAGTGACACATACCTACACATACTGTTTGCCAGACTAGGATGAACTGTATTGTATTCATTTATAAAGTTGCACAACACTAAATACCATGGGATTTGTTTATTTTTGAATAAACCCTTATTCAGTGAGTGCACTGTGTTTTACTGAAAAAGAGTGGATTTGGTAAGATTTTGATGAATGTAAGTTGCTGAAAATTATATTGATTTGATTTCATAATTACCAGTAGCTGGTGTGGTAATTTCAACCACCCCCACCAACACACCTGAACCTAATAACACATAAAGATATCTTCGGGCCTGGAGCGGTTCGGGTATTAATATGTGCAGGTCAGGTCAGGCTCAGGTTTCAGTTTCTGGTCCGTGCCATTCTTTACACACATAGACAGTATCACACTAGTGAAACAAAGTCATTTATAGAAAGGTTTAGCTCTGCTCTTTCTCTACCGGCCTTCATACACTGAAAAAATTTCAGCCAAAATAATATTTAATGCAATGGTGTTCACTAGTTATCTCACACCCACCCCTTCCATACACACACTCCCCGAGCAACACGTACATCTGAGCTGATCTGCTATGGCCAGCCGAAGGTGCTGTAATATATTTCTAATTTTACCAAGCGCTTCCCAGGGATAATATGTCAAACGCATTGGATGTGCTCCTCCATCTCCACCTCTTATTTTCACTTTGCCTCCGGGGAAAATAAGGAGGTGTATGGGGGGCATGGGGGATGAGGATACCCAAATATGGGACAGCAGGGGCCTCTCTGAGACCGCCGGAATGGATACCAGCACAAAGACAACAGCCATCAGCTGGCACATTAATCAGAGGGGCAATGCAGGGAATCAGATAGCCCTGAAAATGGTTTGTAAATACTACATGTTAACATTGAGCATTCTGAAGACGGACCATGTCGTACATGTTTTATAATGTAATTATAAACTGATAGCGTTTGGCAGAACGATGGACTCGGTTGTGAGGCAGATTGGGGAAAAGCCAATGATTTAACTTGAATTTTAAATTTTCTCAACAGATTTTGCATCTGTGGATCTGCTTCAGAGTTTCACTTGTTGATCTAAGTTCTATCCTATTCAGGTTCAATCTTAACCTTAATCGTAAAAAGTTTCAGGAACAAATAACTTTGCAAAGCTGCCCCCCCACCCAAACTAATGCTTAATCAGCTTTTTTGACTAATTTGCATTTAATTATTTTACTTTAAATTGTATTTCAGCTTGGATATGCATACTGTATCTCAGTGTATGAAATTTTCAGTTCAAGATTACTTCATGATAGTATTGTTATTTCCATACATTATATGTCATCTTGGATAAAAATGGCAAGTAAAACAAATAGAATTCTCCAGGTGTTGGACTGGAAGACTAATCTTTCACACTTCAGAGAATGGTGTCAAGGGTAATTCTGACTTTGCCGTTGATGTTATTAGTTGCCTGGGACATGGAGTGTCCATAGAGGGTGAACTCCTGGACTAGTGAGGATGTAGCTTTGATACGCAACAGGTATGGGAGACCCACAGACATATATAAAAGAAAGTGGATTGTGGTAAGTGACTTTTTTTAATTACATTTTTTCTTCATTTTTTGTTGTGAGTAAAAAAAGTTTTCATTATGTGTTCTGGCAGAAGTGCTCACAAAGCAAAAAAAAAAAAAAAAAGAAATAAAAAGAGCAACATCAAAACTGCTGACAAAGGGAGGAGTGACTGTAGATCTGTGTGTGTGTTTGTGTGTGTGTGAGAGAGAGACAACGTGTGATGTCTGTGCTTTCCCACAGTCCTCCAGTGAGCCATGTATTATGCAGGGAGAGTCCTTGGCTTGCGGTAGAAAAGCCCATGTGAAGCCTGTATGGGAGACACTCCAATCAAACATGTGCTTCCTCTTAAACTGCAGAGGAGTAGAAAGAGATGGAAGAGAAAAAAAAAAAAAAAACTGTACAAGTATCAAGACCAGCATCAAAACCACCTGGTCTGGACTAGAAAGCCATGCTCATTAACATCCCTTGCTGCATTCTGGCCCTGTGGCAGCATAGTTTGGGAACTTCATATGCTACCAGCGGGACACCGGCTGAATTCTCAGGTGGGGTGTTCCTTTTCTACCCTTGAAGGAGGTACTACACCTCAGCCCCTACCATAACTGTGTAAATGGTCAGTATTTGAAAAATGTGTCTGCACATAAGTATTGAGTAAGTAGGGAATAAGTGTAAGAAAAAGGTTGCAGTTACTACTTCAGCTACAACAGAAGCAACTGAATTTCTTAACTCCAGTCTCACTGGGTAACATTGAAATAAACCAAGAAATAAATCTACAGACTTGGTAGGAGTTTTTACTTTGAATACTTTTTCTGTGTAGAGTTGATTCAAGTGGGGAAAAACACCCTTCTGTACCAAACAAAGATAACTCACAGCCTGCTGTGCTATATACCAATATCAACACTCCTTGTATTTCCAATACGCATGAGAGTAAACTAAAAAAAGTCATACAACATTTCTTTAGCTTGTTAATGCTAACAGAAGGAAAGTTTTTCAGCAGTAAATCTTTTAGAACTGTAAACTGTAAGATTAGTATGTTTTAGAAAACGAACATACTATAGCTTCAACCTAGGTTGTATCTCAATTCATGTCTCAAGTCATGTTTTGTCAATGTTTTTGTTCTGTTTTTGTTGATATATACCATGGATTTTCACTTCCCTTTCATGTTCATGTTTCTCCTGAGAGTTTTACATTCTGGAATGCACAGTCTGAAGCAGTAGAAGAAGTAAAATTTGGTTTTTTAGAACAGTGTGAACACATTACAGGGTGAGGAGACCTAAGGGTGATAATGTAATAAAGACAATCGAAGGTACGCAGACACACAGGCACAGAGATGCAAAGAGCAGCAGCTAGCCTTGCCCCGGACTCCCTAGCGATGGAAAGAAGTATGAAAGTACAGGCCGCCTGACAGCAGGACATGGGAGGAATGGGGTGGTAGGTGGAAGCACCTTCATATGGTGGTAAACAAGGAGAAGTGAAAAGGAGAGAGGGGTGAAAGATGGCTGAGTATGAGCTACAAGGGGAGGAAGAGCAGCGGGAGGCGACTGGCAGAGCAGGGGGTAGAACAACAATCAAAGTAAGGAGGGACACCTGCTGCCGTAGCCATCTAACAAAGATAAAAGGAGGAAGAGAGAAGGAGAGGGCTGAAAGAAAGAGGGCAAGAAAAGGAGGGAGGGAGGAAAGGAGGAAGAAAGAGAGAGATTGACAAACTAATTTGAATAAGGAGTCGATATGGAGTTGAAAACGAACACTTTACTGATCAAACAATTAAATATAACAGTATGTTACAAGGGAGAGAAAAAAAATCTTGGCGCATGCACAGGTAAAATGAGAAACAGGGATGAAAGATGAAAGAAAACAGAGAGAAGCAGAAATATGGTGAGGAAAAGAGAGACACACTGGGTTGTCCACTAGGTTTGATAGACCCCCCCAGCGAAGGATTGCCCAACAAGGAGCCCAATTACAAAAGGCCTGGAGATATAAACACTGGAATTCTGAGAGGGCAAACTGTGGTGCTGACAGCTCCATAAGCGACGGGTGGCCCGTTCGGTTGGGGATGCTTACATCATCGCACCATGCGCACCAGGTGGAAGGAGGGCAGAAAAATGTACACGGAACTTGTGGTAGGGCTTGAATGGTGTTATGCTCACACTCACTGGTCTTTGAGCATTGTTAGCCTGATCTGACACTGTTGCTCATTTAACCTCAATACACTTATGTTCTATTGTGCTGGAAGTCGCTATGTATAAGAGCATGTAAATGCATGTATTGTAATGTAATGGAAATATTCCTGGAACTAGTTGACTAGAACCATCCGGTCAGTTCTAAGGAAAGGAATGCTCCCATAATGGACATGGGTCACAGTCGCCATGGAGGAAGTATGGAGCTACAAACAGGGGGGAATAGAGACCTGTATTCAATATTGATTCTGACCCTGTTTTGATTGTTTTGTATGGTTAGCAGTCATGCCAAGGATCACGCATTAGCGGCTTATTTTCTTTAAATCAATAGCACTTAATGTGGTAGCTCTGCTTTCTAATAAAAAATCAATCACTGTCTTTTTTTGATACAGTGCTATTTACAATGAAATTGTTACAGAAGGCTTTACAGTGCACTGTTTCCAGAGTGAATCAAAAAAGCAGAAAAAAATGTTAGCAAACATGAAGAAAAAATATTCCTTGACACCTTGATCAAGGTTGATCAAGGTGAACTCCATACTCCAACTCCAGTTATGATTAAAACAATTCCATGTGAAATGTGTGTATTTGACATGTAACACATTTATACTCGCATATTGAATTCACCTTGATCAACTTTGATCAAGGTGTCAAGGAATTTTTTTTAAGTCAAAAGAATTGACTAAAACTGGAAGCCGTTATAAGTTTAAAGGTTTTTTTCTCTGCCTCCCCTGTTTCTGCCACCAGCGCTTATATCTGGAGTAGCTGGATGGAGGAGCAGTTGGCCGAGCATTGGGGGAAGGGGGGTGAGTTACGAATCAGGTCAGGATGGGACAGCTCCCTTGGTGCCATGGTGATTTCAGGGAGATAGTGTTGGCAGGGTGGAGAGCTGCCTGCTCCACTGAACTAAATAGCAGCGGGAAAAACTAACTCTTTGGGACATTGAGTGGCAGATTTTCCCTGGATGCCAGTGACCAATACCATGATAACCGAGGGGAGTCGTGAGTCAGCCAGTCACTTAGAAGGGCTAGCTGGACTAACAGTCGATTGGAACATGTCTATAAGAATAATATCGGAGATCAGAACGAATGTACTGTCACTGCTCTATGTCAGATTTAAGAGGTAATCTGAATCCTTTTATGTCAGACCTTACACACAAATGTGTGCAGGGGTTTAAAACTATGTATTTGAAAAAGTTACACTGCAAAGGAGAAAAAAGAAATTGTTGTTCCTTGAAATCATATTGACTTGAGGTTTATTTATGTGTATGGTCGTTATAATGCTACCAAAGTTTCATTCAGTGGATCTCCAACATGAAGCAAAAACTGAAATCCCTTCATCACCCTTACAGGTACAGATACACTCCAGTAAAATCCTAACACTCAATGAAATGGTCTCGAACATCTGGGGATCGGTTCATTTCGATGTTGTTGCAGATAGTGAGTGTGTTGCTCATTGAAAGCTGTGACCCCAGCCTGATGAGACAGAAGTGATATAATGCTCACACTGTAACCGCCAATAGATGATCGGAATCTCTCTGTGTTAGCCAGTTGTGGATGAAGCACCAAGGGACTCTGACAGCACTCTGTAAAAGGACGACATAAAATGGGCCTTGTGTGACTGGCCCCTCAATAATCTGGCCTTCAGGAATCAGAGCACTGCTGTGCTACTTAATCCTGTTGAAATGAGATCTTAACGATCTCCGCAAGGGCACCTGGATTTAGTCATGGGAAGCCACGACTGGTCGCTGATGAAAGAGCGTTTTGTATTGATGTACGATAGATGCATGGGGGGATTGCACTACCCGTCTGATTGTCTGAATCTGATATTGTTCAGGATGACTATTAGAATGGAGCTGTGCGGATGTGGGTGTCCAGACCTGGATAGCACAAAACTCATTTTCTAAAAGGTGTGGGGGCATACTTGTCCCCCAGTTTGACTATTTGCTATCAGCATGGCTCAGATATATTGCTCTGACGATGCCCCAACATTTGTTTTAACAAAAGAATAAGATTATTTGGAGGTGAAAAGCATGTAACTATCAATTTATTTTCATTTGATTGTCTATATATTAATTTTTAAAAATGAAGTAACAGACAGATGGAGAAAATCCACCATCTGTATGTACTGTCAAAGTGACTTATCACTGACAGGACTTCATTCTTATAACTATTTTACGTGGGTAGACTCCCAAGGGATGCACCCAATCATCATTCATATTTATGAAAGAACAACTGTGTTGAATATTCAAACCTTGGCAAGTTATTTGAAACAATCATATACTGTTTTCACTGATGGACCCACAGCTCATGTTATGGAGATGCATGATCAGGAACATTTGAAAATTATTATGTGATGTTCCCATGTTGTGACACACAAAAGTCTTTTTAATTAAATTTACATTCAGTTAATGCATTTGTGTTTTCATGTGGGGATGACAGCTGCAGCAAACTGCACATGTCATACACAGAGACAGGGCAGAGGCATTTTATTTATCACAAGGATGCTCCAGAGCTTCTCTTTGAACCGGGGCCATATAATTGCCTCCTCTTAGCATTTGCTCCATTCCCAATGAGAGTCACCAAGAGAGTGTAACATATTAATCATCGGGAAACATTGTGCTTGGGTTAGCAAAGCACCATGAAACACAAACAATAAAAAAGCAAATTTATTAATAAAACAATACTCCAATAACCCAACTCAACAAATAGCTCATGCAAAGCTGTTAAATGAATAACCTGATCTAACAGCATATAAACAAATGTGGAGAGGACTGACAAAGACATCTCAAATAATACTTTGACTGAGGAGACATAATTGGAAGAGAGGAAAGAGTGGATGGTTTGAGGGCAACCATTACATATTAATAGTTGAATGCTTACACACTAATGGCATAGGCAGTCATTCTAATACCATCCCCTTCTAATATTTTCAGGGAGTCCAGTCCTGTCAGACACCCAAATGTCAATGCTCTTGTATTAATAACCTTATATTTACACATAGCTTTACTCACTAAGGTGATTGAGGACATTAAAATCTTAGCCCTAAAAGGAGGACCCAACCACATATATTCAGATGGTAGGAACTGATGGGGTCATTTGTATTTGAAGTGCAAATGAGGTACTTAAATAACAAAGCCAAAAAAAAAAACATTTGTCATATTTCAGCTAATTCAACAGTGTTGAGAAAACCTTTTCTGTTTCAACAGCCATTAAAATTGCTCATTAGATTACTTCTACAAATTGATTTCCTACACATTAGACAATGGGAGTGCACATGTGTGTGTGTGTGTGTGTGTGTGTGTGTGTGTGTGTGTACTGGGTATATCCATTGAGGCACTTGAGACTGAGTAGCAGCGGCCTACTTAGGTACTGAACCAGCAGGTATTAAAAAAAGACATTAAATCAATATCCAAAATGTATTTTTTATTCTTTTCATGCTTATTATACAATGGAAAGGTGTATGAATTCATTGAGTCAAGCAAGTTAAATGGGCAGGTAAGTAATGAAGAATCCCTGCTGAATGAAACAGTAGTCAAACATATTGTATACCAATTAGACCCATATGGGGTGATAGCCTAAGGCATGATTCTTTCTGGGCACAATAAAAAACAATGACAAAAACATCTCTGCTGGTTATTTTTGAAGGGCTCAACAAAAAGAGCCAGATAATTAATCTGGCTTGTTAAAATCCCACTGTCCTATTCTCATGTAGCTTCTGGCGGCAGTAGCCTCTCTTACCGAAAAAAAAAAAAAAAAAAAAAAATCAGATTCACCCTCCAAAAGGAAAACCACTTCAATTTGATGTGTATTCATTCACTTCAAATGTAAAAAAAAAAAAAAAAAAAAGGAAAATAGGTACACCAAAGCCAATGGACCACATCCTTTCATTTTATTTTTTGTTTTTTCAAAAGTCACTCCTGTCTGGGTTTACACAAAATAAAAACAAAAATTAATCGGGCAGAAAATGAATTAATAAGCAAGCACATGAAAAAAAAAAAAAAGAAAAAAAAAAACAGGGCGATCTGGGGGTTACGTAAAATGCTAAATTATGGATGGATTTGGCCGCGATCGGGCTTGGCCACGCTGAGCCACTGTGGTGGAGACATCCATCCCGCTGAGCCATGAAAAGCTGACAGATGGAAGTGGCAGATGATGGGCAACAAGATTTATGCTTCATGGTGGGCAATGTCTCTGACACCATTTCAGCTTACGAGAACACTCCGGTGTACATTAGCTCTGATTCGGGAACAGTGAGATGGAAATGAGGGATGGGGCCACGGAGCGATTACCTCCCCTCCTCAACCTCTTAATCACAGGCGACGTTAAGAGGACCTGAGAGAGGGTCAGAGGGGCACAAGCCCCTCTCTCCCCAGCCTCTGGAAAAAAAAAAAGCTGTCTGCTCAGGCTGTGAAGAGACGTGGGGGACAGCTAACCCACACCGTTCCAGAGCTTTACCTTTAGGGAATTTTTTGAGGATGGCAAATGTGCTGATGTCATTTGGCTTGATAATTACAGTACTGAAAGTAGGCCTGGAATTAAATTAGGAACAGGGACCCCCCCCCAGCTAATTACAGCTGATAAACGCACAGAAAGACTGATTGAATTTGTCAGAGGGCCTCTTGTTTGCTCTCACTGAACTCACTACAAGTATTCCGTCCAGAAATATGAATGGAGACTGTTTGTGAGGAAGTAAATGAACAATGTGCTCCCTTTTCCCTTTCCTTGTTTCATTAGCATTGTATTCTGAGGTACACATGAGGATTCTTTATTGTCAATACAGAACACACAATATAATAAAGGTTTTAGGTTAGTAACTACCTGTTCGTCTTGAGGGTCTGTTATCAGACAAGCTCTCCTTCAATACAAGTCTGATTTTATTATGTTAAACCACCTGTGTTGCGATGGCTCCCGAAACAACACAGAAAAGAACAGGGCAGTCAACATATACTGTTTCAACAATGACAATTAAATATAAAAGTCACACCTAGCTTCCACCAGAACCAGGTTGGAAACCATGTTGAGCAAGAATGGATTATGATACTTAAAGGTCTTGTCATAGCTCTTCCAGCTCAACCACTGTTGTAAAAAAAAAAAAAAAAAAAAAAAAAAACTGCACTTGGTGCTGCTGTATGTTTGTTCACACACACACACACACACACACACACACACACACACACACACACACACACACACACACAGGCACACACATTGAGGATATTACCTGCATGTGCAGGGAACAGAACGCATTCTCATTTCAGATGGCTGTGGGAATTCTGCTAACTCAAGGTCACAGCTGCATTACATCCACAAGATGTGTCTTTCAGACCTGCAAGGCTTCACCAAACAGCAAACAGCATATTCATTCATGCATGTGTTCAAAACATGCAGCAATGCCTGAATTTTCTTGTGGGGTAATTCAAATGTTAACTCAAAAGTTTGATGTTATAGATGAAATTCAGAGTAACACTTGCTTCTCTACACATCAAGCTGGATTTTCATGTTTATCCTTTGATTGTTAGCCAGGCACAACATTGGTTCTATCACATTACTTGCACAGTTGTCCATGTTACAACTCCAACTGCAATTCCCATTGAAATACAGCATATTAGACTGACAATCATTATTGCTATTGCAGGGAGAGAAAAAAAAAAAAAAACAAAAAACAACTGCAACTGTTACAGTTCTGCAGTTACAGAAGGCATTCCATCCACGAAATCAAAGGGTGCTTGAAGTTTTGCAGACATCAGTGTTTTGCTAAAGTACAAAATTAATTATGTTCATAGGCTATATTACTGAAGGTATGATGTGCATGAAAGGGCTTTGGTCCAATTCATTCTGTAAACTGCTTACTCATGGAATGTATTGGACCAAAGCCCTTTCCTGCACAAAAAGCCATTTCGTTTACGAAAGTTCAAGCAACCTTTGCTTTCGTGGACGGAATGCCTTCTGTGACTGCGGAGTCACGGAATATATTGTGCTAAATCCCTTTTCGTGCACATCATACTTTCAGTAATATAGTAAAACAGTTAAGTGGACAAAATGAACATTCAATGGCGCAGAATGATGATAATATGGTGCATTCTGCATTTCGTGCCACAACAGCATAAATGCTGGCCTAGGACATTTATGACGTGGACAGAATTACTTTTGTCTACAAAATTAGTTTCTTTTGTCCACATAGTGTGAAGTGCATTCAGCTTTTTGTCCACAAAATGAAAAGCAGAATGGTCAATTCAGTACACGGCAGAAATCATCCGTTTTGTTTTTTGTGCACGAAAGTAAGCGCTCTCTTCAATATTTTGTGGACACAATGCTAACATGTTTGTGTTTTTCGTGGACAAAACGCGTTACGGTGTTACATGGTTTCGTAATGGATTTATGCGTTTCGTAGCACAGAAGGCATTCTGTCTACGAAAAAAGGTCTGTTACATTTGGCGCCCCGTAAACATTAAAATCAAATTGAGATCACCCATCATTAGCAGATTCCCTTTTCACCTGTATCTAATATGCTGTTGTACACAAAATATCATTACAGTCCTCAAGACATATTTTCTGCTTTGTGTTGAAAATTCATTGGTGAAGCAATTACGAAAATGAAAGGCAAAGTAAAATAATCTTTTGGGGACTTTTTTCCTATAATTAAGTACAGTAAAAATCTGTCACAGGGGTGAATCTTTTTGAAAAATAAACATTACCATTTCTCAATATACAAGACTGGTAAATGGAGGGTCCCCCCTCCAAAAAAAAAATGAATTACATCAAATAATTGATTAATGTATGCAATAATGTATGTGTGCAATGGGGTGTGCACGCAATAACGTTCAATGTGCTAATTAGAATACCTGAATTACAGTTATTGTGCTAGTTTAAGAATATATGAGATGCAAACTGACCAAATGGCACCAGCAGCAGCAGAACTGACAGGCAACATTTCAGCCGATGACAACATGTTTGTTTTAGTGTGACAAATGTCCTTGAACCACCAACACAAACCAAACAACAACTTGCTGTTGATAAGAAGCCTTTCACACATGAAACAATTCCATTATTTTTTTTTTGCCTTTGCATTTCTACACACTGCTACCTGCTTTAGAGGATATCTCATCATTGCAGTTAAGACCGGTGGCATTTAAATGGCACTTGCCTGTTTGCTGACCTTTTGGTCTCTGCATTAGCGAGGTGGTAACAGAGTACAAATTCATGAGATTTGGCATACCGGGGGCGCTGAGGGGAATGGATGATTTGGAGCTCAGTTGTGGGGGGCCAAGAGAGTGGGCGGTTTACCAGGTCTGAGTGAGAGACTGTGACGGCCAGTGCATGAGGCAATGCCATAATGTGTGAAACATGAAGTATCTGCTAATGTTAGCCCTCAACATATCATGAGATTGCTGATCTTTCTTCAAGACATCCTTTGGTATTGCTGTGTGCCTGTTTGTGCCTGGACTGCTTATATGAACTAGAGGGAGTGTGTTTTCAACGTGTTTTCAATATACGTGTACATTTGTCATTTATGGATATGACTGGATAGGATGACACAGCTTGCTTGCTAGTTTGATAACCAGATTGACTGATGGATAGAAAATCATTTTGCCAATCATGTATGGATGGAAAAACGTAGCCGATTGATTGATTTATTGCAGATGAACAATAATGTTAACCTGTAGCTATTTAGCAATGTTTGAAAAGTTAACATGGTGTTGTGATTTGGACCACCATATATCATGCTAGTTGGCTAGCCTACCTAGCTTCTGTGTATTAGCACTGTTTAGTTGGCTGGCTACCACTGCCCAAATTCTTTCCTCCTTAACAGAAGTTTTGTAATCTGACCTATCAAAGGCTGAAATACACAGGTATGTAATAATACAGCTGACAAGTCTCTCCACAAGTTCTGTGTCTTCTGTTTATGTGTAATGCAATGCCACTGTCAACAACATATATGGTAATATGTGAAAAACCCATTTTGAAATCCAATTAATATGCGTGACTTAGTTGTGGTTCACTTAAAGTCAACCATTTATTTATTTTTTAAAAGAATATTTTCCTTGCATTGATAATATGTATTTGAAATGGTAAAAATATATTCTCATTTTCAAAGCAAATAAACCAATGGAACACATTTGGGTGATTTCAGCTGTTGCTTTTATATTGTTGCTTCCACCCTTTGACCGTCAGTAAAAATCTCTACTCTGTACTAACTGTACACTGCACACTCTATACTGCACTGACTATATCTAGACTGTGTTTTCAGACTGGAGCGGTTTAGGAGAACTCGAGCGCCGCCCATAGCCTCAAATAAGATGTAGAGCTAATCAGGGCCCAGCTCGAGCGCTGTACAGAAGTTCACCTTATATGGCCTCTGTTAATGATCTCCTCTGCTGTAATTAACACTGCTGTTCCCTTGATTATGTTTTTGTGTTGCTTTGTCCACCATTATGAATCATAATGATGCTGCCTTTTGACTCGTCGGTAATAAACTGTATCTACTTTTTACCTGCTTGTGCAGTGTAGAGCAGAATACCTTATCTGTATTTTTATTATGATTATTTATGTATTTATTTATTTATTTATTTAATTTATTAAGAAATTTGGTAATGGACATGCAAAGTAAGATTAGACGCTTGTTCAAAGCATTGGGAAACACGACAGTATAGGAGTCATTTCAAGTTGCCCAAATTAATTCATGGCACATATGGTGGGGAATGAGTAATTGCACTGAGCTTATCTCGCGCTGTACTGGATAAAAAACGCACTGCGTCTCGTCTGTGATATAATGAGCCTCTATGATGATATCTGAGCGTGACTTGGAAAAAAAAAAATCTGAAGCCTGTGAAATTCCTCCTCTGCATCTTGCTAGGTTGGAATGCTAATTGTCCCTGTTATATAAGAGCACTTGTAAGCATCCACACAATCACTGTTGCTGGCACATTTTGGGATCGTGTCATGGAAACAAATGGTTTATTTTGTTGAATCTAGCCTCGCCATTAGTTATACCACTGTACAGCTGTGAGGCAGACTCGCCTCGCCAACACTTGTGGCAAAGGCCATTGTGTAAAAAAAATTAAAAAAAGAAGAAAGAAATCTGAGGATGTGAACTGTCACCTTTATTATCTTAGGTCATAGCCTTGTTAACTCATATATTTGTATATCAATGTCGACTGAAACTGCACAAGAAAAAGGAACTTTCTCATGAGGCAGATCTTTTTTTACTTTATTTTTGAACCCAGTAATCTGGGTTATTTTACTGTTTTCTCAATTTGTTGGTTATATTTGACATTTCTTCTGTATCCTCTTTCATTAATCTTAAAAGTTTTATAAGGACAGAACGGACCTAATTCGAGTGGTTATTAAAAAGTTACACAAAAATGAATCCAAAGTGGATTTTGGGGGGGTTATTTATGGTTAGATATAGGTCACACAGGTTCACTTGATTAATTATGTTTAAAAATAGAAGTTCTGAGTTCATGGAAACTTGTACACAAGGACAGTGACTCCATTTTTACTGAGATTAAAGTTCACAGGTGGAACCACTTATTTTGCCATCAAATGATTTCTTGAACTGTATGACCTAGAAACAGCCATTGCTTTTCCACTTCAAAACTCAGCATGTGCATATTGTAATAAGAAATGGACAGTTTGGATATTGCTACAGTGTTGACACACTGAGAGCTAATGACCAGCTTTGCTACTTAGGGAGGTTCTACTGTGTCTTAAAACAGTCAGTATCATAGATGACGTTAATCACAAATGGAATAAAGTGTGCCAGGAATCTTGAAATATTGTTGTATGTTTATTGTTTTATGAAAATGCTAATCTATCCCATCCAAACCTTGGGGATATGAATCTGCATGTGTCTTTTTAACACATAAAAACAAACAAAAATAATAAACACAGTAGTGAAAGACAAAGTAGCAGGCTTAATCTGGAATAAACACTGTACACAAAATATCCATAGTTCTTTAGCCACTCTATCAATATCTTTGGTATTTTTGGACACCATATTCTATCAGTCAGACATTAGAGTCCATCTGGTAAACCTACTGGACAACTCCAAAAGCCAACCTCAGCTTTGTCCAAATTCAGCATACTGGAACATTTCACTGGCGCTTTGTCTACATCAGTAAACAGACTGGCATAAGAGCCAGCACAAAACCTTTGCTCTCGCCAATGTATTCATTCCAATTTTCAAGTCAATTTGTCTCCAAGCAGTCTTATATTGATGATACTGTAATTAACACTTCATCAGAAGCATCTAATGCAAGTATCCTCACCAATGCTGCGCTGTCTGTGTGATGATCTATTAACGGAATAATTTCTTATTACCAACAGGTGTTATCCTTCCCTGAGTTCGACAGTGTGCATGGCGTATCTATGTCTTTCATACATTCAAAGACATACACAGAGGGTAGAGGAAATAAAGTACACGCAAAAGAAAAAAGGACTTGTATTTTAAAGTAACTAGATTACAATTTAAAAAAGAGTCTATACTTGTGTTTTATATTAATGTCAATGCTAATTACTGATCTGTTTCTGCTATAAAATAAGTCAGCACTTTAATACGTGAGTTTCTAAAGCAACGTAAGAGCTGTGACAGATTCTGAAAGAGGTCAAGCGGTTGGTGCCCGAATTGTAGGTGTGTCAGTCACAGAAACAGCAAAATTATTGTCAATTATGTGTCAAGAGGTGTCAAAAAACATGACTGCATACACCAAACACGGAAAAAGCTGCATAACAGTGCAGAGCAGTGGTTTCAAGTCAAAGTATACTGCCAGGGATAGATGGATATTTAACAGGGTAGTTAGTAAAACCCAGAAAACAATGGCCTCAGAAATTACCACACATCTGAATCTACATCTCCATGACCCAGTCTCAATAAAAACTGTACATTGTGAGGCCTGATATTTATGGTAGGGCTTCCATTTGGAAACCCCTTGTAGCAATGGCAAAAGTGCAACAATGCATAACCTGGTGTAATGAACACAAAACCTGGACATTTGGGCAGTGGAAGAAAATAATATGGTCTGATGAGTCATCTTTCTATTTCCAATTTCCTGTTCCCAATTGTTACAACATGGCAGTGGAGCTGTTATGGTATAGAAAGCAATCTCACTGGATTCATTGGGCCTGCTTATTGCCTTGCATGGTAGAATTACGGCCAAGGAATATTGAGCCATTTTAGGCAACCAGGTGCATCCTATTGTGCAAACACCCTCTAAAAAGATCTGGTATTGCAGACACTTGTGTCTGAGTAAAAGTACCTTTTATTAAGTAGGACCGTTTATAAACAACTAGGTTTATAAATTTGTACCAGTCCACATCCCCAAACACATGGTCACACCCCTGCCATACACACTTATCATGAGTCCTAAGAAAAGTCAGGAAGAAAATAGTAACGTTGGCACATGTGCCATTTTTCACCGTCAGCACCATCCCAGACTATCGATTTTGTGCTAGAAATAAAGGGTACAAGGTGTAATTTTTCAATGTCTCACTTAGTCAAATGTCAAATGGTAATTTTTTAGTGCAATACAAATATAACCCAATATAAAAGCCATGTGACATGTTCTTTTAATTTATGGTAGTATTTGTTTACTGGTAAAGAAGCCTACAGGAGACATAAATTAAGCATAATATACTTCTCAAAAATACAGCAGAAATTGCATCATGTGCTTACATTTCAGAGCATCAAGTAAATTTCATACTGAGGAGCATATGTATGTATATTGAAATCATGATTGCTAATTTTTATGATAGGTATATTTTTCATCTACTTACAAAGCCACGCAATCGTTACTATTTCACTGATCTGTGATCAAACTCATTGACAATATTTAAAAATGTTTCTATGTAGGTGGTGAAACTGAAAGACAAATATCATGTCCCTGGACTGATATTGTACACTGGACCGTGTATCTTGCTTTGAAAATACCGTTTATAAAGATTCCTCTATAACTTTCAGTCTGTAGGGAAAGTTGCATTCATTTAATGTGTACTTTTTTCAGAGTTGTGAGATAAATGTCTTTTTGCACACTAGTTTTGTTTCTGCTATTTGTGCCATGTCATGTGTGCAGACCATACAGACTTTCTTGTAAATATCTCAAGATTTGACTTCAAATTCACACTCAAACAAACCATCCTTTCATGCTTATTTTAAAAATATGTTGAGTGCTCACTTTGTAGATTCTGGGATATTCTGTTTCTACACCCTTGTGGTGTTTATTTCAACAATAAAGAAATTGTCATCTTCCTTTGGCAGTACAATCAAACTATCAAAACTGTGACCATTAAAATATCATTCATTAAATATAAAGCAATACAGACAATACAGATAATGTCATAAGCACAGGAAGTAAAAAGTACCTAGAGTAATATTAAATGACCAAAAATTTGTCCAAAGCATGTGTTGTAGGTATATTGTATTCCCATTTGGGTTTAGCTTTCATATTAGGTCCAGAATATGCAATCAATGTTAAACTCAGCCTGGAAAGAAATGAAAGTGTTATCCTCCTCACTGTTCAGCAATAAAGTGCTACATCTAAGATGCAAGGCTTGGCAAAGTGATAAAACTGCACCGCAGTACGTGATCAATATGTTTAGTCTATAAATAGTCTCTGCGGTGCAGCTCTGAGGAAGGCATGAATAGGCAATATATTTTAAGGGGAAACCCAACAGGCAAGTGCGGTTACTGTATAGTGAAGACCTCAGTGAGATCATCATGCTGGAATACTGTTGTTCATTTCATTCATTTATATATTTTGCCCTCCCCCTCAAAAAAAGAAAGGGCAAAACAAAAACCTAAGATGTTGAACGACAGAGCTTATATATGTCCATAAGTATGGATATAACATATACCTGTGAGATATTCAGCTGATAATAATAAAAAAATACAATTCACATGGTTTTGGTGCTGATTACAGAAGTGTCTGATGTGGTTAGTAGTTGCTGTTTAATTAGTGGAATTTTCAATAATCACATAAGAATTGAAAGAATCCATCACAATGCACCTTGTGGCTTTGTGGGATGGCAGATCAGACTGAATCCAGGTATCCTAAATAAGATATACATATATGTTTAAAATGTAATATTGCTTCATAGCAAGTGCACCAACTACTGTGTTCCCTTCATACATGTGTATGCCTGAGACTCGCAAAGTGAAAATGACAGGAGCATGGCAATTCATCTGCTGTCTGAAGATAGTTATGTACACACACGCAGCAGGGCTGTCATCCAGTCACAACTGTGTATTAGTCTAAGCCATGGTATAAATATATAGTCTTGCAGAGTACTGACAGAATGGTTATTCCAAGGTTGTGACTGTATTCACTTTCAGAATTTAGCCTTGTTCTGTCAATGGAGATGGAAAGGCCAGACAGGGCTTACCCAATGCAGTTTGCTCTATAGGGGGAGAATTTCCAATTATGATAATAACTTTCAAAAGACCTAGTAAGAGGCTTTTTTTAGGGGTAAGACCTATTTTTAACAACATGGCTTGTTTTTTGAAAATCCTTTCAGTGAAGAGAAATTAAAACTATTTTCTTTTTTACTTACATACAATTATGCACTATCCGAATGTGCAGTACATGAAGAAACAGAATTAGTCTTAATATCAAGATTTTTGAAAACATATCAGGAATAGTACCTTGCAGTTGAAAGATATATAATTTTAGCAAAAATAAATAAATAAACACACACATTGCTCTTCAAACACATTACATATAAAATGGTAAAAACCAAATAAAAATTGTCATTGATTGGTATGCAATGCCAAAGCAATCACTGATAATTGGGTTATTTTCAATGCCACAATGAACTTAATATCCTTTCATGGTACATTACATAATCCCTCACCCTATAACCTTACGGCCAGTGCACACACACACACACACACACACACACACACACACACACACACACACACACACACACACACACACACACACGCAGGGAAAACTGGGAGAACAAGGGGGGGTAGGTGGGCAATAATACATGATGTTATGGAAGCTTGTAAATTTAGAACTCAATATACATAATATCAGTATACAGAATTTTGTTCATATTGATTCTAAACCAGTGGAGATATTGCACTTAAGATTTTGAATGACAGCTCTGTATGCCTCTTAATGAACATGTGATTTTTGTAATCCTGAGATCATAATTGAAGTACAATGATGAGAAGGCATAGTGGTCTAATTGTATTCATATAATTTTCAGATATAATTCTGAATTTCTCTTGAAGGTGCTGAGTCTCTAATTCCACTTCCTCTCCCAGAATATATTCCATGCAATTAAAACTCAAAGTGAAAAATCTAATATCAGTAAAACCTGGTTTATCTAATTTCCACCTTTGTCTTCTGGTTGTGTACACAAAACATACAAAATTGTATATTATTGAGTTCTAAGCTGCTGTATCATGGTTTGCATTCTGTTTACACTACATGACCTGTACGCTTGCCTAAAACTAACTAGTTAAGACCAATATTTTCAGCCTGATTTAAAATGGATAAAGATGGCTCCAAGCCAACCTCCTTAAGAAAAAACTTGGAAACCAACAGACTATTATTCTTGAAACTGGAATGGCACAGTACTCAAAACACAGCCTTGAAGATAACTTACAACTTTGGTACAGCTTCTCCAGTAGGAGTTACCTCAAATAAACACATCAGTGATATTTTCCCATAAAATCCATTAAAGAATAACAAAATGGCACGTTGTGGACACCCTATACCTGTAATCCCTGGACCTATGTCAGCAGTTTAGGCTTATTTGAGAGGAAGGACACTGTCAGTACCATACACCAAACTAGGGGGTGGGGGTGGGGGTGGACTCAACAACATTCAACTTACAAACAAAATCCCTAGAAGCAATGAAAAAAGCCTACTTCCTTACATCCTTACAGCATTTCTTTTCTTCAACCAATATGGATAACCCTCTTGACAATTATCTCCCTTGGATAAGGCACAAAGTATTTTTATGATTTAAAAGTGAAGAACAAGAGATTTTTCTGATGTTATACATATTCTGTTGAGTTGTGTGTGTGACATTGGAAGTGAAGTAACAGCTGTTTCATCCACTGAGTTTTATTGAAATATTTAATTTCCTCCCTGTCAAAGAGCCAATTAAATTAAAAGCTATATCTTCATGAAAAAGAAAAAAAACGTATATATACACCCACTAGCTTGCTGATTTTTTTTCATTCATTCATTCATGCATAATGTAGAACATGAAGATACATGCTGGCTTTGCTGTCATAATGTTCCCTGCCTACCCTGAGCCCTTGGGGCAGTACCTCCTGGCTGATGAGGCTTGCTGACACAGAGGAACCTGTTGTCAACATGTGTTGTTCTAATCACTTACTTCAGAAAAATTTAACTATATCCCCCCGTAATCGTGTGCACGCTCTCTTATGTATCTTCATCATTCAGAAACGTGGAATGAAATTGTTGAATATTGCGTGAGATGACCACTGTACAGTACTGTACTTTGCCCATTTTTGTTAATTTATGACTTTTCTCTACTGTGATGCAAGTGGACATACCAGGAATAATCAAGCCCAGGATGTTTTCAAAGGATAGCATACACTATGGGATTGTCAAACATTGCTGAAAAGAATCCCTGCTTGATGGATGTTGCAAATGATTGATATATTTTGCTGTAGAATCAATGTGAGAGGCAGTGTGACAAGCTAAATAATTCATAGTTATTTATGCGGTTTGATATCATTATTGATCCGTGTCTGACATGCCCTTAAGAGTTTCTTTTCAACTATCTTTTTTAGAGGAAAATGTTGCCACATAAGAAAGAAAGATGAAAAAACACTTGGGTGGTGAAATTAACTGTGATGACCCACAGCCTGCTTAATTCCCAGGAGGTATACAGGTGCCAAACCTCAATGAAATGTTAGGGAACAGAAAGTCCAGTCCTGATTAATATTCAGAGAGAAAGTGCTCTGGGTTCACATGGAGGAACAGCCATCCCTCTGGCAATTTTTGTACTTATTTAGAATGAACTATTGGCCTTGACAGCACACACTGTGTAAAGATTTCAATGGATACACATTACCCTGAGTGTCATTAAACTAAACCTATCAGCAAATTCCATACATTTACTTATACAATAAATATTAGGGATGCCAATGTTCACTCATTAACTTGTGCATTTAATTTAATGTGGATTAATGTGATATTTTTAGATGCAATTGATTACATTTCTGTATTTTGAATGTAGCAGTGTCCTCTTGCATTGACAGTCAAATACTCTCACTGATTACTACTGCAAAGCATGGAAACGCTAGAGCAAAATCTTCCTGTTGTTAAAACTGAAAATAATGTTCTTAGAACGGTGGAGTCATGCAAAGCATCACATCACTTCTGAAATGACAATGGTGCCGCAGAAAATTGACTACATCATGAATATTCATAATTGAGGGCATCCCTCATTCTTCATTTTAGTCATAGTGAATGGATATCCTCTCAGTTTACAGACCCCTTTTTGCGATGTTTACTTTTTAACATCAGTTACCAAAAATTGAATTATGCTACACCATTGTTCCTTTAACAAATTAATAGCTAGCTAACTAATCACTAAATGTTATATTTCCCATTCATCTTGTGAAGCAGACCCATCTTGCTGACACTTGCATGATGAATGTTATACTTGGAGTAAACAGAAGTAAACACACGCCATTATGAATATTCAGGACACAGTCCAATCTCAGTAGGGCACTTGTCCTGTGTGAGTGCAGTCAATGCTAATAGTCACTATTTACAAATTATTTCCATGTGGTACACTCAAAGTTGAGATCAATAAGTTCCAGTGCAATTACAGAAACAGAAAAAAATCCAGATTCTCAGAGTAATGATTCAATTTAATTGCTGAACTCATATTAAAAATGAATTCAAAAATGGGATAGACTGGAACTCTGATTCAAAGTCACTAGTTCATTTTGTTTGTATTTGTGACTTTCTGAGAGGAGAACATTAGCCATTTGCAAATATATTTATTTTGCATTCTGTTGTTTTTTGGAATATTTCTTTTTTCTAGTTATGAGTTTACTTTAATGATCTCCTTTTCACTGCAAATAATTTATTTAGAATAGCTTCTAAGAAATTAAAAATATGACATGGACATGGCATGTTGAAAAAAGCCTTTTATGTTGGTGAAAGTGTTATCAAACAAATGTCTGAAATTTCTCAGGTTCGTGTTTACTTCATAGAATGTAGGGTGTAATTCTAACATGCAATAATAACTGCAATGAATCACTATTATTCTAATAGTCAGACATCCCATACATATACATACATTTCAAAACTAGTGGACATATACTTTCCAAAAAATATATACAAAATTGTGTCTTTAGAAAGTGGATTCTGAGACTTACTTTGCCAGTGAACCTAAGAGAGTGCATCTCTCCCTTGCTGTCACTCATTCTCTTTAGATAGCTAGTAGCTATTTACCCTGTTGTACTCCCTCCCTATCTTTTCACAGCAGTTAGGCCTGCTCCCTGCCTGCAGTTGCCCACCAATACTGAAGAACAGGGCAAGGGGACCATGTTGTCTGGCTGTTCAGCTTTGAGCATTCAGCCTTCCATATGAATTTATAATGAGCATATTCTCCACAACAACAAACAAGAATAATTGTATGTAATATGATATAAGTTCAATGAAATCTATAAAAAACTATCAGTGTAAAAACTACCATATGGCTAATTAGTTTGATATATAGGTTGCCATCTCAATGATCCTTGCTATGTCTTCCAATGCTTAGTAGCTAACTTGCTTAAGGTCAGTAGGAGCTTGTTGTATGAATATAAATGAAATACTCATCAGTCAAGTACTGTGCTATTATTGTTTTATTCCAGTTAACTCCACCCTGTTTGTTTTTAAGCAGCTGACTAATCCTATGCTGAATGGTTTTTATATTGGCCTAGATATTGTCATAGCTGGACATGCAATTACTCAACTTAATGTTTGTAACTGGCACATATTCACACCCACCAGCCTTTGTATGAGATGTGGATGTTGGAGCATCATTTATATTGCAAGGTGATGTCAGAGACTGTGACACAGCTATGTTTGCAAAGTAAGACCAGTAAATCTGCAAATGCTTTGAACCAATGGTTTATATCCACCAGTGAAACTATATATAAAATTTACAAATTCAATTTAATATAAATATTCAGATATAGTCTATTTGATCATTATACAGTTAGCTTACATTATTCTTTGTTATGTGTAGTTTATGTACAATTATTGTTTTAGATGTGTGTATGGATTGCTGTGCATGCTCTACATAAGGACATCACTGCAATTATGCCACCGAGCTACCAAAGCTAGCTAACCACAGTGCTCTTTCTGGATAGCAGTGTGAGTACAGCTTCACTGTGTATGCTAAGGAATAGAGCCATTGAAGAATAATGTCTAAATCCATTTCAACTGTAGACTTACAACTACCAGCATCCGCATGAATGATTAAATGGCATATCTGATCCAGGATAGTTGCCTCAACATGATTTGAGGGCCCACACTGAGGTCATAAAAACACTGACTTGTTGCAGGGAGTCTAAAATTAAATATCCATTCACTTGTAATTCACCAGAGAGGGGAGATACAATACTAAGATGTCAGAGTGAGTAAATATTGAGAAATGAAAGGGAGAGTTCACTACTCCGGAGATAGTTTTGTTCACTTAATTTTGATTCCTTCGTGTAGTTCCTGTTGTTTTAAGGGTGACAAGTGTCCTTGACTGGCTCGAGGGATAAATACCAGCCAGGAAGTGGATGGAAATTCTGGGACATATTCCGACATCAGCCTACGACTCAAACGAATCAATGGAGAAGTTATGTCAAATCTTTCTTTCACACCCTCCAAAATCATAAACAAAATGTTTGACTCATACCTGTAGTATGTTTACACACTCTATTCAGGTCCTTTGCTGATCCCAGAGGAACATTGTCCTGAAGGGGGACTTCAGGACATAAACCAAATGTTGAGTTTTAAACTGTTCTTCAGGTGATTTTATAATGTATGACTTATTATTAATATGTGTGGTAAATGTTGCAGTATGTTACAAAAATATCACCCCCAGATATTTTTTTCTTCTGTAATAGAAGCAATTCAGGTCTGTTGTGCCCTCAGGACAGAATTAATTTGATTTGAGTCACCTGTTATCCTAGATGTATTCCACTGTAGGGCGGAATCAATCTCAAATATCTGCCTGCTTGTTATTATTGTTATATAAATCACAGCATATGTTGAAAAGTAGACTGAACTCCCTGTATTTTTAATGTAATGATTTTTTATATACTTTGACACTAATGTTGCCTTCTTTTGTAGGGTTTATTAAGGTCATCTTGAAAATGCTTATTTAATTGCATGTTAAAAAGTGTAAGGACAGATGTATTTGGCACACGCAGGCAGGGTCCTGTAAGACACAAATCATATCAGTGGAATTTTACTTGCTTTACTCGTTCTGTCCATTGCTCGACTTGAATTCTATTTGCATTTATGTAACCATTTGAAATGATTAGCACCATCACATATCGCTACTGTTAATTGAGACACAGCAGAATGGAAAGTGGTTCTGATAAGGCCTAGACAGAAAACCCAACGGGTACGCCACTTGTATAATTTTGAGAAATGCTATCAAAGTTTGACAAAAATTGAATCCAAATTTGTATTTTTTAATCAACCACTTTGAGTAAGGCTGATTTGGTACTTCCAGTATGCTTTTAATGTATGAATGATTAAAGAAAAATACTAAATTAAACACCAAGAAATTTCCCTATAAACACATGATAGTTATCTGTGTTTCTCTGCACTGTTGTGACCGGTACCATCAGAAATAGTTCTGAACAATATAAATGAAGTGACTCTATATATAATAAATGATTTACAAAATTAAAAAAGGGCGGCTTGAAATTTAAAGGCAAATCCTTGTCCTTACTTACTTCTTCCTACTTTGTTGCCACTGATATACCGACCACCTGAAACGTCATATTACAAGAGATGACTCCATGACCAGTACTTTCATTCTGTGAGTTTTATATAATATATATAGACAGATAATTTTTTTGAAAGCTGCAGCAAGTTCAATTATTTGGTTTCCGTGTGAAATTTAATGTAGCGCACAGGAGACTGTGAGGCAGCATCCGTTTAATTAAGAAAGAGGATATTTAACGGGCAATGAGATTTGTCAAAGCAGAACAGTTTCCTTTTTTTTGTCAACAGACTAGAGCTTGAAAGGCTACCACCCATAAAAATGTTGGGTTATTGCCAACGTGGGCTTTTATGAAGAGAATAAATCATATATACGGCTTTAGGATGAAAAAATAAAAGATCCAGCTTAGCCACCTTCGTCTCCCCAGCAAAGGCAAAGGCTGTAGCACCAGAGGCATGCACAGTGCAAAGGACACAGAGTTGCCTGTGCCAGAATTAATGAAAAGGTACCAGGACGAGGCGTGATCTATCATAGGACTGTATTGAGACTCTGCTGCAGCTCTCTGGCAGGATGGGGCAGTGAAAGGTGAAGGCGTGCCGATGATGCATTCATCACCAAGCAGCTGTCACATCTGCTCTGTTGGGCGGGGGACGGGGGACGGGGGTTGACAGTAGCAGACATGCAGTGACATGCAGGAATGAGCCAAGTGTTTCGGGTGCACTGAGCAGCACAAGAGCACGGGCGCGCGTTGCCAGCAATTCACCACAGTTCACTGCCACGTGGCACCTTTCTTGAAAAGGTACTTGTCATCCCCAACCCATAATGCAATTTTAGTTGCTTGAGAGCGGAGGCTCTGATAAAAGCTGCAGTTAGTGCTGAGACTCTCTGATCATCCCGCTAATGAAAAGTACTCTTGCCTCACCTGTAATAAAACTGCTCATCACCGAGCCCATATCTTGAATATTTAAATAGAGCCTACTTGACAAAGACGTGGTGTAACAATTGCACTCCACCTCAAGAGTAATGCAGGCTCAGCAAGTATGCAAAGTGCAGTGATTATGCAGGGATCTCTGAGGTAACGGAGGGAACAGCTGGTTTAGCCGCATTGTGTGTCTTCTAATCTAGGTAATCAATTCAATAATTACTTATCTCTGTTGACAGGGGACAACAAATGGCACTCACTAAAAAGGAAAAAAAATGAATGAATACATGGCTGATGTATAAAATTATAATAATAATGACACCTTAATTGGAGCTACAGTATCTGCAGTTTATGCACTAAGCACTGCCAGCACAATCAGTAAATATCCACTGTTTTCAGTAACGCTGTTCTCAGTTAATAGTTTTCTTTGAGTATATGGGTATTCATGCATCCTTGTATTTTAATAAGATGAAAAGCAGACCACATTTTCAAAATGAACCTGTTTACAGAGTAAATCCCTAATCAATGCTGCTTTATATTATTAAAGCAAAAGTAAACTGAAGTCAATAATCTCTACAGCAGTGATGTAAACCAATGCATTCCTTGTTATGTCCTTGAGTACAAAACCTTTTTCCAAAAGGCTGCTTTCAATTACATTCCTCTCGTTGCGGAGTGCTCTATGTGATGTGCACATTTGTAGCAATATCTGCTCACTTGCATACAGCAACAATCTATTTAAATGTGAATGGGATGGGAGGTGTGGTTTAGTAAATTGTATCATTACACGTAATGATGCGGCAGCCACCAATGATTGTGGATATTTTCAACCTCAGATTACACACAGTGCCACTTTACTGTCAATTGTGGATGAAATTTAATGGAAAAAAGTCAATTTGCCGATGACACAGCAGCACTCCCCAGCATGGGGTCATCAAGTATGCTATATGTACTATAAAAAAGGTTCATTTTTCACTAAACCTGTTGTAAATACCACCATTTTCAGATGCATAAGTGTGTATACATGGAATTTTCTGAGCTGCTTTGGCACAGACAGCAAAGTTTTTCCTGATTTCAATGTCATTAAGTGATGCATAAAAGGGCACCACAACGGTGTTACCATTAAAGTCATATACACCTCCTGGCCATGTCTGCACTTAAGTAGGTGCAGAGTTTTTTTAGCCATGAGAGAATAAGTGATTGTCTGGTGCATTTAATTATAAATATTTCTATTTTCTAGATTTTCAAGATGATCTATTATTTGAGAAAACAGCACAGAAAATAAATAATTAATCGAGATGGTCGGTATGCCATCCGCCAAGTTACAAGTTGACAAGGCACACCCCATACCTATACAGCACCTTTCTGGGTTTGCTACAGAAATAACCACAATGATCATGTGTCTGACTAACCACAAAAATTAGTTTCATATGGCTACACAAATGTCCAGACCTTTTCCACTTTCTGGCTTATCTTTGCCTTCTCTGTCTCATTTTTCATGTTGCATTACATAATTTATTTGCTTCGGGCCTGAAATGTATTCTTTTTACCAATGTTCTCCCCGCATATTTAGCCAGTCTGCTCATTGTAGCTTGTTGGAAGTCACTTTCTACCTGTGAAGGAGCCTTAAACTATTCCCCAAAAATTATTGAGCCTGACTAGCAAGACTAGGACAGCATTTTTAGAAATCCCTTCATTAACAGTGTGACTACAAATAATGATTCAAATTCCACCTGATTTAATGGATGTGCCTGCATATTTCTAATGACCCCATATGATTTGAGATTATTCTCCTTTAAATTGGTACTTTATGGTCAGATGTATGTTTTACTATCATGAAGGTCTGCAATTCAAACAAAAAAACAATCTAGGTATAGATTGTGTAGTACACATAATTTTAATTGAATTCTGCTTAGCAGATGTGATTCCAAAGAATATGCATGTGCTTTAATGTGGAAGTCAGCTGTTTTCTCTCATGTACATTTTTTTCTATGTTTTACTTTCACATGTAAAAAAAAAATAGGATGTTGAAGCAGGAGTAATTCCATCCTTTCCCTAGAAGTGGGATAATCTCTCTCTGGATCAATGCCATTAATCATCAGGACATATTTGCTACACATCCATTTTGAAAATGGGCCAGGGTAAAACCCACGGTCACTTATTGACCCTGCCTCTTTTTACATTAACATAGCTGACTGGTCTTTTTAGGGCCCTCATATTAGTATAATTTTAATGGAACAAACCTTTAATGTGGCTGTTTATTTATAGGAGGAATATTAGCACTTTACAGGTCAAATATCAATTGATTTTCAGTGCCCCTCTGTTTTTGTGTAAAAAGCCACACACCCTTGGGGAAATTCAAGTGATTGAAGCCTTATATTGAAATGTTTTCACATTTTCACTGTAGTGTCATTCATTTTGTCACCTTGGGTCAGCTGTGTTGAATGATTGTCCACAACTGTTTGAGGATCTTACACGCACTTGTGATTTAAAAGTGGAGGGTATTTGCTTTAAGCTTGACGAAATCATATTGGCCTGTACAAATTCTAAGTAGGAAATAAGCTCAGGCATTTGTCTTAGATTTAGTTTTAGTGTGTAATCTTTGTTAATTTGATTTGAAGAAAAAAAAGCATAGATATACTTATGACTGGATTATGGAGTGTAGCAGAAATGAAGGATTTGATGTGGGTGTTTCTACATGTGTTGGATTAAAGTATCAAAACCAACAAATGGGAGGAATTCAATTTAAACAGCAAGTGAAAGTAGTTGTTCATTCCCTATTAAAATGGGAATGAACAACATCAGCACATCAAATGAAAATAAACATCAAAAACTGTTAAAGATTAAGCATGTTTGTGAGCTAGGCCTTACTGATAGCTCTTATTATGAGAGCCTAACTGATCACTTCAAAAATTATCTTAACATCACTGATGCAGGGATTTGATTCACTTGGAAAACAATTTTCTATTGGGAATAGCTGTGAACTGTGTGAGGTTTTAAGGGTGAATTAACAGAGACTTTTAACTGAGGAAATGAAGAAATACTTGGCATCCAACTGCTGTTGCTTGGGGCACAATCTAAATTTACCAAAGAGGATGAGCATATCAGACACATGGAATTTTCTTTTTCCCTGATTTCATATCATTCTTTTGAAACACTTCAGGGAGGAAAGACAGCTATGTAGTGGCAAACATATTAAGATATTAAGAAGATGTCTCAAACTCAAGAGCATTCTACATTCTGAAATTCACATAAACTTGTGATAAATGTACAAAATTTAAAAGATCTGAAAATGATCTTCCCACGTGTTGTGATGGTGGTCATTAAACGTAAGGTCAAATTGTTTGTTAAATTTAAATAGTGTAATGACTCATGTGAGAATAGGTGTATGTGCTTAGCGCTCCCTTCACAAACACGAAGGTTTGAGTCAGCTAAAGCAGAGAAGCTCAGTCAGCAGATGGGATCTCCAATGTTCAGTCTGTGAGATTCATATGGATTGGCAGGATGCCTGATCAACATTACAGAGCATTTTCTTGATTGAGTGGCTAAGGTGTCCCTCTTTCTGAAAAAAAAAAGGACTGAGCGCAGATATCCACTCAAGAAAAAAGGAATTCAGCTTAGCTGCTAATGCAATAACTAAATAAATAGTACTGCCATGTTGCTGTGAGGAGAAATGGTATTATGTCCACAGGTATCTAATTATCATTTTTCTTTTATATTGTAAAATACATTATACAATATAATTAGCCACTGCATTGTAATGTCTAAATAAATAGTCCTGGTAACAGATCCCTTGCAGAAAAGAGAATATTTCTTTGTATGTGAACATGCTGCTATTTCAAAGGATTGCAGAAAATTCACCCGTCGTCGTGAAACCCTGCTGTTGCTAAACCAAACCGAGAATTGGCAATCATTTCACCCCCTTCAAGAATTTCCAGAGCGATTATTGGGCAGACTCCTCAGGGAGTCCATCTAAAACACAACTGTCACAGAGCTGCCACACATCCTGCTGGGTTCACCAAAAGCCAAACCGTAAACATAATAAATACATAAATAAATAATAATATATACAATTAACAAGGCATTTGAATAGGCCCGGATGCAGACAAATTACTTTAAATATTCATGTAGCAGACAGCAGGATTATTGATATACTAGCATTGGACAGCATTTTGCACGCACACACACACACACACACACACACACACACACACACACACACACACATACACACACACACACATAAAGGGCTGTCCTGAGGTTCTGAATCTCATCCTAAGAATGTATTCGGAAATGTCAAAGTCCTTTCTCACAATCACTATTTTGTCATGTCTTTCCTGGCTATTTGAAATTTAGGGGCATTAAATATAACCACTATACATTAGTGCTTTGTCCTTAGTAAGTAAGTAAGTAACAATATTCTCACAGTAATGTACTTTATTTTAGTGGAAGCCACGCTTGGATACTGTAGAAGAATAAAAAATAAAAACTTGAATTTAAAGGATAGAGCACCATAGTGGTTATATAGAATGCCAGCCTAAGAATGAAACTGGCCAAAATGATTTGCTTCTTGGGGAGGCACAAAAAATATTATGATGGCAGTGTTCGTCCGGGTAGACTATCAAAGCAATTCACAAGAAAAAACAAATATGAGATGCTTAATATAAAAGTTATTGGAAAATAAAATAGAAATATGATTTACCAGCTTCACAGACATTCTTGTACTGGGTATATCTTCTTGTTTGTTTCTTCCTATACTGATATGTATACAGCTCTACATATTTTGACTCTTTTCAGCTGAAGTTCCATGAAAAGTTGATGCCCATATTGGATTTGAATCTACACTCTTATGGTTACAAACATTTGTTCCTGTACCACAATCCCAGACTGCCTCCCTAGAAGTAAAGTTTACAGTGTTCTGTTGTTCAGTGTTCCTGTGGCCAAGCTATGATCATGAAATTTAACTGAGTACAATTGCCTGCTTTGGCAGTGTGTACTTGTGGAAAATGATTTGAATTTTCATTTGAATGGATAAAACTTTACTTACAGACAGTTTAAAAATCTTCACTGTGGGAACTGTCACACAGGCTTTCTGTGTTGCAACTGCTTATTAATCGAGAGGCTACATTGTTGTGTACTGCAGGATTGTGACTGATCCTCTCTGAATCTAACAGACTCCAGCAATCCATAAGCTTTATAATCAGTGCATTGTTAACGAGCCTTAATAATGAGCTCTGCTATGAGACAGTGTCGTTCATATGGGCCTGGACTGCACAGAACATAACCACAGCCATCACAAACGAAGCAAAAAAATATCAAAGGCCATATATTTTTTCTTTAAGTTTAAGCATGTAAAATTCCATTAGTGATAAATCCCCATAATGTCAAATACGTTCCCATATGAAAATGTGTGTTGAGGGACTGGGTAATTATCTAGCCAGAAAATGAAGCCTCCTCCAATTAATTTCAGCTTTTCAGACACTTTTTTTCCCCATAATTGTTCTTTCACGTCATTCTTACTTTTCTGTGCCATTGCAGGAGCTTCATTTTGTGCAAATGCAGCTCTCTGTGTCTTTTTTTTTGGGGGGCATTTTCTCTCATTGATCATTGCAGTGATTTAATTTAATGTGATGTCAAGCAATTATACCGGTGGTTCAGTGTCAGTTGCTAATTTGCAGCGGTGGCCAACATCGATGACTCTGGAAACCATTTTTTTTTTTGTGTGTGTGTGTCTGTGTGTGTGTGTGTCTGTGTGTGTGTGAGAGAGAGAGAGAGAGAGAGAGAGAGAGATTGACCGCTGGCTATGATACCACTTATTCATACTTCTATTATAGGCATTGCCTGAGTGACAAGCCTGTTAAGAGATCTAAAAATACAGTTTCTAGAGTTCACCACGAGCTCACAGTATATCCTGCTGGGGTAGACAGAAGCTATCCGACAGGGGTGAGCCTGCTCAAACCTCCCCTGTGAAGCACTGCTGAGCCTCTACAGCTTCCCACCATATGGAGGGGAGAATAACGCAGAGCAGCAACTGTTAATCCCTCCATCAACAATGCTGGCGTTAACAGACAGTAATTAAGAGGGTTTTGCTGCCTTTATGTGGTTCATAATGAGTCTCGGAGTTCAGATGTAGTGGTAAGACACATGCTAGCTGAAGAGGATCTGCGTTTGATTCCAGCAGTTGTCCTTTTTTCAGGGGGTCAAATACATCAAGGTTTGGTTTGTGTATAACTGAAAGTGATAAATAAATAAAAAGAAACCCTAATCCTATCCCTAAAAAAACCTGTTGATTTATCATCTGCAAACTCAAGTGTCTATGAGGTAGGGAGTGTATTTACAGAGAAATGTTATTGCAATACGACATATTAAGGTCAAGGATTAGATTGATAGGTTCAAAAGACATAACTTGTAAACATCCAAATTGTTATGTAAGGTAAGGCACATAGACATGTAAAATATAAGGTGTTCTGCTGTGTGTGTCCTTTTCAAAGAGATTCAGAGAGTTACACTTAGAGAAACAACACCAGCCATGAATGATGATCAGACAAATAAATACAAGGACTTTGAAAAGTTAAAACCAAAATGATTGTTCTTGACAATGTGTTCTTTACAAAGTGAGCAACCATGCCTAGGAGAATCCCAAACCCAAATAGATAAGCTGTAATCTTGATTTGCTAATTGTTTCCCACTGAAAATGAGCCAAAGATAGTTTGTGTCAATAGGCTTTGTTATTCTCCACTCCAGACTGGCATTTTTTTTCCTTTTCACTTCTGTTGAGTCAAAGTTATTTAACCATATCCCTCCACTGAGTGTTTTGCTTCTCGGCCTACTTGGAACAACATATCATAATATCTGAGCCCTGAGTGTTGTCAGAGCTGATGACTACCTCACTGGCTTTGAAATAAAAAGAAGATAGTAGCATTCAGTACAGTCACCCTCCAGCATACAAAATCTCAACACTTCACTGAATGATTGCATATCTTACACATATTTAACAGAGCTCCAAAACAAATGAAACAGCTCTTTGTAATTGGTGAAGAATGAGCTGGCATTTAATGAGACTCCGCTGAAGCTGCCGGAGCTGCCTGCCCTCAGAGCCTCATCTTCCTGACCCGAACACTGTTATCTCCATGCACAACAATGCCAGAAAATGTTATGAGTGCATAAAATTACACCTGAAAACTGTTATATCTGCATGCTGTAATGCCTGAATATAGTCATCTCTGCATACAGTAGCATCTAAGTACTGTTGTGTAAGTATGCAATATCCCCTGAACACTGTTATTGCATGCACTAATACTCAAATCCTGTTTTACTGTATATATACATATTGTTTTATATACATACATAATTTATTTTGTATTATACTTTGGTAGAGTGGCTTTATAATGTGTTATAATCATTGACTGACTTTTTCATCAAGTAATTTTGAAATGCCCAGCCATGTATTTATTCTGTATTGTTTATTTCATTATTTTTTTTTTTTCCTTACTGCCACCTGTGAAACTCACTTTGTTCTATGGTAGTTATGGTAAGTGGCACACTATCTTAACAGCCATTAACAGCAAGCATACAGATATGATACCTCTGAATGAGAGGTGAGAGAATGTGCTAGAGGAAGCATATACAAAACTATCCTCCATCATTGCACTTAAAATGTGTTATTTCTCTTTAAGGTGGATTCCTCAGAGCCTTAAATATAAGTACCTATCAGTTAATAGAGCCTACTGAGTGGCTCAGTTAGTAAGGCACTTTTCCTGATTACAGGCTATACCCTATTGCCTGGGCTCAATTCCAGCCCAGTCATCAGCTGACAATGGCTGTGAGCCCACAGCAAAGGAACAAACTGGCCTCATTCCACTGGGGTAGGGGTGGGTTTGTCAGCAGGGTTTCCTCATCTCTCTGCTCTCAGTCACTTGAAAAACTCATCTGATGCCTATGAACCTTACTTCATTCTAGTGTGCTGTTGGCGTGAAAAATAGCTGTTAGCTGCATGCTAGTGTATTAGAGGATTGTCTTGCTTCCGTGATCCTGTGGTACTGTAGAAGTTGTGGGGATGAGATGAGACTAATGTACAAATTGTAGTTCCAAAACAAATTGAATTTAGGGGAAAAAGCATTAAAAAATCAATTATTATCACATCATATGACAGCTGTCTCATTTAACAGATTTGCATTTTGTCCACAGACAGATGAAATCTGCTGTAACTCTACATAATAAAGGTAAAGTCTAAACATTTGAGCCTTTAGCTTGCATTTTGCTGTTTATGCTAAATTTCGAAAGTGAAATGTGTGCAGTCCTTCCTGCAATATAGTCTCTGTTGTTTGCATGGGTTGCTCATGAAGTTGTGATCAACAGTTTGGAATGTCCTATATTTGCATACTTCATGTCAGAGGTTGTGGGTTGTGTAATTTCTACTTAAAATATGCATGTAATATTGTAATGAAACAACATCTACTTAAAATGATTCATTTTGATGATGCAAATATGTTTTTTTGGATACTAAATATCTTGGAAAATATTGTAGCAATATTGTAACATTTCAGAGTCACCAGAAGAATGGAAAGGATTGTGAAGAGAATTAGCTCTATGGCTCAGAAGTTCTTTATTTCCCTTTTTCTAAGAACCCTGTAAACTTTTCTTGGAGTAAGATTACTCCAGCTTGGCTCACTCTGCACTGTCTAGCAAGTCCATTGTCCCAGTTTAAGTAATAAGACATTCATGTGCAGCAGTGTGGCATAAAATAAAATGACCAGAGGGTTGCAGGGTCAATTTCCAGCAGCTCTTGTATGCTATAGCAAGACTCTGCCTGAATTTCCTCTGCAAATAACTGTATAAATCTGTAATATGTCAATTGTGAGTTATGCAATTTTCCCTGGATAAAGGCATCTGCTAAGTAAATAAATAGTAGAAAATAATCTCAATATGACCGCAATCTCTTTCTCACAGCATATTCTGACAGCAGATCTAAAATGTGGGTTACAGTACATTTTGGACTGAATTTGTCCAGCTTAAATAATATTTGTTGCACCAGTTTCATATTGTACAGTCTTTTCTTTCAGTGTTTACTTTTTCTGGACATCTACACATAAACATAAAGACATTTCTTGAGAAGTGATAAAAGAAGATTAGTTTCTGTTTTGTTTTTACATGTGCAACAATTTTGAGAACTATAATACAGCATGTTTTACAGTAAGTCTACTTTTAGCAACAACAAATTAAATCATTGCTATTTGCCAGTATTTCAATGTACCATATGTTTTTTTTTCTTTTTTTTTTCATTGTCAAATACGGCACCTCTAATTACAAGTAGTCACTTGCAAAAAAGTTATAACCAGTTTCTATATACGTGTCATAAAGGCTGGTGAAATTGAACTGCTCTTTAACCAATTCATAGATTGTGATTGTGTTACTGTAAGTATCCAAAGAAAATGCAACACAATTCTAAAGGTCACATCAATAGTGAGCAGTTAAACATAGAGATTATTACATGCTGAAACAACTTTGTAAATGATATTTCTACAGATTTGTACAGGAATGGGTTGGAAATGTAAAAACAGGGCATTTTGTGAAATGCTTATTCTCAAGGGTAGGAATTGCTCACTGTACAGTGTGAGGGAGGTCTTGCATTTTATCCAGTTCTCTCAGTGACTGTAATTTTTGACATTGAAGTCACACATTCAAGGCTATTCTGTCTTTCCTCTGGGACATGGCTAAAGAAGCCCTGCTACAGCAGAGTTCTCTCCAAAAGCACAGTATTGCCCTGTGCATCTCAGACGCATATGACCATATGAGTGTGAACTTGTGTTGAATGATCAGTTCAAGTATAAGATAGAAGTATATTTTTGAAAAATTTACAAATTACATAAAAAGAAGTCTATTGTATAAAAATGTAACATTTTGTCAGGTTTTTGTTTTAACAATTTTTCAACACAAGAGGACAAAGACAAAAATTTCAGTGTTTAAACCATCATGTTTGCTACTTTTATAGACAGTTGTCTCACACAATACCTGGCAAATTTTAATGATTTCTAACTAAAATCATTTGATTTATATCCATTTAAAAATAGGTTGATGTGTTCTCTGCATACCTAGTTGAGCTTTTAAAATCACTTGAGCAGGATTTCTGTTTACATTGTCTAATGTCAATTGGCTTAAGGATAGCCTCCTTAAACACAATCAAGTGCAGTTGTCTAATTTCGTTTTTAAAATTTAAAAAAAAAAAAAAAAAAAACATTTTATGAAACTTTTCCAGAACAGGGCCTCCATCCAGCTGGCAGTGACCAAGCATTACTCTGGCTCCATTTGAAGTGAAAGCCATTAATCTTACCAGTGGGTAGTGTTTACAATCTAAGAATTTGGACATGTTTTCTAAAGAACACCTCTCAGTTATTCTAAATAGACTCACAAACTCAAAGGCATTCTCTGTATTCTCATTAATTGTACTCCTATTATTATTATGACTTTGGTGGGTACTTAATTTAAAAAAAATCATCACAGAAAAATAAAATAAGGAACACTAACGCGTAAGAAAGCATGACCCCACCACCCAGTTGTCGTAACTTGTTTTTGTTTAGTCTCCAAACATCTGTGGAATAGCATTATCTGGGTCTTATTGCTGCAATCAGGACTTTCATGGTAAGTTATGTCTCAGTTAGGCAGTTTAACTTCCTGCAGGTTGTATATTTCATGCAAACATCTTGGTGCTACAGTGAGACCTCTTTAATCGAGTGGATCTGGGACCAACTTTATTTAAAGGCATCCTCCGTGGAAGAAATGTTCTCATCCTGCTTTGGAATAAATTTACCCGCTGTTCCTGAATTTACCATTTCTCTCTCAGACTGTATCATCGAAAAAATCTCATCACCAAAAAAAAAAAAAACACAAAAAAAGTTTGTCATTGCTATTTCATTTCACGTTATCGTAGTTATAAGTTGCAGCTGCTTTTCTGTAAGATATTATGTGATAATTACTTTGTTATGAATAATCCTGAATATCAAACAAAATTTGATGATTGATTTATATTTGCTTCATCTGTGAAATAATCCCCTGAAGTATAAATGCGGTATAATAGGTTCTGTTTTATAATTGGCAATTATATATTTGTTCAGCATATCCTTGTCCATATAAGATCTCACATCCATTCACACACTCATCTTCTCAATCATTCACCTCATTCATCTTGCACAGTTACCTCACATGTCTCAGTCACCTGCCTCATTCATCTCTCTTATCATAACCATACACATACAGATCAATTCACACCCATTCACAACAACAGCTACACTCATTTTAAACAACCACATCAGGATGGCCAGACTAGAGTCTTGCCAGATAATCAAGTAACAACATTACAAGTAACATTCAGCATTGACAAGATACACATTTATGAATTCTGTGGATAACTGCATTGCAAGGGTTTCTGTGGATAATTGCATGGTAAGGGTTATAGTTAAGATGACTAGCATAGCATAAATTTTACATACCATTCAAGTTAAACACCTTGTTCACCTTGTTTATACCACTTTCTCAACAGCCCACACATTGCCTGTTTTGTTTAGTTTTTGCCATTTTTATGGTGGTTCTGCACCATTGTCAGTTGTTGCTGCTTCATTACTCCCCCATAATACACGCAGTCCATTGAGCCATTATTTCACAAAATGAAATCACTTTTTTCCATGAACAACAAAATGTTTGACATTTCAACCGTATATATTATCCCTATTACTGGCTGACAAATATGCTCTAAATTAGCTAATTGCCTGTCAATCTAATCAACCTGAATACATTTTTGGAGTTTTTATAATCTGACCCATGACTGTATGTGCATGTATTGTGCATTGAATAGAGTTACATACAGCATGAAACATATTATATTTATCTCGGAAAAAGGGAATAGCCAGCTGATACATTTGTAGGCAGAATGAGTAATATTCAACTACTTTATCACTTTTCACTCAGTTTGCCCCAGATTCTTCATTTGATGGTTTTTATCAACACCTTTCAATAATTTGCAAATTAAAAATAGATTTTGATGTCCATTGTCTTCCAGTTAAACTGACATCCAGCTGTGAACATGGTGAACTCTGTGGAAGAAACTGGTCCATGGTAGAGGCCAGTACCTTGTCCATTCACAGAAATGTGAGCCAGAAAGGTGAGACTGGCTTTGCAGTTCTTGCTGAAAAAATCGAACACGAGAGAAAAATAGGTCGTTTACAGTGCCATGGTTATTGTGCTATTTTTACAATAGATCAGTGGGGTAGGTGGGAGGTGGGCTTTGATGGAACATAGTATAGAAAGTGTGTGTGTGTGTGTGTGTCTGTGTGTGTGTCTGTGTGTGTAGGTGGATGGGTGCGTGGGTGGGTGAGGAGGGGGGTTCGCTTTCACGCCAGATCTAAAGCCGCCACAACCCAGCAGCTTTGGCTGCACTCACACGAAAGGATAGCCCGCCAGTCGGTTCCCTCAATTATATATTCAGTTCCCGTGGAAACAACACAGAACACTAACAGGCCAGGACAAGAGTAGGTAGCAGTTGTGACTCAGCCACCCTAGGTGGAAAGTCAAACAGAGCTCGGTGGACTCTGAAAAGAACTAGGCCCAAACAATCACCTGCTCTTTGAATGGCTCACATGGAATAACCTAGCCTTCCGTTCACTGGTCTCCCTCCTCCCAGCCATCAGAGGCCCAGGACAACTCAGTCTATATTGGAGCAAAAATGGGAAGTGACGTGCACAATTATCCGCATTTGCTCACACTGCTGCGCTTGATGGCACATGCATGGTAGAGTGTCTTAAAGAATTATCTGAAAGGTAACACTGGAAGGGTGTTCATGCTATGCTAGCAGGAAGCTTGAACAACTGAAGAACAGAGGAGTTCCCTTTCATGAATAGTATGGATGCTTTCCCGCACATCAAACTGGCTAGACCCCAGTTTCAGTCTAACCACAACATGTTTTTCTTTCTGTTCTGAAAAGTTAAGCTCTGATTCTGATTCTGCTTACATGTAGTTTTAAACAATCTGAAGGAAGTAAACAAATTATTAACTGAACATAAATGTTGCTACTTGTCACATAACAACCCATTCTTTTTTTGTATTTTTTTGTTTGACTTGAGTGAATCTGGCTTTTCATCAAGCGGCAGTGTTGTTGTTCATCGTTGCTATACAACTTGGCTCAAGCTACGCTCATAAAATTATAAATCTATTGAAAATAGATAAAGCAGTTGGTAAATTGTGGAGGGCTCTTCCGTCCAGTGATTATGAGCCTACACATGCCTCACTTGACCTTCTCTCTCTTTCACATTAAAATCTGTTCACAGAGTACACTATGAAAAGGCCAGAGCCCACTCTTCTAATGTAGAGTCTGTAATGAGTAAGATCCTGCTCTGAATTGTTTGCAAAGATCAAATAGCAATACAGGGATAAACTGAATATTGCACAATGGATTGTTTAAACACGGGCTCAATGTAAATGATTGGTTTCCTACAAAAAGAGATGATTTTTAAACATTATTTAAAAAGAGAGCCAAAAAAAAACCATTTGCTGAACTGGTCATAATTAAGACATAATTTCTTATAATAAGTGAAAATGCAAAGTTGCTCTTGAAATGAGTTTTCCAAAGGGCACAGATTGACAAACTGTGATGTCCTAGTAGTGTCTGACTGCAAGAATTCTCATGGGGATCTGTGGAGGACAAGTGGGCGTGTGCAAGCTAGCGCCTGGCTATTAGCACATATCTGCTGCCCAGGATTCGGCAAAGCAAACAAGTGTTTATGTGAATGTTGATCCTCTGCCCACCCAATGAGAACCCATGGAACTGGAACTCTTTTTTTATTAATTAATTTATTTTAGAGAATTAACAAAAATCCCCTGGGTTTTAAGTTTATGGTTCATAGTACCAGTGGTAGTTATTTATCCAAGCAGCCTGCTTACCTTAGAATGTACTTATTTGGTTTTCTTGTTACCTGAGTGTGCTCTGGTTTTATTTTCCTAAAGTGTATTTTTTCACCGAAATATAACAGGAAAATATGCAAGTGCAAATGAGGTAGGTGCTTCAGTTCCCTGGGTGATTCCGTTTCGCTTAAAAGGCATCACCACTTCTCATCTCCTGACAGCTGTTCTGTGACGGGGGGAAGACGGGTCACTCCAGATCTGTTCACAAAGCCATTATTTGCCCATTTGATACATTTCTCCTTGTCTCAGGATCAGTGAGGTAGGCGACAACCTGTCTAATAGCTGAAATCGGGAACCTTCAGCATCGGTGGCTGTCCATATTGATTTCTTTAAACAACCTCATGAAAAAAGTTTACAACACACTCCAAACCATTTTCAACCTGGGGTAATAAGAACTTTAGGTCAAATGATTGTTTTTTTTGTGCTGGAAAGTGCAGTCAAACATGGTTGAATTTCATCTTTCAAACTAAACAAAGCTGCCACATGTTCTCATTTATACCCAGGGAGACCTGGCAGCCTCCACCAGAGCATGTGCCAGCATTTACTGTGCCAGCAGTTGCTACTCAAGCAAAAAAAAAAAAAACCCTATCATGTGCCATTTATGGCTGATTGTTAATTGCGTTTTCCTTTGTGTTTTATCAGCATCTCACGGAATCGACTTACATGCTGTCATGTCTTATATTAGCTTTTATTACCCCATTATGCAGTAAATAACAAACAAATATATATGAGGAGGCTTCAGCAAATGATGTATCAGAGAGTGCTTGGCTTGTCTGTGTCACAATATTATATTATTTCGCAGGAGTGTTTTGGTGGAAATATAGCATGCCTTAAGGGTTCTGGAGCAGGAGTGATGTTAAACGAGTTATTGACCTGTGGATAACAGCAGAGGAGAGACATTTGCAGCCTCTTGCTAATCGAACATGAGCAATGGAGCCTGTTGGAGTCCTCCCTGGTCATTGTCTGCATTCTCTTGCAGACAGACAAGCAAGTGTATGTGAAGTTGTGATACATGCAGGATTCTCAGGATGCTGTAAATAAATAAATAAATAAAAGATGGAAAAAGAAGGACAACAAAGTGCAAATGTACACAGGCATGCAAATACAAACATAACTAAATAAACAAAAAATAAAATGACATATATCAAGGCTATTATCTTCTGGTCATAACATTTAACAGGATGCTAAAACACAGCTAACATGAACCACTGAAAGGAGATGTGTTAGAGCTGTCAAGGCATATTTTCATGCTGCGCACAGGCCTAATTTAACACTGTGATGAAGTACTGAGCCCTAAGTGCTTACACTGATGTTGCATACAGAGCGGAGACCCTCCAAGAGGACCGCATCCAACCGCTTTAGTACTGCAATTAGAGGAGTCTCTCAGACATTCTGTGGTTAGTTGACAAAATAGCACAGCAAGTGTCAACCAGGTGCTAATTTACTCTCAGGCAAATTTTGGTCATGATGATAATTTATTAATATTTGATGACTGCATTATCTGTGCAGATTCTGGTCAGGCATCAGTGAAATACAGAAACTAATGGCCAATGATTTTTTTTCAAGTAAAAGTAGAAAAACAATCCAGAAGTTTAAACAGATGATGTATGAAATGTATGGGGACCTCTGCTACGCATATGAATGACGGTGATAAATGTGTCATAGCCGAAGCCTTGTTACGTGGCTTCGCCGTACTGCCAGTGCTTCGGTTATGCGCCCAGGCAAGCGTGAACCGCATATTCTAGATGTCAGACAAACGCATCATCTCTGTCTGACACACAGGGTGTCTCTGTTGCCTCTGTACAGATGATCCCTGAGCAGTGGCTGTCATATTTTGGCAGGGCTGCAGGGTGTTTTTGACTCTTCAGTAGTGGCTATGCTCTTATGGTAGGTATCACAGTTTACCATCAGTTTATTGGGTTATTATTAGTGTTATTAGTAGTAGTAGTAGTAGTAGTAGTAGTAGTAGTAGTAGTAGTAGTAGTAGCAGTAGCAGCAACATTTTAGCCTTGCATTTGAGCATGTAGACAACATATACCTATGGTATCAGTCATATGTGATCAAAGCAGATATTTATTAACAGATTTTATTATTTTATCTGTTTTTCAAGTATTTAGATTTTGGTTTCATTGTTTGCATCCAGCAAAACACTAGAGCATGTTTTGCAAGTGTGTAATATCTCCACTTGCAATGTGGTAAAAAAAAAAATATATATATATATATATATATATATGCTTGATTAGTTCTGGATTCATTCAAGGAAATCTTGTGCATCAGGAAAAAGACATAATACAAATACAACTACAAAGCTCAATAGCAGTTAGGCTGCCCCCAACCCCCTGACCCATTAGATGATTGTTTGTTTCAGAAAATAGACATCTGGAAAGAGGTAGAATTTCTTCAGTCCCTGAGCCTGCATCGTTTGAAGCACCGCAGCCCGGGATTTCAGGGATAAAGTCTGAGCTCTCTAACTCTCCGGTGACTAACAAACTTCAAAGCCTCTTTAGAGCTGCAGACCTTGGGACTCTCATGTTCCTGATTAAGTGATTCAGCTGATCGTGCCTCAGGGCCTTGTACGATGCGTCACCTTGCAGACACCTGTAATTTGTGCTGCCCTGGCAACTCCCTAGCTACTGATAATGCCTCTGTGCGTTTTCCCCACTCTAAATACGGTTAACCCCCATTTTCCTCTGTGACAGCAGAACACCAGGCTCATGTTTCTGTGTGAGCTGCACCCTCGGTTCACGTGACGTCATAATCAGATCTTGCTGGATGGCGATAGAGTCCCCTGCTGGCTCTGTGTAAATGATCAATCCCTCAGACAGCATGGGTCATTAAGAGGGTGCTTGCTTCAATCGATGGCTCCCCAGAGGTCCCTGTCTTTAATAGCATGCCTTTTTCTGTGTGTGTGGGGTGGGGGGTCTGAAGTCCTGTGATTTTGGGTTTGTTTTGTTATTGATAGACATACAGATCCTTTATGACTATGAAACCACTCCAGTAGCAAGACAGAGACCCTCGATCCAATGATTAAACGAGAGGACTCCCAAGAGGACGGCCGTGGGCCTAATCAAACCTTTAATGACTTTTTGCTTTTTCTGTTCTCCAAGCCACAGGACAGCTATTGCCCCATACCAAGAGCCAAATTTAATCTAAATGGAACATTACTTAAAGAGACACAGCATGATCATAGAATAATACAGAATATATGCAGAATGTTACATTCTACAGAGAATAGAAAGACAAGCTAATGTTTTGGAAAAAAAGAAGGGAATCCATCTTATTGATTAATTTATTCTATTATTTTATTAATTTATTTCTTTAGGGATGGATTTATATGTGTCCTATTATATTTTACTAATCTGAGTGCTTACATCTGCCTTTAAAATCCCATATACTATAAGTGTTAGAAGTGTTTTTTTTTTTTTTTCCTCATGCAGTGTTTTGCAGTAAACAGCTAGTATATGGTAGTTACATTCTCATTATGTTAGAACATCTCAGTGCTATATGTGACAGATGTAACCTGGTGTTGGTTGTATTTATGGGCACATGAAATTAATCCATGACTAAAATAACTGCTACTGTGCAATTGCAGAGCTTTGGATAGTTTAATTAAAAGGCTTATGGAGGCATATGGCATTATGAAATACCATTCTGCAGTACTACTACTGTAATGTCAACCTCAATTATTTTAACATGGCTTATTTTAGTCTGATGAGTTCTGACAGCCAGTTTTTGCCATCATTAAGGAATAACACTGTAGGTAACATCACTCCCCTGACTCCCCCACAGGGAACCTGAGGCCTGGCACAGATATAAATAAAAGCAGTTGGCACCATATCTATTGTTATAAATGTTTGTCTAGCCTAATCATAGGTGACATTTTTTTTGTTCATCCTGTGGCTTGCTCAGCTTCTATTTAGGATGCAAGATTCATGATTAATAATTAAGCACCAGAAATATGACCCCATATTAAAAAAGAAATTGACAAGAGCACAAGAGCATAAAAATGAACATCAAACTCATCCTCGTCTGAAAATGTTTTGCCGCAAGTGAATTTGCACTTTAGTTAACTTCTAAACCTTGCTATGTATGAAAGGTTGATTTAAGCACCAATGGCTTACAGGGTTGACTGGTACACATTTTACACCACGGATTTGCATACAGTTAACAACAATAGCACGCAGACATAACCTGACTTTGCTGAATGGCATAAAATATGATGCATTTTTGTAGTATCTTTCAAGGATCTCAAAGAGCTTTACAGTGAAGGAGGGCTGGCTTTTATTTGGCATTACATATAGCTTTGATGTGCAACATCCCATAATAGTCCCAGCTCTTTTCTTCTGAGGCACATACAAAAAAAGAAAACTGAAGCTGACAGGATTATCAACCGAAAAACACTGAAAATGCCCTTTCAGTTAGGGTATGTATAGGTTGAGGCACATATAGGGGATTGGCTTTTAAGATACATATGGGAGGCCACTTGGTTAAATTGCCACTGGCATTTTTACAATACCATTGTGTACCATCCCCTCCTCAACTGCTGTGGTTTGCATCTGAGCTGAAGTGGAGAACAAACATAACTAAATTTGAAAATTCACAGACATTGGCTCTAGAAATACCAGAGTTTACAGGGAATAATCCAACATCATAAAAACAGTGGGTCAGAAATCGGTGTGATCATAATGAAAATAAACTAATGAAATCTCTATAGGAAAACACAAAATAGGAGGGGGGAGAAAATGCTAATAGAGGATTGTGAAATAACCACTGTGATTTACCAAGACTCAAAGCAATTGTGGGAAAAGTAATTGCACACGTAGTTTAATATATGGGGGAGGCAGGTGTTAACCTTAGCAGCAATTACAATAGGCTTTGTTAGTGCTGTTGTAGCAAGAAAGGGACATCAAATCTTGCCATCTCATTTTTATTTCAACATTTTTTCCCCCACAGCATTTACCTGATAAGTAGGCACTTTGTTCTTCTGGGTTCATATGTTCTTCTTGCTGTATTGTGCTTTTTTTCTTTTGCCAAGCACTGTAGACAACCTAACCCAGTGTTTGTTTCTTAGTGTATAATTTTTCTGACACATACACAAATTTAAGACTTGATTTTGAATTGATCTGAAAAATTCCAAGGACAGCACAGTATCATTACAAGTGCAGAGTCCATTGGTCTAATGTTTACACGGTACACCACACAACAGTGTGTTCATCTCTTCAGGGTTACCTCTAGACTGTTAAATAGAAACAGGTGTAGTTTTCATTTAACTTTGAGATCATCAAGATTCACCAAGATAATTTACAGGGCGAATGTGGTGAATGCAGTAGCATTTATGAGCCTTCAAACGCAGTTTGTGTAATGGGAACCTAACCACAGAGCCTTTTTCCACTAGCCTTGGCTGTCTTAATACTACCTGCAGGATTGAACAGATGAAGTTAAAGCTGAACTCCCCATCCACTGTTTCACCAGATGTGTTGGGATGTAAGGCCTCATAAATATGGAAGTCTTGCATATTGTCTCTCTCAGCATTTTAATGTTCTCATAGGAGTATGAGTCCCAGCAGCAGGAGTTCTGCGCTTGGTATTTGTGCCATCATTGAACAGTAGATGGAGGAAGTTCAACTGGAGTACTTACAGGAACTCTTTGTCGTAATTGAATGGTGTGTGCTTAAGGCATCACGATTGTTTCACAGCCACTTACATTTTTTTATTTGAGATTCAATTGGGCACATAAAAGTCTGCCTAAGAACTTGTACTGTGTATTCCTGCATATGATTGTATTTCAATGGTTTCATTTAAACCAAGGGTCTGCAAACTGTGGCTCTGTGACTGACTCCCTGCGGCTCTGGAGCGATCTATAAAAAATAGCAATTAGCAGTGCTCCTAAATTGCCTATTTCCAGACTTTAAAAGAAGCTCTTATGTCACACTTGAACAACTAAATTATTATAATAACATTTATTAAACAATCGAAGATGGCTGCATAACTGTGCTTTACATATGTTAGTGAGATTTGAATTCAGATTTGTTGACAGATATCTCTTCCATCCTAGAGATCCAAGTCCCTCAGTTGCAGACATTGGGACTCTAGCTACTGTCAATGAGAGGCTTCACTAGGATTTGAACATATTTGGGGCTCAGTCCATGAGCCGCAATTCTGGCAGTAATCACAAACATGTTAGTGGCAATATGTAAAAGATGCACTGATCCTTTGTAGCATTTGTAGAGCTAATGTAAACATTAAAAATTGCCTGATGCTTCTACTGTTTTTAGAAAAAATGTATCAAAGAGGGCCACAGTGTGGAAGAGTCAGAAGCAATGTGGATGTAGTTTTCACAGAATGAAAACTTCAGGAAAGGATGCTAGGAATAACATCAAAACCTATTTATAACCTGTTCAAAGGTTTTGACATGGTCATGACTGCATAGAGAAATTTATCAACATCGTGCACCAATTCCATGAGAGAATCAGGGATCACTTGTCGTCATATTGGGCCAGGGGATGGAGCACTTTAAGCTACGCACTGGCATAAGACTCCTTCCAGAAACTAAACCTCAACTTACACACCAAAATACCACTTTATTGGGCAGTTTGTACTCCAAAATACAACTGTATGTAACTATGAGACATAACTACAGCCACCATAACAAGATGCTTGAAGCACTGAATGCCATCAGTTCATACTGGGTATGACCTGGCATGACTGTGTGCCCCATACTGGCATACTTGCAAGAACAAACTGCAAAAGTACAGAGGCTACTATAACCCAGCATCAACCCTGCAAGCTTGGACATGTGATCAGGATGCCAAAGGAGCACCTACCATGGAAAAATCCTGTACTGCCAGCTAGACCTTAGCTGCTGCTCTGCCTGGGTGACAGAAAAGGCATTACAAAGACCAAATACAAACATCCCTGAAGGAGTGCAGCTTCATCTCAACACAACTGGAGGACAGAGTCGCTGAGCACCCCTACTGGCACCTGCTTGGCTAGCAAGGAGTGCAGAAACTTGAAAATGAGCGAAGTGAATCACGGTCGATGGAAACGTCACAGGAGGCACGCGATCAGGAATGCAGCGCCGCCTTCGAACATGCCCTGTTTGCAAAAGAGTGTGGCTCAAAAATCGGACTCTACAGGCACACCAAAAGCTCTTCGATAAAGACTGAAGTGGAAGTCAGCACTGGGCAGGGATGATTACCTTAAGTAAGCAAAAATTTCTCAGCTCTGTATGCGTCCTACAGTTTATCAATTGTATCAGTTTATACATAAGTTTACACATACAGTATATACTAATTGAAAAAATGGAACAAAATAGTCAAAATCATCATTCATTAGTTCTTTGAGTTTGTCTGTACATTATCTTATATATTAGAGAATTCCCCTATATCCCACATGTTCTCCCACAGATTTTTTTGTTCATTTGTACAGGCTTCTTACATATTTATGAGCCTTTTTTCAATTATTTAGATTATAAAAGGTGTGTGATTGGACCATTGTGCTGAAATTAAATGGCATGCCGCAATGCTACTCTGAGCCTTTTTCCCATTGCAGTTGTGAGGATTTACATATTATCTTTTATTGAAAAGCTGTTACCATGGTAGTGGCTAGCAGATGATATCATCCGGATTGTTTCCTGTTAACTGCACTCACATCATTAACAGCCAGTGCATCAACGTGCTTCGTTACCTTAGAGGGAATATCATAATGGCTGTCATTTCAGATCAGGACAACAAAGGCACAGCAGCATTTAATGCTGTTTATTAAACCATTTCTTCCCACCACAGGGACAAAGCACTCAGCGTTTACCAAAAAACAACAAAAAAGCAAATGCTTTTGGAATTAATTTCACATTCCTTGTATAATAAATAATGAATAGGTTGTCTGTATGGAAATATTGGGCAAAGTACCATGTGCTCTTGTGACAAAAAAAAAAAAAAAAAAAAAATATATATATATATATATATATATATATATATATATATATATATATACATATGTAAAGCATTATAATACATGTTGCACTAAAGCTATGGTAAAAGGGGACATTCAGTGTAAAAACTGTAGTGCTTTGTCCTTAACTATTATAACAAATTAGAAGCAAACATTATTTTAATTTGATTCTTGCACAATAATTCATTAATTGTAGTAACTATCACATTTGTGATGGTGTCTCAGAAACCCTAAGCATTCTCCTTATCCCCAAAATCCTGAGTTTGTGTGGACACATGTGAATCTGCAATGTAATACAGTGTTTCAAACTTTAATTGGAAGAATTTCAGTTGCCCATTTTGATAGAGCCACAACTCTGCTGGGACTATCCCACAGCTTTTTGTATTCCATATGATACAAGCTCATTGGTTTTGCATGGACAAAGACAAACATAAACCAAAGAAAGCTTGTAAGTGTAACAGAATGTCACAGAAGCTCCAGGGTTTATTAGCCCTTTCTCCCCTAATCCCTCTTCTGCGGGAAGCCCTTGATGTGATGTCAGAAACACATCACACCCAGGGCTGTGGGGGAAAGGGCTGGCTTCGGACATAGGATCGGTGCAGGAACAGATAGACAAACAGCGGGTGGTGGAGAAGAGCAGGGTGGCGCAATACGGTGGTGCCGCATACGATGAACCAGGCTTTTACACAGAATTGTGCATGGTAGATTCCCAGGTGGGGATCTGCCACTGTAGCCTTGAGCAAGACACTTAAACTGAGCCACTTCAGTAAGTATCCAGCTGTATAAAATTGACAGTATTTGAAATGTAAGCTGCGTGTTGCCCTGGATAAGGGCATCTGCAAAGCAAATAAATAATGTCATGTACAGCAAGATGAAAATGGCGAGAAGGAGATGAGAGATGAGAGGAGGAGAGGCACAGGAGTAGGTGGAGAGGAATCACATCCGAGTTAAGTGAATGAATAAAATGAAAAGATAGAAGTGATTTAGCCCCATTGTGTAAAGAGACAATTTTGTAAAAAGAGGAGTGTATTGGAAAATACAAAAACGTTGAATAATATATATGAAGTATATATATACGAAGTATTTTTTTATGCACTGTGAGTGCAAGGGGAAAATCGTTCCAAATTGTGTCATGCAACCAAATTCCAGAATGAAATTGGGTTTCAAGGAGGGGTAGGATGGCCGAGACCATGGTTACTTTTAGACATCATTTTCTTTTTTTTAATTTGCATATAGAACAGTGGTAGGCAGTACCATTTACTGAAACAATTTGCTACCTATTTCTATTTATCTATTTTGCTGTCAGTTTGCTCTATCTTTCAAAGTACAACAAAAATGACTTATTGTGATGATTATAACTGTTCTTAGAATCATTATATTCTATGTAATTTATGTTGCTTCCTGCATAAAACATTTTTTGTCAAAGACATTTCTTCCTAAGGGGCACTCTGATCAAAATGTATAATCTGGTGTGTGGTATAATAAGTATGGATACAATATCCCATTAATTATAGAAAAATTAGCCAATTGTTTATCCCATACCCCATCCCCTCTCCTGGATGCTGATGTCACTGGAACCAAGGCAGCTTTGAACTGTTGCTGGAAGTCAAAGGGAAAAAGCTGTAAGTTATCAGCATGTAGGTCTTGGACCACATAAACATCAAACACACTGTTGATGTTCTTCATCTAAAAGTTTGGATGTGTGATTTGTGGACTGCATATTTATTTGTGCTGTAAACTGCTTATATTAAGTTTGAGCTTGCAACTCATTTTGGAGTAATAAGGAATGTATTATTTATGTAAAATATGCCCTGGTAATTAACATCATTATACAGTTCTGTCAGAGAAAACACATCTCTCACACATAGTCGTGTGTGTGTGGATGTGTATGTGTGTGTGTGTGTGTGTGTGTGTGTGTATGTTGTGAATTTATAAATATATCCCATACAAAAAAGTAAACTGAAATGCTAAAAATGTACTTCTTTCTGGTGTGAGATACTACCCTCCAGCCTTCATAGTGTAACAGGGGTGACAGCACAGAGAGTGTGGCCTGGTGTGGCTTTAGACAAATGTGCTGTTGTTTCTTAAAAATCAGCAGCCTGGAAAATGTTCTCCCCGGAAATAAAATGAATAATGGGACCTCTCATTATACGTGAAATGTTTTACTCTTGAAGTCAGGCAAACTGATGAATCAAAACTAAAACCACATACCTTTTCTGATCTCCAGTGAAGTAAACATAAACCTGCTTAGCCTGCTGGCTGTTTTGGCCTCAGAGTACAAAATGGAAATATGACATTTGCGCATAATAAATTGTCTGGCACTTATTGTACATGACTGAGGTTTACAAAGCTGGACGTTTAGCAACATGGTCTGCTTGCACAGATTACAGACTGAGCTGACAGCAGCTGTGTTTTGGGGATAATTCACGTCCTTGTGTTTTTCATCTCAGGCGCGAGACGGGGGGCCTTGGCAGGTGCCTGATTGATGGGACACTTGCTGGATTTGTGTGGCAGGGACGGTTTTGGCTCAGCAGTGACCTGGCAAACGACAGCAAAACTGGCTGCCCTGCTCCCAGCATCCAGTGCCTCTCTCCAGCCCTGCGAAGTGACAGTCTGGGCCTGCGCGTCTGTGGGGAAGGTTCCGGGAGGGCACGGTTTCGTGGCACACGTGCCTGTTTGGTGGCATTCACATCCAGTCCACACCTTGGAGTGCCAGCACATAGCTGAGGGCATCGTCACACACAAAGAGAGAATTACAGTTTGACTTTTAATGGGATCACCCCTATGTGGGATTAATATGGATTCTTGTTCTAATTCATAGATTTTTGTTTCTGATAGTCAGACAATAAGATTGTTAGTTAACCAGTTGCGTGACAAGCAGTAATATGTGACAAGCATTTTTTTCTTTCCTCACACAGTTTCAAAACCATACACACACACACACACACACACACACACACACACACACACATAAACACATTTCTTTTTTCTGCCAAAGGGTGTCAAAGAGCACGCAGGCAGAACATTGAAATAGCATTTTTACTTTGGAGTTAATAAAGTATATGCTTTGTGCATCTTTGGCGTGTGTGAAAGGAATTCCTCGGGCACTTCTGCGGAAGAGATGTATTGGTGCTCACAGCAGGTTAGAAACCTCTGGGGTCCACTGCGGGCCCCGAATCCTCTGCACCATGGAAAATGTTGAAGCATCCCTGTAACCTTCACAGTGCACTTCTTTAGAAATTTCTCCTGTGATTTCCCAAGCAAGGAAATGCAGCATGAATAGTCACCTGAAACCTGAAGACAGAGTTGTGAGCTGTGCAGTGTTTGCTGGATTCCTGTATTTAAACACCCTCTATAAATCGGGATAGCGCACAAGGGACTTATGCTACTTCATGTTCTCACAGCTAAATAAATGTACATTTCTGAGGTGTTTTTCTCTATACATGAATATAATCTGTTTTTGATGTTGTGTTCCCAAAGCATTAACAGAGCAGTCCTGTTTCTGCTTCTTTGTTGTTCTTTCTTTGGAATTCATTCATTTCCGTATTTGGAGTGCAATACTTACTTTTACAACGTAGGGGCTACACACTGTAGGTGCCTGTTTAAAAGACAAGGAAGACACCACACAGACCCAATTTCTTCATCCATTCATTCATATCCAATAACTTATGTTGAGACATTTTCTCTTACTTCTCTTGACTAACAAGAGATTCTCTCCCTGCCCACCCACTCATTGCTGATTCATCTCTCAAGAATCCCACCTGGTTGTCACCCCTGAAGTTCTTTTACATTCTCTTTCTTTATTCTAAAGTTTTCAACCCATGATTAAATGTGTTAATATCCATTGTTTTGAATGTATATTTGTGAGCGTGTATTTTGTATGAATATTTGTGATTTGTGCCAGAATCCTTCTGTTTCAACCAAGTGAAAACAGACTCCTTTTTGATGCATTTTCCTTCACACAATGTCATCTGATCTCTTCCTCTCCTCATCTGTGTTTTCTTTGAAAGCTCTCCTTATTTTCCCCAGGGAGACGTGTGCAACAGGTTCCAAAAATTTGTCAAAAACTTCATAATAACTTTCATAATGAAAGTGAAACAGTTGGGAGTTAGTCTGTTACCTGTCAAATTGCTAGTTTAGCTCACTAGCTAGCTACAGCATATCTAACTGACAGCTCATCTGGTCAGTTGACAATTGTGTAAACAAACAAACAAACATCAAGTCATTATGAAGTCATTAAGAACAAACAAACAAACAAGTCATTAAGAGTCCTCAGATTAGTTTATCACTTTTGATTTAGACTTGGTTCTATAGACAATGTAAAGGGGTTGACCAGCTGCATTTCATGCCTGATGAGGGAGCAGGTCCATTTCAGCTATAAAATGCATATAGATTGTATTCATATCATTCATATATGACACAATAATAACATGCAGTTTGAAAATCTGAGAACTCTTGATCCTGGAATTCATATTAGGGAAAAAAATATAAACATGTGAAATTGGCATTCCTCATGCTGTGGAATGGAAATCTGAAACTTTGTAATTTTCTTCAAGTTAGAACCAACAGAAAGGATTAACATGCAGTAATCTGTGATATGTTCACAATGATGATGATGATGATGATTGATGATGACGACAAAGATGATGATATTGGCTTTGGTAAAGAAAATGGTGAAAGAATACAATATCAGAGTACATTTACAGCATTAAATACATAGGTGCAATACATAGGTGCAATAGTGTACTTCATATTTACTCATACCCCTAAATACATGTTGGATCAGTTATGCTAAAACATGTTAACATTGGTAATGTTTGTTAATGTTCTGAGGCATGAAAACTTTAAAATTTTTCTTACTATTAAATAAGGAAAAATGGCAAAAAAAAAAAAAATCATCGAGGATCTTTATTTTTCTTTAAAAGTTGGCTGTTTCTGGTTTTGGGATGTGTTCGACGCCAAGGGAGAAACTACATTTATACTCAACAGTGACTGCCACAGTAAAAGCAATCAAAGGCAAGGGCTTTGTTGCAATGCTTTGGAAAATTCTGCCTGCTTATATTATCATCACAGAATGACCCAGCTGTGCACAGACATGATTTCCTGTTCCTATTTCTTTCTTTTTTTCCTCTTTTTTTGTCATTACATAAAAAGTAAGCCATGGCTTGCCAGGTTTTCCATTAAGAAAACTAGCACTAAAAGACTGCATTGGCCCAAATGAACTCAATTTAAGCAAAAACTATATTGCAGTAATAATTATAACTGTGTACTGAGAGACTCTTAAAAACCTGCTCCAGAGGAATAGTGAACAAAATTACCTCATTTCTGTTTAACAGAAAAGTAGGGCTGAGACTATGGTTAGCTGGAGACTGAAAAATGTCCTTATTACCTATCATTAGCTTGTCAGCTGAAATGCATCAGTGTTTGAAATGATGGCCATAGCTGACATATCATAGAAAATCCATTTAAAATTAAGACAATGACCGCTAGGAATCATTTAGAGGGCTGCATGTAACCTGTAGAACTGAAAGTATGATCGACTGGAATCCTTCACAAAAACTAATGATTAATGTGGTGTGTACAAAAAAAAAAAAAAGACAGGTAATGTTCTGTGGGATCCAAATTTCCTGGCTAGTGTGAAGAACAGCATTCTCTCATTGTATCTGCCACTGTTCATTTGCTCAGATGGCTGTTTGCAAATGGAGATTTAGCCTTCACAAGCACATTGCGATTAGCATTCATGATGTTTACTCCGAGAGATGCAAGCCAGTTTGCCAGAAAGAGAAAATATTGCCATCAGCAAAGGATATCGCTGCCTCTTTTCAGGCTTCTGATGATTTCACTTTTTTTCCAATTTCTTGGTATGCAATTATTCTACTGGAGGAGTAATAGTTGACATAATTAGCAGCCGTATCATCTTTCACCATCATGTCTACATACTAAGTGCTAACATGTTGTTGCAGGGTTGCTAGTCAGACCCTGAGTGTCTATCATGTTGGCTTATATAAGTGATATAATAGCATGTGACTCATTTCATAGTACATACGAGGACCTACTGTATGGCCCCTGCTGAAGCTATATCCAATTGTACTATTCACCAGTATGCTTCACACCAGAAACAGGTTTTTCTGATTTTTGCTGTGCTCACACAGTTCACTTCATAGCCCTTTTCCTCTCAGCAAATCTTAATTGGACAATTTAAGAGTGTCAAGATTTTTTTTTTTTTTTTTTTTACTTTTTTTTTACCTTGAACAGGCATTGCTCACTCTGCTCAGGGAATTAATTTACATTTGTGGGGTGATAAAAAGACACTATCTCACATAAATGTCATTAATGATTGCCCCTAAGATTATCAAGTTGGGCCTCCAGAGAGTACTGTGCAGGCAAGGTCATCACGCCAGTATTGAAACTACTGATTGAGGTAATAGACAGTGACGCATTGAGCCCTACCTACTCGTAGAGCATGAGTGCACCCCTCTTGATTCCTCCACTGGTTTGTTGACACATGGAAGCAAGCTGAATAGAACAGCAGTGTTATGTTAATGAAGTGAATGACAAATTAGAATGAAATTTGAATCGAGCTGCAGCAAGTAAAACAGCAGAGGGGTGTAACCTTCACTCCTGTCTTAAAATAAATTCCTAATAATATTTCAGCATGAGTTCACTTTCATTTTGGTAGGCATTCCTCTTAACATCTACTCAGTTTAACAAAATATCATTACCATCATTGTTATTCTTCTATTTGGCAGATGCTATCACTCAGAGGAACTTTCAAGGTTGTCATGGTGAGATATTTTAATATATACTTTTACATATAAAGCAGAAACAGCAAGAACAGATAGAACATAGATATTGAACATCCAGTAGCACAAGAATTTCAGCATCAAGATGAATAAAAGAGGGAATATACCTCTATTTGCATACAACATTCATTGTTGACTAGCATTGAATCACTTTGTAAATTTGTCTGTCAAAGATGTTTACAGTGCTTTGGTAAATAGGATGAGATATGCATCATTGCATATTACGATACTGAGTATCCTAATAAATGTGGTCAAATGAGTCAAAAGTTTCACATAAGCTGTAGTGTTTGTATACAAATTATTCTGTCACTGTATGTAGATGATATTTACATCAGAGTACAGTGTATAAGATCGTACCTCATGGTTGGTATAATCCAATCCTGGATTTCAGGACCAGCATTTTGTAGACATCTAGACAACTAATAATTCTGATCTACAACCGATCATTATGATCCATCAAGCCAGCTGCCCTTTCCCATACCAGTGCAATGGCAGTCACCTGGGTCCATGTGTCAGGCCTTATCAGTGTAATGTTAAGGGAATTCTCTTTCAAAGTCAAGGCCTACATCAAACTAACACTCCAGAGCAGTTCATACAAGCTGTTTTTTTATTCCAAAAGTACAATTTTCTTTTTTTTACCACCGCATAAAGAGCAGTCATTATTCATTTTAACAATTACATGCTTGCAGAGGTTACTCTTATATAGATTTCATTTAGTAAGGTACAAAGTGCTTAATAGGAAAGCATGCACTTTTCTGTCCTTTTTACTCTTCTCTTCTCTTCAGCTATCCATTATGCATGTGGGCACACCGCACTTTTATTCAGGGCGTTAAGTGGGAGGTAGGCAGTGTGGGAGGATTTAACCATATTCACCTGCACCGCTAAAGGGAAGCAGGTTTTGCCATCTCATCACCTGTGTCTGTCTTTCTGTTTGTGATTGAACAGGGTAGTTCGGAAAGTATTGGACAAACAACACAGATGAAGCATGGGGAAATTAAAAAAACACAATAAACCCTCAGGCATAATTCACCATGGACATGGTTTTTTCTTAACAAAGTCTTCACCATTTTATGCCAGATATGAAGCTGATGGGTATGTCCATAAAGCTCAATTTTAATTTCATCTGATTATGAGGCCTACCTCTGATTGTTATCCAGATGTATTCTGGTATGCTCAGGTTGATTTTTTGTGACTTATGACTTAAAAGATGCTTCTTTTTTGAAACCTGACCATGATTCCAGTTATTTTGAAAGTGTTTTGGGGTAGTTTTGCACTAATAGGGCCTGGAGACCCTCAGAGAAAGCTATGCAAAAAAGGCTGGATCCCTCTGAAGCTGAAATTTAGCTCAATCATCACAATAATGCATGCATTCATTAAAATCTAAAATGAAATGATTGACCTAACACAAAATAAATGTTCTCAGATCATTTCAATCAATGCACATCAATCCAATTGAACATTCTTGGTTAAAACTGAAGAAAGTATTTTAGAAATCAAAACCAAAAGATCTCAGGAACCCAGAGTAATTTTACAAAGAGGAATGAAAAAATTCCCCCCTCAGAAGTACCAGAACCTCATAAAACTCTAAAGGACACATCTTGCAAGTACAATCCATGTAAGAGGGAGATTTACAAAACGTTAATTAAAGGGGGGTGAAAAAATGTGACCCTCATATTTAGCGTGATGTATGTATTATTTGGGAACAATATGACTTTGCTCTGTGCAAATGATCAAGAATACAGAGTTAAGTATGTCTTTTTAAGCAGGGACAAAAATCTAAGTCTTTTTTTAACGTTTTTGCTCCTGTGTAGTTAGGATGTGAATAAATACGGATGGTATTTACAGTGCCATATTTTTAAGATTGAGAGAGTAAGAAAGATGGATCTTTTCAAATGTTAATGCTTGTTGTGAAGTATAATACCATGTCAGAAGAAGCTTGTTTCTGGGCGTTTTATAAAATTGCTGATACTGTCTTCCAGTGAGATCTAAGGGTGTTGATGCTCGCAATTTTGTAATGTAAAATTAAGGTTAGTTGTTTGAAGCTGCTCCAGTCAACGTCAGCTCTGTTTAATTACATTGTGATATAGCCAAAAGCCACAGTAAGGCCATCTCTCTCTCTCTCTCTCTCTCTCTCTTTTCTTTAACAATATTGCCTGGGGTCCCCTTTAAACCTTCATTTGCAGTCACCCTAGTGACATACAAATTATCAGGACCTCATTGGCTATGCTTCTCATAAGCATGTACTCCATATGCCATTACATACCATACAAGATTATTATGCATTACAATTCCAGCATCTCTCACTTGAATCCATGCAGTTATCTCTGCATAGCCAGGATAGCTTAGGTTTTCATTTTTTAGAATTTTACTGAGCAGGCACCACATATAGGAAGGCGGGGGGCATAACCATGATGGAGCATTGCTTTTGATGGCGATCATGATAAATTGGCACAATCCGAAAGGGCCATTTTTAGATGTTTCAAGATACATTATAAAAACAGTCTAAACACACACACACACACATACACAGGAGAGATGTGCATATCACATATTAAAAATGCCCCACAGATATGTTTTGAATGATGGGAGGAACATATATGATCTAAGCAGGTATATTGTTTAAAAAATCAGAGGTGAATGTAACAAATAGTGAACCTATAACACAGGCATGCCTTCATTAACAAAGTGGATCAGCTCCTCTGGATCACTTCATTATCTCAATATTCATGACCAGATACACTTAAGATGAAATGCACCATTAAACATGCACCACACTTGCAAGACACCATAAGCAGTGAACCCCCAAACTAAGGGCACACCCCTCAAGCTTAGCCATACACTGCAGGACAGAGTCCACATATGCCACAACAGGTACTGTTAATAGGACCATCTTCAGTCTTCAGTCTCAAATGTCCACTGACATTCCAGAATCTACATCACTGGGCAGTTCTCATTCTCCCCCCCAGAGCTGTGGCCTCACTCAGTAGCTGGTCCACAGGGGCTGCAAGTCTGGAACAAGCTTTATTAAATCAACAGTCATAACCCCGGGGATTCTTACCTGCTGAACCGTCTCCAGTTGTCTCCTGACTGCAGCTATCTTCTCTGAATCCATGGCACACCCACTCAGGTCACAGTGTGAACTAAATAATAACCTTACCTCTTTCTTCAGCCACCAACACTGGACAAACAGCTAGAGATGTGTATGGTCAGTCTGGAAATCAGGTGACCATGCAATGATATCAGCTACATAAATCAACTCAATCACCCAATCTCTTCATCAATATCTGGAATGTGCTGGGTCCTTTGGCAGACCCCAAAGGGCAATGCTGGAATTCAAATGTGGGGGGGGTTGTCATGAAGGCTTTTTTCTTGTCCTCCTGGGAATTCATTGCCACTTGATATCAATTGCTGGTCAAGGCCAAGGTATAGCACCACCTCTATTTGCACCAACAATATTTTAAGGTATTCTTCTACATGAAACAGCAGGTAGGTGTGTTTCAAACTTCAGCAAGCCCTGCAGAACTATCAGGAGGGGGGGGTGTTGGCAGGGAGGGTGTTAGGGTTAGGGTTGGGGGGGTGATAACCTAATAACCCACAGCTCCTAATATATACTAGGAAAGAGAGGGCGATACCTTTCATGACTTGTGTGTGTGTGTTTGTGTCTTTGTGTGTGTGTGTGTGTGGGGGGTGATAACCCAGTAACCCACAGCTCCTAATTTATGCTAGAAAAGTGAGGGTGATACTTTTCATGACCTGTGTGTGGAGGGGGGTGGGTTTCCGGTGGGTATATGATGTTACGCCACTTTAGTCCTCATGAAATGCTCTGCATGAGTCACAAACACCCCAAGCCAGCACTGCAGGAGGGCCCACAGCTGTTGTTTCTGTTGAGGAGTCAGACTCTCTTTCGGGGAGGTCAAAAGGGTACCCCACTCCTACAGGGCCTGGAGAGTCCCCACCTTGACCTCCACTTTGAGCATAACATCATGTTGTCTGTGCACTTGTGTAGGGTTTACACGGATTATGGTCACCAAGGGGGTACCAATCTGGTATTAGTAAGGGAAGGGGTTTACATTTTATGATCAGGATCTGGAGCATAACGTCTTCCTCCTTAACTTGTATGATGGCATAAGCCGCCTGTCATCTAGCTGAATGTTCTCGTCCAGCTGGGCCCACTACAGAATTTTTTCTCCCTAGGACCCAAAGTGTAATCCACCCAGGCACTTCCCACACAGGTCAGAGCCTTCTGGTGGACTTGAATGCATCTACAAACCACAAAGACCTGCTCCCATTTGCACCCCCAATCTGTTTTATTATAATGATGGGCCTCAAACTCAAAAGCAGCACTGTCCTTCTCAGTTCTCCTGATTTCGGTTTCATCTTTTGCTGAGGGTTTTTAATGTGACTGGCCATTTGCAGTTGCATTAAATAGCTATTTGGATGCATTAGTTACTTAATCACTGCCATTTGTGAGAAATCATCATGGGAGACAGAGTTTTATTTAAAATGTTTATCTAAAAGTCACATTTGCTGACATCCTCACTGGTTGAATTTTGATGAATCGCATGGCTGCTACATGACCAAAACACCACTATACAATAGAAAATGACTGTTTCTGCCAAAACTGTATCAGTAACTGCTACTCTGTATTGACATTCCACATTGTTTCCTCTTGGATGGCACACTGCTTGGATAATGATGACGATGGCAGCCTAGTATTTCTGTGCAATGGAACATGATTTTGTCCATTGTCACATACAGAAAACTTCCAGTCCATTTCTCAGCTAAGCTCTTCTCTTTCTTGTGTGAAAGGGTGTAATATTAACAGGAACAAAGCAGCATGCTCTTTCAGGACACTGTGAGAAAGACAGAAACAAGTACAACGGACTAAAAGACATAGAGCTGAATGCTTTTGGCAATAATAAGTTGGTCAGTTACACACATGGAATGTGGCATGATACTTATTCCATTTGTATGTAACTGGCTAGTAACCATAACCTGCTGCCACCTGACTAAAACCTGGAGTTTTTCTCCACCATATGACCTGTGGCGTGTTCAACTTGTATTTCAATCATTATCCTACAGGTGTCTCTGAGGGCATACCGGTCTGAGCAATTGTGGAGCATTCAGCGCTGGATTGGTCTGGTAACTAAATCCCACCTCAAAATCTTTGTCATGACAAAACCCTGTGAATAAATTAATTAAAGAAATGGTGTGGCAATCCACTCTAGGGTGTATTCTCATGAATCTCTTGTGGATAAGAGTAAAAGGTCACCAATTAGATAATGCTGTGTTAAGGCTGACACATAAAATGGCAAGTTTACCTTCTTCTCAAGAGCAGAATTGTTTATTTTCTTTGGCATGAATGAGCACAGATAGCACCATCCCATGTGCAATTCATAGTGTGATGTTAATGTGAGATCTGTCACAGAGCAAGCATTCTGGGAACAATAAGTCAACAGGTACATTAAACTGATATTATCTGTAATGTCTTTTTATGTAAATATTTGCTTAATAATTCTCCATAACATTCCCTGTATAGTCTGGTGTTTTTCAGAATTTACTTAAACAGGGGAATTCAAACACATTTTTTGAATAAGAAGTTTTAATACATTTAATTGCCCACTATTTTACTCTTGGTAATATGTACACAATAAAAGACAAACTATTTGCTCAAATCCATGACTTCTCATTAAGAAAAAAGTTATAAAGCAGATTTAATATTCTCTTTACTATTCTGCTACAATTTACTCACCCGTATTCCATTCCAGTACAGTGTTATGATGGGTGAATAATACTGTTTTCGAAATGTGAGCAGAGCAATGGATATGTTTTTTATTCAAAATGAACATTTATATCCATCTGCATAGCATATGACTCATTATTGGACCATCCTCTGTGAGCAGTATTGATCTCTGTATAATTACATTCTAAACCACGACCCCTCCGGAAAAAAAAAAAAAAAAATGGCCAATTAAGCTTGACAGGTGACATTGCAGAGCCTTGTAGCACAAGAAGTTGCTTTTCTCCATGTTAATTAAACACCACAGCAGGACTTGGATAAGAAAATTCCTCTTCTAAATGGAGGAAATGTATGACTTAATTTAGTGGACTTAGTCAATTAGCCCAAACAAGCGATCTGTGGCTTTGCAATTGTATTCAAGTCGTTTTCTTAAAACGCTGGCTGTCTGTAGGACCAGTAAGGCATGCAGACATTGGAGAAAGAGAAAAGATTAGAACATTTGTAAATATCTGGCTTTGGCCAAATGATGATATATACATTTTATCAGCAGTAGATTTTTTGCAATAATTATACACAATACCATGCTTTTTATGTCTACATTTACATGAATCCTTCAAACTGACATATTTCAATGAAAAAGATATTAGTGATAATGATAATCATTGTATGCTCCCTGAAAAAGACAACAGATGATTAAATTGTGTAAGTCACTTCATAAATATAGTATCAGACTAGAGCTCCAACAGGTCAATTGATAGATACATGTTCATGTTGCATGTTTGCATATTCATGTCATCATGAAATCTGGTACTGTGCATTGTTTATAGTAATTACTGAAATACACATCATCTACATATAGTATATGAGAGAAAATCATTCCTATGCTAATTGTATTTAATGTATCTACTTGAAGGAAATCAAGGAATCAGAAGTAAATCTGAATAGTGTCATTACAATCTAATCTATTAGTGGCAGATACTATGAGTATATGATGCAATTCTATGTTGCTTTTATAAATCACTATTTGGCACTGCATGAACAGAATGACATACCAGTAAGATAATGTTGCTGCCGTAGATCATTGCGTGGCTCTGTGTACAAGTGAGTATTATATATGTATGTTGCTTTAAAGTGCAATTGTTCAATGGGTTTGCCGAAATGCACCCTCCCCCCACACAGACAAAAACCTGAAAAAGACATTTTGCAGACTAAACAATGCAGCATGTCAATTTTCAACTGCATGCTCAACCATAACACACAATATATTTTTAATATGGAATTTTGCTCCATAAACAGATGCCATCTATGGTCCCTCTCTCTCTGATGTAAATATCTTCTGTTCCTCAAAAAAACAGAATAATTCCCAATTTGCCTCTTTTCCTGTTCATTCCTGGGTTTGCTTGCATTTTTAGGGCAGAGAATAGGGACTGAAATCTATGTAAGTCAAGCAGATTGCCGTCATAACATAGAGGAGATGCTGGGAGCCATGCACAGACCCTCTGGGCAGTGACGCTGTCATGAGCAATCAGGACCATTTCTCTGTCCGCATCAACAGCTCTGAGCCCTCATCTGTGTATAAAACCACAGGTATGAGCATTGTCCATTAAAGGGTTGCATTAAAGGGTTCAGTCTAAATTTGTGTGCAGAAGTACCAGGTCAGAGCAATTAATTGGACATTTGTCATCTGTTATTCAGTCAGGGCTGACAAAGGCCTGCAAAGGCCCACCGGGCATTTAGGTCTTGACCTTGAAGCGCTCGCACTGATCAAAGCCTGCGTCCAAGTGAGGCACAGCCATGTGGATGGATGGTTAAATGGCTCTTGTCTATTAATTGCTCTGCCAGGGCAGAGAGACCAAGATGGAGGAGGGATGGAGGAGGAAGGTCCTAACCCCTCCCCTTCAAAAGAGGCGGCACGTCAGGAATTAGGCACTGGCGGGCAAATCTGGCATGTGATGTTTAACAAAGCAATCGTTAACAAAGCCATGCACCAATATAGGAGACTTTTCAAAGGAGGCTATTAAAATATAGGTGCCAACACCTGATACAGTTCAATATGCAATGGGTGGAAAGTGTGATTCTTCCATGAGCAGATAATGTAATGCTTTCCCTTTGGGAAATGATGGGGGATGAAGGCTTAGGCAGACCTCAGTCCAGCAGTGTGTAGGCTGTCAGCTTCTTTGTTTGATGCATCTTGGGTTGGAGATTGAACACATAAATTAAACCCCTGGGACAGTGGAACTGAGTAACCCACAGCAGTCAGATAGATGGGGGGTCTAGGCTGGGGGAGGTGGGGGTAGGTGCTTAGGGTTTATATGGAGTGTGGGCCTGTTTTCAGTTGAATATGTCAGCATAATCAAGACCACATGAATGTTTTTTTTTCTACTGTTAATTTGAAGAAACACTAGTGTTTAGAATTGTACCAAATATTATATGGATGCTTGTCTTTTTGAGCCTCTCTGTTACACTCACTGCGTTGTATATGCCATTCATCACAATGCAGCCAGAGATTATGGATTACTACCTCTGTGCAGGAAGGAGACAAGACAGCTAAAGGGACTGGGATTCTTAATCAAAACCCTGCATGATTGCCTCCTTGTCCTAGCCTTCCATGACAGCTGAGGTAAACTTGCTGTTGTGAATTTTCAACTTTAGCCATCAAGCCTTGAATCACTCTCTTTCCAGACACCCAAACAGACTATTTCAATGTTTAATCAATGGTAGTTATAAATTTAAAAGACAGTTACACCTGATGTTCTTATCTGCCAAGATACATATAAAAATACTATAAATCCCATGATATAAGAGGAGCAGACACTACTGCAATGATCTGAGACACTGAGCTCTTAGCCATGTGCTTATTCATCGTAGTCAAGACCAAAGCTAATTCTAAAACAAGAGCAACAACAAAACAATCCTCAAGGAATAATGATGTTCAAGCAAACTATTTAAAGAAGCACAGTTTGGCAAAGACAGTGAAATATAAGAACACCTGTGCTTGACTCCACTTTCAGCACATAAATTAAAAATAAACATAGTGTATTCAATGGCATGTCACAGCATGGAGTGGCATTACCGGGCAGTTTGGGGCTTCTATTTTGCATTTGTTTTGTTTTGTTTTTGACGTGTTAATTCTTTGGTAGCATGATACTCTTTTTAAATATTGTTTGTATTTTGGTGATAATGCAATTTCAGAATCACTAGTTTCAAAGCAGACAATGAAACCCCTCAGCTCTGTCTTCTTTTAACAGCATTACTACCTTCATGTGGCAAACGGCACACAATGGGGGCCTTTTCAGGGGGAGAGCTGTCATATTTTCTGTAAGCAGCATGCATTAATGATTTTGACATTCTCTGAAAAAGCAAAGCACTGCATCCTGCTGATTTCAAACTCGGTGTCCTTGAGACAAGAAGGCCAGAATCTCTCAATGGAAAAGAAGTGGGGTGTCAAAGAAGACTATGAGAGGGAAGAAAAAAAAATTAAAGACATATCACACTTTATTCCAAGCAAATGAAAGTAATACTAGCCAGAGTTGGACCCTGGACACCAGCAAGACAAACTATATGTACAAAACAGTAAGGTATGAAATGGTTACCATGAGAACTCATTTGCACTTCATTGCTGTGGATTCCACCTATATCAGTGCAAGGAAAGGGGTGTAGTTTGTCTTTCCTTGGACAATCATGGGTTCACAGGCCACCAAGGACTAGGGTCCTGAAATTCTGAAGCACAAAATAGAAATCAATTGGTGACTGCACTGAAGAGGATGAGAAAGAAACCACTGTAGCTGCTCTCCTTGCCCATGAATTCGCCAGTTTGTTCCAGTCTGATTCACTGTCTGTCTGGCGGACTCAGAGCCTGTCCTTGGATAAGATATTTTTCCTGAAAGCAGGTGCCTGAGTGGTCGCTCTGACATGAGATATATAGACAGGCCAGGAAAAAAGTTCATTCCAGACACATCAAGAAATATTGAGGCAAAGACTGGGGGAAAAAGCACATCCAATAAATATCACGAAAAGGATTCTATGCTCCCGTACACCACCACCCCCTAGGTCATTTTCTGCCTTAAAATAGGCTAAATTTCACACACACACACACACATACACACACACACACACACTCTTCTTCCATAAACCTTCATAGACTGAAGCCTAAATAAATGAAAACAAAACAAAACAATGGAATATGACACACAGGTCTGCTAACACTGGATGAGAGAGCGTTGCTGCACAAGACTAAAAAAATGTTTAATAACATTTTGAAAGCACACTTCTGATTCCACTGTAGTCCATAATAAAGAGGGGATTGCTGACTACAGGTGAAAACAATGAACCTTGGTCTAATATATGGTCCAACTTAGACCCGCTTTATTAGTTATAGAAAAGTAAAATGGCAGCCATGATAATGGATTACCTCCTGTGTTATAGTCAAGATAGCATCAAATCACTTTTAAATTCTTCATTGGGATGTACAGTGCCTCTTAGGTTCTGGTTCCTACAGTTTACTGGCGTATTCTAATGTGCCAGAACAGTTCAAAAGCATAGTAAACTCCATCAGTTAATATCAAAGTTGGGGCCAATTCCATTTCAATTCAGTTAATTCAGGAAATGAACTGAAATTCAATTTATGAATTGCAAATTGCCCATCTGTTTTTATGAAGATTTTTCAAATAATTCTTTCAATTTAAATTTATATCTTGAATTGACTGACATGAAATTTACCCCAAGTCTGGTGAGCAAAACCAAAACCTGCAGTCCACACAGTCCAATGTTATAACTCACAATAAGAGCCAGGTTTTGCTTGATTAGTTGTGCCTTCCATGTATCGGGCACACAAAGACCAATGAGCCCTTACCTAGACTCCATTAGGATGATGCCTTGGTCCAATATTGTGCTCATGTAAAGTATAGCCTGAGCTCCACTACTGCACAATTGTGCGATCAATAAAACCAACTTGAAAAGAAGAAGGAATTAAAGTTACCAAACAATCTAGTGGTACAATTTCTCATACTGATCAATGCCTGTGTACAAAGGACGGGGACAGGGAACATCTGAGAAGAAATGTTAGGACATTGCATTACAATTCTCGTGTATCAACTGCCGGCTATTCAAAGAAATTCAACACATTATAGTATGTACTGTGCTTGACACTGGCCTCTGTTCAGCCTGACTGCATGCAGTGTGTTTTGCCTTTGTTGACTTGGATTGATTTTTTTTAAAGCAACTGTTTTCAGGTTTTCATCATATTAGTTAGAAATATGGAGCAACACTTCAATAAATTTAGGGCAAAACTCATTGCTGGGGCAATGGTGGGATCTGGTGTGTTGTATTTACCATGATTTATTAATTTACATGACATTATTTGATTGGTTATGAAGGGCAGTGGCCTTGTGGTACAGTTTCATTCTAATAACAGCTGGTTATGAGGGTTCAGTCTTCATACAAACACTACCAAAAATTCAACAGTGCCACTGCTTCTCTTTTGGCACTCAGCTTGAAAGAAATTGATTGGGCGTAAGGGTTCTGCAATAGACTGGTGTTTTGTCCAGAGGGGATAGATGCACAACAAGCTGCTTCACACCACTGAAATTGTGATAAGCAATGGCTGTATGAACCTCCCAGTCTCAAACATAATTTAGCTTAACAGATGACCTTAAACTTACAAAGTTTTCAATTTTACACACACTCCAAGTGTATGTTTGAATACCCTGTTAAGTTCTTTGGTAAAGCTGGGACTCGAATCAAATCTGCAACATTTTGGTCACAAGTGTAGCTCTGGAAACATCACATCACTGATCTACTCTTTGCTTGTATGTGTGTGTGTGTGTGTGTGTGTGTGTGTGTGTGTGTGTGTGTGTGTGTGTGTGTGTGTGTACATAAATGCTTGTGTGTATGGACATTTATTCAAATTGCTTTTAACCTTCCTTTTTTTTGGCTATGTGGTATAATGGTAAGGAGCAGACTTTGTGACCCAAAAGCTGCGAGTTCAGTTGTTAACTCAGGCACTGCTGTTGTATCTTTGGGCAAGGTATTTAACCTAAGAATTGCCTCAGTAAATATCTAGTTGTAACATGTGTAATTTGTTCAAGATAACCATTTGTAGCAACAATAAAAGCAGGCATTTAATTTGTTATCCTTAGGGTTACCCATCCAAATTAGCTCACCACCATTATCAGTAAAGCTCCAAGTCAAATATCAAGTTTTGTATCTATCATATCAAACATTTCTTCCACAAAACATTTTGTTAAACACTAAAACACTCTTACATACAATGTACAGCTATTTTATATACAGTGTGTTTTTATGGTATTTTGCCAGAAAAACATTTTCTAACAAGGCTATGACAGATTCTGTATTTTGTTGCAACCATTGTAATGTTAAAGTGGGGAATACTCATTTCTAAACACTGCTCCATCTTAAAGCAACACGTTCAGTGCAAACTGGGACCATTCTGACAACAAAACAGAAACCAAATACGACAGCTAAGGCAACCTCAAGCGTAAAAATGGAAACTGCATTTTGTTTCAAGGGGAAATGGTTGTAAGACTGTTTTTTTTTTTTTTTCTGAATGTGACTCATCAACATTGTAATACCGCCACGTCAAGTCTTTGAGTGGTAAACAGAGAGGGTATGACACATTCCAGAGCAAGCCCTGTTGAAGAAACATTTACGAATCGGAATGGGGAATGATACATTATATACCTCGCAAGCTGTGAAAAACTTCAGTTGTCAAAGAACATGGCACAATTATCTTGATGCTTTGTTCCATTACTGTGGAGGCCAAAAAAAGCGTACTGTTGCATGTAGATCATTGGAAGATGGTACATGGTATTTGCTGGGTTATGCTTTTTCCGCAGGAAGTCTGGAACATCTAAACTCCAGGAACAGCTGTAGTCACAGGTTACAGCCTGCGAGTTGTTGAGTCACCTCCAAACAAGCACACCTGCATGAATGGTTCCCTTGTGATCAATTTAGAGAGAATGGAAAATGGGATGCATAAATTGTGGATGTGACCTAACTTTAACGCATTTAACAAAATAAAGGTGGGTACCATGTTGCAAAGGACAGAAATGTGACATGGAGACATTGTTGAAAGTGTGACAATTAGGGAGTCGTGGTGCAAAGTCCCAATGACATGCCAGATTAAATGGCTGTTACACAACTGTTCTGTGTTGGTTGAAATAATAGTTACCAAGCTCAGCTCCATCTCAGCAGGGTTTGGGGGGTTAGGAGTAGGTAGAAGTAGAACCCAGCTGCACACCCTACTATAGATTAAGGATGAACACTAAGCTAAACCAAAACCAAAATGAAGTCCCCCATTGCTGTGACATTATGAATTGTTCTGACACATTTCAATTAATTGTTTACACATTTCCTGTATGAGAGACAGTAAATTTAGTCAGGTTGCACATCTGATTGAAATTGTATTAAGTTATTAAACACATTATTATTTTATCATTATTTGTTGATGTATTATTATTTGTAAATGAAGGTGCATTTTATGGTAGGCTGAATCCCCACTCGTGGGGCACCATTCAGTATGTAAAATCGCAGCGAGCAGTATAAATATGATAAGCACTTTGAAGACATAAACTAGGACTAGGATATCATATTGTACGAAGTGAATCGTAGCCTGCTGTGTGGTGTGTGGTCCTTCATTGTCGTATTGAGAATGTGCAGTCTATTAATAATATTCAACATTGTAGATTTTAGGTCCTTTTGAAATGTTAGCTTTTACCAGTAATTCCATTATACGTGGGCATTTTTCATTATACTGTATCCGACCAACGGACGTGTCAACAGTCTTTTATACTGTGGCCGGTCTTTCATCCATCTCGTTTCATAACACCGTGATCCGTGGTCATGCATACCCTGTTTTAAATAACGTGATTAGAGCAATATGCATATCCACGAACAATGTCCTTTCTTGAAAAAAATCTAGTCTTTATTTTAACGAGTGGAGATACAACAGCGACCTCATGAGCTTGCGTGTACACTATGCTGTACCATTGAAGTGTGATAAAGAGTCAAACTGCGTGGCATTTGTTGTTGCTGTTGTTGTTGTTTTCGCTTTTTTTACAATAAAGATATTCCTTGTTTTATTATAATGAAGTCGCAGGTTTAAAATATTGCTCATTTCCCCCTCTGTCTTGAGCGAGATAGACGTCTTTACAAAAGCTTTGACTAATTACTGTGAATAAAATTCAATTTGTAGATGAATATGTCTGAAAAGGCATTGTAGTCCTTCTGAACTCTCCACACCGATCGAATGGTTAACCTATGCAATACCGAAACAGTTTTAGTTTAAAACATTTTAATTTTGAAAAAAATATGGCATTATAAAACCCTCAAGTATTTTGGTAAGCCAGGAATATCTATGAACACAGTATCACGAATCATTTCACAACATGACTTTTGCAGCATAAGCACGAGAGCGACGTTAATTGGTCATGCTTATCCGCATCTGAATCTCTGATTGTTTACAATTGGCACACTGTAAGGAGAACAAGAATATTAAGAATATGTCTTTGCAGATATGTGAAATCTGCATCAGTCATAAATACTCCTGATGTCCATTAACAATCAAATGATAAAAACACATGCATATATGGTTTCTCGACCTTTTTTGTCCGTTTCTGTTTTGTAGTAGTTGGAAACAAATACAAACCCTTACTGCGTTTTGACAAAAAATAGAGAAATGGCACTTTGAATATATTCATGTATAATTTTATATATGTATATATTTATATTTATAACATTAAAGAAGGGGTCGAATATGCTTCTTTGTAAATATGATACGGATCCCAGTGAAGTGTTGAGACCATGCGAATCATGCAGGTATGGTAGTCATTTATATACATTACATTCATGCGCTCGTGCAGCTTTCCCGACCGAGTCTTCTTTCTCAGATGTTACGTCTGATTGCGGCAAATATCTGTACTGGAGAGGGTCTATAGCTACATATATTACAGTTGATTCAGTAGCGGACACTCACTGACACTACAGTCAACTGAGGCGAACAAAAATAGGCTACATCCGACAAAGCGAATAAGAAGCTTTTAACATTTGTCTTCAAATGTCAGTGGAACAGTTCACAGTAGGGTTATAATTTTACTGTTCATATTCCGCTTTTTTTGTATTTTCTCATTCTCCACTACACGCTACTGATCGGAGAGTGCGTGGGTACCACAGTCATAAGCTCTGTGGGAACCGTCTGCGTGGTAAGGTCCACTGTGCCAGTACGATGAGTCGCACACTGTCTGTAAGGAATTGATCTCTGACGCTGATGAGTTGCCATCTCTTCGCTTTGATCTCTTACGATTCCGCAAGATAAACACAAGCATCCCAACAACTGTGAACGCAGATGTGACAAAAACCAGCAGCAGCCCAGGGACCAAAACAGAGATGGATACTCTGCTCGGCTCGAGATACGAGTTAGAGCGAGTCCCTGCATCTGCGGCAAAAGTACTGTTTTTAGACATAGACGTAGGGGAGATTTTGTCGTAGAGCTGAGGACACAACACATCGTTTCCGAGCAGCCGGAAATCTTTTTTCCAGAACTCCTCGGGAGATTCGCATTTTAGATCACTCACGATAACATCTGATGCGAGCTTCTCAGTCCATTGCTTGAACGGTACAATGTTACAGGTACAATCCCATGGGTTACCATGCAAATCAATCTGTATAATAGACATAAGCTGATCTAAAACACCGGTCACCGGCAGAAACGTAAAATAATTGTTATGCAGGCTAATTCTTGACAAGGAAACTCCAAGGAAAACATCCACTGGCAAGGATTTTAACAAATTATTGTTGAGGAACAGGACTCTCAAATTGGGCATGGGGTTGAATGTGCCAGCCATAACAAGCTGTATGTCGTTATATTCCAAACTGAGATATTCCAGGCTCTGCAGTCCAATAAACATCTCCATAGTAAGGGTATCCAGATAGTTCTTATCGATGTACAGCCATCTCAAGCGGGTAAGGTTTTGAAAAGTACTATTTTCGATCAATTTGATATTGTTACCCCCCAAATCGAGAAGGTTAAGATTTTGATGTCCAACGAAGTGATTCTTTTTTACAGTGTGGATGTTGTTGTCTCTCAGATTTAGCTCGTGGACATTGATTGGTTTGGGTTTCAGATTAGCTATGTTATCTATTTTCTTACCCTCGCAGTTAACCCTCAGACCTTGACTGGGTTCGGGCAGTTCGCAGCTACAAGATAGCGGGCAGGAGGCGTTGTACGGTCGTTCGCTCTTCCCGTTTCCAGTGACCACAACCGTGGGTTTGGTTTTCAGCTGCCAGTTTTCTCGTGATTTTGAACGTCCCTTGTGTCCAGATTCAGGTGTGGGAGACTCCAGCACACGAGTGACCTTATAAGGCGTTGGAATGGGTCCAAGATCGGAGGTCTCGTCCTGGGTAGGAGGCGCAACTAAACTCGAGTCAACCCCGTTCTTTGAAGGACACAGATCCATTTCTGATGTCTCGTTTAAGTCGTTCCCTTGCAGTCGTGTCGGGGCCTCACAAATGACCCTCCCGATCAAAGCATTCTGTGGGATATTCTCAAGCCATTCCTTCAGGGAAACGAGGTCACAGTTGCAGTCCCACGGGTTATCCTCCAACAAAATCTCCACTATCCCCGGTATTTGCTCAAGAATTCCCTCATAAGGCAACGTCTTAATTCTGTTCCCACGGAGGTCGAGATGGGTTATCGGAACATGTTGAAATACATTGTTTGGAAGTGCGCTAATGAGGTTATCGTTTAAAATTAAAACTTCAAGTTTATTTAAGTCCCTGAACACAGCTGGGTCAATATCTCTCAGCAGATTAAAATCAGCCTGTAGGTATTCCAGGTCGTCCAGTCCTAAAAACGTACTCTTTTTGAAAGATCGTATTTTGTTGTTATTTATGTGTAATCGTTTAACAAGCTGCAATCCAAGGAAAGCTCCCGGAACAATGTCGTGCAAACCGTTGTTTTCCAAATGTAAGCTAACGGCATTGTAAAAGTTCGCAAACTCATTGGGGAACAGTCTGGACAAAGAATTTCCATGGAGCAATAAATGGTAAAATTGAGAACTTGGGCCGGTCAAATGATGCAGATTAGAAAAGCTCCTTTTTTCGCAGTCAATGTGCAAATCGCCTTCTATTTCATTGCAGGAGCAGATCTGTTCTTTACAAATGTCCCTTGTAACATTTCCAGTAGCAACACAAAGAGCCGCCTTCAGCAACACAATCCAAAGCAGCATTTTCAATACGAACAATTCATCCCCGATTTCAAGACATGAATGCGATTAACGAATTGAATTGTTTTTGTCAGGGATTGTGAAAATAAATTATTCATCCGTCTAAAAAACACGACGACAGTCAGTAATTACATTCGTGATCATCTATCCAGCTATGCGCAGACATGCACTTTTAGTTCAAAATGCCCACAAAAATTCATTACACCGAATTCATCCTTATGTTTAGAACCTCATTACGTTTTGGGAAAGAATGGAAAACAATAAAACGCAACATTGCCCAGCACATTTTGGTCTCGGCTCGATAATGACTGACCTTGCAAATTTTACAATTTCGCGATGTTCTTGCTGTGGCGATGTTTTCAGTGGGTGCTGTTCTTCTCCCCCGGTGCTGAAATCACGCCCCAGACTAAGATTTACCACTGATCGCAATGCATTGTAAACAAAATCCGCAATCATTGCATCTTTTCTTTCTTTCTTCTTGTTCCCCTGCTCTCTTCTTTGTCTTTTTAATCACAAAGAGGGTTACCAAGAGGCTCCGCTCGTTCCAGCCTGCCGCTCGCTGGAAGATCTGACACCCTCTGCTGAACTGCAATGGCAAAAATCCATCTGCTGGGGGAATGCTGTAGAAAAAAAGGGAAAAAAATCAATCCACATGCAGGGCAAGCGTTAAAAATGTACATTAAAATCTGTCGATCTGTTCGTGAGTCCTTGTCTAAATGGATTACCTTGGAACGGAGAGTTTTGTGTTTTATCTCCTCTCTTTTAGACGACCAGATTCACCGTTCACATACATGCATTTAAATGTTGTGCGTGCGCTCTGTTTATGTTAAAGTGGGATACATAATGCCTTGCTGATGTCATAGCGATAATCCAGTTTGAAACTGAGGTAAATATTACGGTCGCTGTATATCTGCAATGACTGTTCTCATGTAGAATAATTTATAATATAGGTTGCGCCAGGCGTGGAATACAGGTGTTGCTTTCAGTGTAGCTATTACTTTTTGAAGCAGGGAACTGCAGTTGAATGCGGTGAAATAACTATACACGACACAACAAACCAACCAGCGAAAGATAGTGACTCCGGTTGAAGTTTCAACAAAACAGAAATCTATCTTTGATACAATGGCTTGTCGCGATTTTAGAAAATGAATCGGTTCAGTGGTTTATCTGCTCTTGAATAGCTCGTAGACTCTTAAGAAATGGTGCGTTGAGTAAATGCATTTCGTAGTTCGAATTACGTACTAGCTGCATGGTTGTCAGGTTCTCAAGACCCCATGTTCCTTTACACTAGAGATGTTAGAAATGAAACTTCATTTGATCCCCCTGTATTTATTGCAATTCAGAACACACGGTAGACTATACACCTCAGCTGTAATATGGAAATGTTTAACATCATCGTATTGAATAACTGAATGATTCACTAAAAAGAAGCCTATCAGTTTAATTGAATTAGATCGTTTGCAAGTACCCACATGCATAGCTGTTTCAAATCACACACTTAGTAATTAATCGTACGTTTAACGTTATCTGTGAGACTGGGGGCCAGGATGTGGGGATCGTGGAATTCATGTATATAATTGCAACGTAACTAAACAGTGTTTTGTGTTTTGTTTTGCAGTTATTGTCAACAGATTGCTTTTATTTCTGTCGCTAAACTGATGACTTATGTCTGGTGTTTCTGCAGACAAATTCGGTTTCTCGGGAAAAGACGTGTTTAAGAGGCTTTGAAAAAGCTATCATTGGCGATGCTTTAATGCTATCGCAGTTAAGACATTACTACATACATACTGCACCTCTTGTGAATTGGAATACAATCACATATACAGACAAGGGGCGCTCTTAATTTCTTTGTGAAATGAGATGTGCCACGTTCGTGAAACTGTACAACTGAAATATGCGGTTAAATAACTGCACCTTTTATTTAAAGCGTAATGTTCAACTGGTCTCGTTTGTTACACATAACACCCCCAGTTATTCTAATTTTGTGAAATGCAGCAATGTGGTGTGCTCATTGAATCGAACCAGATAAGTAATGTTTGCGATGAAAGAGATGAAAGAACCGATTTGAAAATGATAGATGTGGTCTGAAGTGTGTCCATCTTTAAACGATAACGTCTTGAGGAGAGTGACGTATCTTCTTGTCATATGTATCATAAACTAGAGACGTTTATGGATTCATGGTGAAACTCTACTTCACGGCATTCCCTCTGTGTTTCCAGCAGAACATGCCATACTCGGACAGAATCAACTATGTCAGGAGCAAGAAAGGAAATTAACGTTTTACGTTTGATTTACAATAAAATACAAGTACAGACATAAATTTAAAGTGACGTGCAAGAAAAAAAGTTCTTGGATTTTGACGCATCTGATGGTTACAAAAAACTATTTTTGGCACCTTTGCACCTTTTTAACATGACCATCCTGAACTGGTGAGTGTCCAGCGACCACAGGAAACAACAATACCTGTGGGAAGGAGATTCCTTTCAATCTGATTGGGCAATGCATGCAGGAGCATCATGCACCAGGAAGACTGGCCAATGAGGGGCACCCTCCAACAGATGATCCTGTCATTTCTCTGCAGACAGCTCTTCTCAAGTGGTTTCTCTCACATCTCAGCACAGGAGAGTCACACGGCTTAGGTACTAAGTCTGCCAAAATAAATCCCAACGACTCAGGTAGAAGAATTTGGGTATATAGTATAGACTATGACACCTGTAGGTTTGTAGACTCTTCTTAAAATGATCGAATCAGATCTGTTCATTGGTTAGTATCGGTAGCACCAATAATATGCCTATGTCCGGGTGCTTTGTGTCATAGCTTATTAGCTAGCTGTAGATACAATTTGGTGGCAATATACGTGGCATTCTGTTTATGTGGTAACTTGAATGACCATTTAATTTTCATATGGCTGTATGTTCTTGCAGATAGAAATAGATAGCTGGGCATTTCATTAGTTTAAGTTTTGTCTGTGTAGCTACATGTATTAATACTTAGGATTGTTTTCAAAATGGTTTATCATACAAAACAAAAAAGATAACTACAGTATATAGTATTAAGGTAATTTGGGAAGGCCCGCTCATTCTCAGCATTTGCTCCAGTGGTGGAAAGGCTACCTCTTTCCATCAGGGCGGCAGAATCACTTACCGCCTCCCATCGTCTCCTGGAGACTCACCGCTTCAGACTGTACTGACGTTCAGCCAACAGGGACTTGGTTTAATCTGTCAGTTGAACACTGGCTTTAAGGACACTTGTCTGTTTTGTCTATGACAGCACTTACTCCCCTTGTTATGACAGCACTTAGTCCTCTTGTGGCAGTGTTTCCCACAATGGCACTATATTTCAAGGATGGCACTAATGATCCAGTATGTCTGTGGCTAATTGCCTAAGCTTATTGAATGCACTTGTATGTCTCCATAAGAGCATCTGCCAAATGAATGGATGTAAATGTAAATATAATGTTTTTTTTTTGTTGCATTGTTATGTTTTGGCAATGTATGATCGTGCTTTTGAAGTTACACTTAATTTCAAGTTGATGCTGTACTTGTTGGATAAGATGGCTCTGTGTTCCTGTTTAGTTAGTTGTATTTTGCAGGTGATGCTGCATCTTGTTTGCAGTTTCTATTCTGCACTCTACATCTTCTTACCTTGGATAGGGACATCTGTAAAAATAAAGAGATAAATAAATAAAAATAAATAAATAAATAAATACAGATATAAACAAATAAAATGCATCCATGATAGTCTGACTGCTTGTGGGTGTCACACAGTGAACTTGCTATTAGCGCCACATTTTAATGTCCTATTAGTAGGCAGATGAGGATGCTGTACTACCCCTAGTTACAGCATGTCAGGTAAGTAGATGGTTATCATGTAGGCTCATCACTGATAAAAGGTCATTCTTTAATGCATTAGTAAATGAATCAAGTAAAACACAAATGAAACAAAGCAGGGAAACTGACCACACAATAATCCTCTTTTTCCCAGGTGCTGTAATTGAAAACCATACCAACAGGATTTGATGTTTATTTTTGGTGTTTTTTCTTTGTACACTTTGCTTGGAGAGAGGGCAGTCAGGGTCGGTTTTAATGATGCACATCTGGTGAATCCATGGTCATCTTTACCACAAATTGTAAAAGGAAATGCCACAGAAAGACACAAATTAAATTAAGAAATACATTAATAATTATGAAACATTCAGATCAGAAATGTAAAAATAATTTAATTATCTCCATTGAATTTGTCTATGTCTGCCTACATTGCACAGACTTCATCAGATTTCATGGTTAGAAATGTCTCAGTGCAGTAGGTAATGCAGAATTAGTTCATACCATTTATAAAACTGTTTTTGTTTTCTTCACAATATCAACATTTGTGGAGTACTTAAATCTGATATGCAGCTGTAACAAGGAGAAAACAACATTGAGACAACACTGGGCACTAAGTAATGCTGTAAATGTCTTTGTAAAATGCTAATTAGATCTTTGCCCTTGGCAATCAAGCCCTCCATTGTAATTCTAATTGAAGCTGCATGCCACCTCCTCCTCCTCCACACAAGTCTGCTACTTAGCTTTCAAAAGCAGTTGAAGTGTTACAAAAGTGATGTCCACTCCTGGTCCAGCAGGTCCATGGTCTTCACATTGTTTGTGTCAAGTCTGTGGCAATCATTTGTTAAATTGCATATTTTTTTCTGTTTCTGATCAGAAATAGTTTCTTTACCCTGAGTGTTATTGCATGTATGCAGGAACCAGCAGTTGTACTACCATGGGCAAGCAAGCAAACCGTGGCTTTAGTTTACAGAATGTCACCTTTTTAGGAGCTGCTGATACAAAAGAAGAAAGAAACATTGACATTTACAAAGCATAGGGGAAGCACAATGACCATAGCAACAGTAACTACTGTACAGCTTCAATTGTCTCAAACTGTATTTACCTTCAGGTGATCCCATGTTGAAGCCAAACTCTGAGCACTGTACAAACTCAGACAGATCAGTGTAAGGTACTGCCCTACCTCACAATAATGGACGGTAAGATGCATTACAACCACCAGCTGACATTTGGAACCACAAATTCCATGCAATCAGTACTCCAATGAAATAATTAAGAGGTGAGTTCATACAACGGCCAGAAACATTTGAATCTCGATCTGACCCCATTGTCTTGAACCAATATTTCTCGATCCTGGTCCTGGTGAGTGAACATTCAGTAAGGTGGTTTCTGATCTAATCTGGACTGCTTACCCCTTAACAAGTGTCAACGTATTCATTTTTTAAGATATGCGTTGTTGGAAATGTGTTTGTTCTGTAGAGTTTGATAACTTAACTGTATGTATCCTGACTACCATGCACCATACTGTTAATTCTTGTTGTGTTCTGGTTATCATGTGCCATGTGGTCAGCATGTAGTTTGTGGGTCCACACTAACTTGTTAGCCATTTCTTCAACATACCCATTCTCTGAGAAACTGTCTAATCATTTGTTTGGGTCGTGGTGGGTTGTGTTAGGCCACCAAAACAAGACCAAATAACAGACAAGAAACGGCCAAGAAATGCTCAGGACAACCATGAAATTCAGGGTTAGGGTGATTCATGCCATGCATGCAATAATTTCAGTCATGGCAGCTGATACCTAGTAGGCAGCTTGAGCTGTTACATATAACATTTCACTGTTTTCCATAGACATGCACACATGCATACATAATGAAATAAAATAATAGTTAAATGGGGTACATAATTTGAAATAGCTGAATAAATGCATAATATTAAATAGAGTTTTAAGGAACGTCTTTGTAGTACAAGCATCTTTGCATGGCATTGTTACATTGAACATGTGTTCTTGATTGTTTTGTAACCTGCAATCTGCTAAAGCCTCCCTGTGGTTTAAAATACATAAAATATGCTTCTAAATGCTTTTGAATGTATTTGTTTGTTGACTCCTCCATTCTGGAATGTTTTGAGTTTCTTTTTTAGCATTCAGTTCCTTTGCAGTAGAATTATTCATTAGCTAGGTTGTGTTCTTTCTAATCAATAAACAAAATTTGAATGGTTAACCATGCTACTTGAAATATGTAGGTAGAATTTTGCATGTTTAATCTTTGGAGCTGGAGTTAATAAAGTGTATTTGATTGCTCCAATATCTGTATCCTTTTTAATTTCACCAAAGGTTTGAATATCCTAAGTCATCTTTCTCTTGTTCTGTTTTGATTTTGTTTGGCAGAATTGAGTAAAATTTAAACTATGACAATTAATTTATATTCTTAGTAACAAGTCACTAATGACATCACAATCATTATCAAATAGAGTACCGAGGTGGGTACGTCATCATTGGTTCTTCGCTGGTGTAGGAAGTAAATTCCCTATGGAAAATTACGATGGGCTTCACACACTATCCATCTTTACTCAAGTTCGGATTCATTTCAGGAGCTGGGAATTTCCTGAATTAACCTGTGCAGTGTGCAAATGTTTCAATATTTTCCAAAAAATGTTAAGTTCGTTTTGTAGTCCACTTTTCAAATGACATATCCAATAGAGCAATGCGGGGGCAATGTCCTGACAAATCAGATACCACCATCTTATCCGGGCATTCTGGGATCTTTAGTTTAGAAAACCATTGGCTCTGAGAAAACCCAGCTAGGTTTGCTAGTGGAAGACACAGTAGCAAAGACAATGACAGTTGGTAGTTTGCTAGCTAACAAACAATCGTAATCATTATAAAATGGTTCAGTGCTTTGTACTGGACTGCAGCCACCGTACATATATGAACGACTGTAAATTTTTCAGGTTTCCAAAATACATTAAGGAAACCGTGAAGGTTATCTCTAAGCACACCATCAGAGAGATGTCTATCAAATGTAGCTACCTGAATGTGCATTTTCATTCAAGTCGAGTGCCCAAATCTACACATGTAAGCAGAATTATCTTTTTGCTTAAACATCAAGGTGCTTCTGACTCTGTAGATATTTCTCAAAGGCTTCGGGCATTTTTCATCATTCAAAATCGTGGGCTAACAATCAGTCCACTTAGCAAGCTCGATGGGTGATGATGTGGTAGCCTGACTTTGCTAGCTAGCTGGTTAGCTATGCTACCTAACGTTACACTGGCCTACACTCAGCGACACCCTGTAGGTCTTATCCCTCATGCTCGCCCTGACCAAACCGGTGATATGGCCCTCAAAACAACTGAATTCCTCCACATGCCCTGATTTGTAATGGTTTTTGCCCCACTGAAAACTTTGGGTCTCATCCTTAAAGAAGAGGAGAATATGGCTAAGCGACACCATTGCTGCTAACGATAAGCTTGCTGTTGCTGATAGCGATGACTGCTAAAAACGAGCTTGCAAGTTAGCTGCTAGCAATGATTAGCCACACTCTAGCTAGCAAGGCCGGAGAGCGGGAATGAGAAAGCTCCATGGTTTCATGGGACGTGTAGTTTTTAGTCCGTGGTTGTACTAGCATATAAGGTAAAAAAATAAATTATGTAAAATTTAGCTCAAAAAAATTAAAATAAACATTACAAGTCGCAAGTTAGGATTACAATATATAATCCAGAAATTGATGGTAAGCCATAAATCACTAGAAGTACTTTAAAAGTGCGTTTTAAAAAATGTCTATGACTAAAATGAATGGGGAATTTCACTTCCGACACCAGTGTGACCTTGGTACTCCATATACACTGGCCACAGTAACAAAAAAGAAGGGTACAATTTGTATTTTTATAAAAATAGATAGATTATATTTTCTATAATTAGCAGTCTTGGTAATGCAATGTAAATGTACATGCAACACTCCTACCATAGATATCAAGTCTAAATTATTTTCCTCATCTTACAGTTGCCATGGTATCAGTCTTCAGTGCTCAGTCTCACTGCTCAGTCTATTCATTGCAATACATCAGCCCAGTAAAATAACGCACAAATAAGAGATCCACTTTTCCCAGAGTCTGATTTCCAGACAGTAGGAGGGAAGAAAACCTGTAGTGTTCTACAGGTAGATATTGCTTTTATGATAGAGCTCAGTGTTTTATAAAATATAGACCCTGTTAAACTGTCTTAAAATGAGTCACTGCTCATTTGAGGAATACAAATAATTCTTCACTCACTGCCCATTTAAAGAATTTTAAAAAATGGCAAAAAGTTTTGAAGTGCATGTTGTATGCACTACACAGAGTTTTCTGCAGGAGAATAACACTGTAGTAAGTACACCTATCATTGAACCCGATTTAATGGAATGCATGCATTTAACATAGAACTGTTAGCACAGTGTCTAGAGACATGCAAGGTCTAAAGAAGACTGTCAGTTCAAAGGAAACTATTAAAAGCAAACCTGCTATTCTTTCTGCGATATATACTGAAACAGTATATGAAGTGCACAACAATGCTAACAACATGCAGGTTGCATCACAGTGCAGTTAGAAGTTAATTCTTTATTTTATATTCTTTATTTGAAAATACAGTACATGAAGATGAATACTGGGGACTGTAAGTTTTAAGATGAAATCATGCACATTATCTCAATAGCCCAAACTCCATTTTTATCTCTGACCCTTTAGGTAATTGCATGTGCTGTTCAGCGATGCGTATGTGAATTGTAGCCACACTTTACTTGGATATGCACGGGATGTATTTAACCACAGGATAAATTGGGTGGCACTTAGTAGAGTGCATACCTCCACCAGCCCTACCTGGGATGCTATCATCCCTAAAATCACATCATTTCTTCCCTGTCCCATAGGCAATCAGCACAGCACAACCAGGTTTCATTTAAAAGAGTTCATAATCTAACTGGTGCACAGACAGACACTGACAGACTGGCAGTTATATGTGCATACACAAACACACACACATGCGCAAGCATGCGCACACACACACACACACACACACACACACACACATACACACAAGACAAATTACACAAGCTCTGCTCCATTTACTTGTGGTGGGGGTATAGTAACTACACACTGCATACGGCTACAGTAGTGTCTGATTATTCATTTTCCTCTCTGTTGATTTCAACCAGCAACAATTAACTAGATAGGGACTCTTTAATTATATGTAACCTCACAGTCCTTGGAGATATCTAATAAGGATCTTATGACAAATCCTGTCTGATTGTAAGATAATCTGAAAATTACTCAGCTAAATGTGGGAGTGACCTTGAGTGTGTGATAAGTAAATTGTTTTTAATCAGGAAACTGATGCAGTCCCAACCGAGACTGATTTTCAAAGCTCTGGGAAAATGAAAGGCAAAAATGAAAGCATGGAATGTTCTAGTGCTTCCATCTTATCACATGACCTTATCACATGAGCGATCTCCACTGAGTAAGAGGTACAAAACTGACTGTGCTTTGTTACCTTGGGGGCTTTCTACAAATTTATCAGTCTTTTTTTTGGGGGGAACATGTACAAGGTTAATAAACCCAAACCTCTGTAGCTAGAATTAGACACACATCACAGGCTCATGCAGATCGAAAGTTCTGACCATCAAGGGCATATCAAAGGATGAGCATGAATAATTAGAACACAGGGGACTTGCCGTGGCACCAGGAGAGAACAGAAATGAGCACTGTGTGTCAAGGAAGAGTGATCCTCCACTGACACAAGCCTGTCCAACAGAAGCTAAATCGTCTGAAGTATAAATCAATGTAGGGTTAGGGTTCACCTGTTCTTGATTTCTCTCTGCACAGCTTCTAGTACAAACTTTTCTATCATGACACTCACATATTGCCATAAACAGGAGTGAGTTGGATGAAAATAGATGAGTGATGCATGGATGAGACAAACCCTCAATGCCATATACTCCACAGGGTGTTCATTCTCTTTGTATGTCTCACATACAAGTATATTTTCTGTGGGCCACAATCTCCTGGTGGGTGGTGACAGGGGTTGAGAAGTAATGTAGGTGCAGGTGAAAACAATCTTTTTTACAACCTCCTTATACATACAGATCAATCCACTTGCATTGGATCAATGACAAACAGTGTTTAATTGGTAAAATCTGGGGTATATATATTTGTAATTTGCATTTCTATAATGTAATGTGTTGTTACCATATGCGGTACATGCAGTATATACAAGTGGCAGCAAATACTCTCAATATGTGACTCACAATGTGACAGTAAAAGTATGCAGATATTTTGAATCCATTACAAGACCATACTGTTCATTAAGATGCATTAGGCCACTTTTGATTCAAAGAGGGCCTCGTAAAATTCATTGGCTCAATAAGTGGGTTATGGGCTTGGAGAATTTGGGAACCCCCTGTCAGAATGCGCTTGTCTTTGTCTCTGTCCACCTTAACTCCTAATAAACTACTCATAGGACATTCATAATGTGTTTCACCACATCCCTGATATGTGTACTCTCACATTCCCTGTGATTAATTAATTGCATTGTTTCAGCTGAAAATGGATTTCTCTTTTTTTCAGCTGGACCTCTTTCTCCATGTCTTATTTAATGGTGTATTGGAGCATTTGCATAATATTCTATTTCTGAGTTGCTAGTGATTTTAAATCTGGCACAGTGAATATTCAGAGGCACTATAAATTTTGTAATTTGTTTGGGATTATATTGTTAAATTGAATGTTTTAAAGCATGTAAATGCCATCAAGATTCTTCTGGTCAGGATTTTGGTTTAGTAATCTTCTCCAAAGTTTAATAACATTCAGATGTTTCAGTTCACATTTTTTTCTAAATTTAATTTGAGAGAAAGATTACTCTGGTCCAACACACTGGAATTATGCTATTTGACAGGTACTGTAACACAACGATTGTCTTGGTGGAAAACACATTTTTAGTATGCCATGTAACTCTTCCAGCTAATGACCTCTGTTTAATTAGTCCAATTATTTATTGGCATTAGTTAACCTAAAATAAAATTAAAATATAATTAATTAAATACTTGCAAATTGAGAACATGTAAAATAATATCTTGTAATAGATGACAAATTTTTGAACATTAAATGACTCAATGGCCAATATTAATAAAAGCAGTTGGGATCAATAAACTTTATCTGTTACCTGTTACCTTTAACTTCTCTTAATGTTATATTAATGTATAAATGCATGGAATCAACAGCCCTGATTACATTGTGCATATTTGCCAAATGAGAATAAAATTCCATTCCCAGAGGTATCTGTTCTGGGTTCCTTGGTAATGTAAGGAACTTGTTGGTAAGAACAACCGTGGGAGGTGATACAGGATACAGGATTGATAGCATTGACCATGGATTTTGAAATACTGGTAAAGTGCTCACTAATGCAAAGTAATGTAATGGAACACGTTCTTCTTCAGATCCATCTGTCTGTCTGTCTGTCTACCGTGTCTGTGTGCACAAGCAGTGGTAGTCCCACGGTTTGGTGCTTGTTTGGTGCTTGATTTGATACACCACGATAGGCAAGGGGAAAAATATCCTGAATTACAACATGTGCATGCAACTGCATCTGGGATGCAAGGGTTGCCAAGGGTGATTATGTTAGCTGGGCCTGTAGGACTGGATAAAATACCAGTTGTAATTATTCATTTCTAAATCTAATTTCTAATAGTACATTTGTTGCACAGATCAGACCATGGATGAAAAAAATATGGTGACATACTGGCAAAAAATATGGTGACATACTGGCAAAGATATTTGTAAATGAAATGGACACTGTTTGTTCCAATGATATTTTCTGCATTATGTGTGCCACATTTTAAAAATAGCTGCTACAGACTCTCCCTGGCACTCTCTCACCAACCTCACCTCCTCCAGGACATACAAAACATTTATTTACAAAGGAAGTGTAGCAGGTTTACTTCTAAAGGACATACAAGAGGTCAATTTCTAAATGAAAAACAAATTTACAACATGAAAAATGGAGATAAACCTATTAGGCATGGGTCACTTATTCTTCTGATTTTATTATATTGTTTCTGGCAACAAAAGTAGCTATGGCAGAAAGATGGCAAGAGAGAGAAAGAATAGTATTTTTATCAGTTTAGAAATACATACATTTTCATGACATGAGCATCAGTGAAACAGCTTTGTGCCCTTTCACTAATGCTGCTAACAACCAGTGTTAACATGTCATTTAACCTGTCATTTGGCCATGTAATTTTTTTAAACAGGTTCTCTCAATCACATTAATGTACATGTTTCTGTTTTATTAAGCTTTTCATGTCCATAGTATTAATCATACAGAACCTGTAGGTCCATTTTATTCCATTCCATAGAATTTTTTGCACTCTTTGTCAATGAGATTCACCCTCGGTGTGAAATTTCTGTGGGATATTTTCTTCCATGATTTCTAATTAAATGCATAATGGACCCCCTTAATCAGTCTAACCACACTAGTTATTACATTCAATCATATTGTAGTTATGCCTGTTATAACTGCTATTGTTTCATCTTATATCTGATTTGACTAGGGAACTGTTTCAGCTTGCCAGCTCTAAGCAAGTAGTGTAGTAGTGCATTTTTTTTACCATGAATGTAAAATTACAGCCATGACCATTGTGTACTCAATAATGAAATTTAGGTGGAGTTATTAGCCATAATAGTGTTACATCATGCTAAGAGAGTGATCAACATCCTTTTGCCATTAAGCTGCATTTTAAGACACTGTCCTGCTGAATCCTACTGCTTGTAATGTTTTGTCTGAAACAAGAACTGGGGCTGCTCAACACCTCTATTACTTTGTCAGTCTTTTTGCCCTCTAGTGGTAAACCGTTGTCACTGCAGTGAGTCAGTCATCCAGCCATTCATTCAGTGGAAGAGGGAACTACCGTTTTCGAGAAATACGTCTTCCATTTGGAGCAATACAGTCCTGGTGCCCAGCCATGGAACTTGACCCAGAAATACAGAGGAGGTATCATATGTTATACAGTGTAAACATTTCAGCATCTTTCTATGAAGGACATGATGCATCTCAGTTTAAATAAATAAATAAAATTGATTTTGATTTCAAGACACTGAACACATTAGCAGCCCAGGTGTGCACATATTATGTACAGTTTCACTGAGATACTTAGGAGTCAAAAAAAATCTTGTTTGAGTGGTGGTCTCCTAAGATGAATGTGTGCAAACATAAAAGTGAACACACAGGGCATGATATTAATTGTTATCCAGTTGCCCAGGGCAACCAAATTTTACCTGTCACAAGGTTTTTGCATACATTTTTGTTGCCCGGTTGTCCATCTAGGCAACCAAAAATATATGTCTGTATAATGTAAACTATTTTCCCTCTTTCAAGTAAAAAAGTGTTTCCCTTCTCATTGCCTTCATTGCATCTCATTGCACTGATCCTCTTATGGCATCATGCCTATACAATATTATCTCTCACCATTGCAGAGAACCTGCACTGTAATGTTATACTGATGTAATGACTACACCTCCCAAGATGCAGAGGTACTAAATGACTATCCTTTGTTAAATACAAAGGATACAAGTGGAAAATATGAGAGGATAGTAGATTATTAAGAAACAATTACTTTTCTTATATAGTAATGATCAAGTAAAACGAAGTGAGAGCAAGCAGGGCATTAAGCAGGGAAGCTGAGTCCTAGGTATAATTCCTGTGGTATGTATGTTGAAATGGGTTGTAGTTTTCTTGCGAGTCTTGGCCTGGTTTCTCTGTGCTCTATATCTGGACATTGGAGCCTTGTGGTAAAGGTCAATGGCAGCAAAACATAACCAGGTACTGTGCTGTGGAGGTGAACTATGGGCTCTCTGAGCCATGCAATTACTTTACACTTATGTCAAGAGCAGAATCCAGACCACATACCTGCTGATTAACCTTGGATGACAAAACATGAAGCCTCTTGGATCTGAGGTGGTTATGTAGGATAGTCCATGGGCCCTGGTGGATTTCTACCCTAATGGAAATTGGCACACAATTAGGCAGAAATCAAACCAAGCTGGGTGTTTATGTATCAGGGTGCATTGTAATGGTGGCAATGATGTGGAAAATATTATTTTTCCTTGACTTTCCACAGCAATCCATACATGCTGAAGCTCAAAGGAAAGTTGATGAAATGCTCCTCAGAACTGTCATGAATGTTAGTGGATGTTTCCTGGCAAATGAAATCTCTGCTACATAACTTGAGATGGTAGATAAAAAGATAAAGATGGATTTGGAAATTGTAGCTTCAATTAGTGCCAACTGTCTGTGGACAAGCACTCGTTGCACTGCAAAAGCATTGTAACCACTTCTCAGGACATACACCCCAAAAAATAAAAATTGATTCAGATAAATAAATAAACATTTAAAAAAGACAATAACACTGTTAGAGTCCTGATCACACACACACACGCGCACACACACACACACACACACACACACACACACACACACAGTAGCATTGCTACTGTCTATTCACACCTGTGTCTGAGTAGTCTGTTTTCCCCCCAAATGGTGAAAGGTTTGGTCAATCAGATGTTAATATGTGTGGTAGGATGCTTGGACTGAGCTAGACACCTTATTCAGTTGAATGCCAGATAATCTACACATTATCCCTCTGAATAGAGCAATCAGCATGGGAAATCTGTAACAGATTTTTGGCAAAAACTGTGCCTGAGTAACATCTCTTTCAGGTCAAAACAGCAACAAGGAAAAATAAAGTCAAAGCAAACAGAAAGAGAGAAGCACAGCACTATTGTGTTGCAAAAATAAACGTACAAATCTACACTTTGCAAATCTACACGATTCACACATCTATACAAATCTACAATCTGAGCTTTGTCAAGTAATATCCTTGAACAGTGTGTTCTCACTTTTTTGTCTAGTACCATGGCGATTTGCCTCGAAGAAAAGAAAGATGCATTTTTCGAATGCGAAGCATAGAGAAATGTTCGTACGTGACTGGGAGTTTTCATTTCCATTCCCTTTGAGAAGGGTAAATTACAATAAGCACTCTTTTTGGAACAGCCGTTTTGCACCATTAGTGCCACAGCTGGTGTGTGCGTTTGTTTTGTCTGGAAGCAGCAGTCAGTATTTCCTGAGAAGGGGGAGTTTTGATGTTGAGCTTCTAAGGACCCTCTTATTCTATCTTGGCATATGAATAGTGTATCAGTATGACGTGGAAAAGACTTTTGTTAGGATTCAAGAACCATGAACTTTTCAATTCACGTTTGTTCCGGGTCCAATCAAACAATTGCCTATGGCCTTTCCCTGTTCCAGTACCAGTTCCAGTGCTGTGAATGCAGAATACCTGCAGTTATTGTGTTCTCCTCTAAATGAATAATGTGTGTGTTATGATATATTGCCCTGGAATGCAATCTTTCATAGGCTGCAGCAGAACACAGCCAACTGCTGCTCTCGATGACTGCTTATAACATAAAAAAAGTTAGGGCTGGAAATTACAGTTCAACCTCGAGATCAGACCTGTATGTATGGCTTGCAATTGATCTGTGTTTTGTGTTCTGAATACTAAGGCTTCCGTAATGATGGTAATAATGATAAAATTCCCATAACAATTGATGTCATTTAGCAAAATGTAGACTCTGAGCATTATGATTATATATATATATATCATATCATTCTATACATAGAATGTAACATATATATTGCATTCTATCCACATTTATTAATATTGACACATATCACCCCATTTATTGTTCATGTGAATACGGTAGTGTAGTGTAGCACTAGTATTTCACAGGTTTTATTTTATCCTTATGTTATGGAAGGAAATAAACCAGTTTGTGGATATCCGGATGTCAGTGACATGAAGCATCTTGATGCACAAGTGCTATCACGGGAACATTACCCACAATACATTTCTATTAAGGACGAGTGCCAAGCATATAGGTCGTGGGCACCCTTTTTTAAATTCTTTGGAATGACTTGGTTAGCAGTTGAATCACCTTATGAAGATCAAGGTGGACACTCTAACACAAGGCTGCTGTAGTGGCCTTAAATAAATGCTGCTTCCCTTTCAGCTGAGTCCCATTTGCCCAGTTCCACTTGATCCGAGATCAGCTCAGATCTGTGATCCCACAGGACTCTTGCTAACAAGCCAGCACCTGAATTTGATTCAGAACACCTTGACAGCTGGATGCTGCCTAAGTTTGGTTTCAAAGCACTTTTTAGAGGAAAGTGGGGTCTGATCATTCCTGTAAAAAACAGGATAGCCTGTGAGTAATAAACCACAGAGGACAATAACAAGGACAATAAGTTACCTTTAAAGTTATAATTGAATTGAAACTGCTTGTATTTTTTTCATGATTAAGAAGCTTGTCGCTTTTAATAAGGTGACATATTCCTTTCTGTAGTTAATTGCATCTAAAACACCCGTACACATTATTATAAATGGTCCACAAAAAATCAATCATTTGGATTTCATCACTTTTGGGGTGTAATGGATGTCTCAAAATAGACATTCTTTCCCTTGTGTGCTTAATTAATTAAGTTCATTTATCCATCTGCTCTTTTTTCCATTCATTTACATTGCTCAGACCTGTCTCTGCAGGGTGTGAGTGGAAATCACAGACGTTAGCATGGTAAGACAATCTGTCAGGGCAGACAGCACAAACTTGCTGAACACAACAAGCCATTAAAAAATGTTCATTCTTTTCTGCAATATAGAAATCAGAAGTTGTAATGTTTTGTGTACACAAAAGATCACAAAATATAAACATTTTTATTGTGCAGAGCCCTGATAGTACCTTTATATATACTTTATAATATTCTAAATTATGACTATTAGCAGGACTTGTAGTAGATATCGAACCACAAGCAACTTTAAGTGACCAGAAAAAACAAGTTGCTATAAAATACCTATTAGTTACTGAGTTACTGGAGAGGTATTTTTTCTGTACATCTTTGTCATTTACATTGTCTCTGCAAAATGTCTATTTATCTGTTCTCTTTCTGCCTTCTGTCACCACTACAGCATAAAATATCACTTGCAGGTTTTGAAATAAAATCCAAACAGTTTTCCAATGAGATCTGCCTGACATCAATTATATATGTAGACTTTTCACATGTTTGGAGTCATTATCATTTCATGTTATCCTGAAACAGATTTGCATGCATTGCTACATTTTATCAAAGGAAATTATTTACTGTGAGGCTCTTGTTCAGTTCAGCTTGTGCTTAGCTGTCAGGATTGTAGCTTTTGATGTCCTGAAATCTTAAATCATTGCAATATCTTTCTCATAAATGTGAACACATTAGAGTGAACACATCTGTCCCTTCAATAAGGCTTCCATTTGTGAGACAGAAATGGTTGATATACTTAATAAGCATTCATTATGAAAAGTTCCATTTGCTTTTACATCTGTTTGACTCCATATTTGCAAATTGGTGCTTATCTATTAAAATCAAGTGAAAATGTGTACAGCCTGCTCAGTATAAAATAATATTGCTCAACCATTATTCTCCCTGTAAGGACCAGGTATCATAATGGTTCTTTTTAAAAACTCCCTCTCTGTTTAATGCCATTATTATTTATGCCCTGCATTGTGGAACTTGATTTTAGAGCAGGACAATTACTTACACTAATTTATTATTATTATTATTATTATTATTATTATTATTATTATTATTATTATTAGATAGACCCTGACAAATCAGATTCATTTTGAGGTAGTGAGAAACCTGTTTACATATCCGTTGGTGGTGCTTTTGACAAATCTTCCATGTTGAAACTGTCTCCAAAGCCTCCATTAACCTGAAAGGCTCCTTGAGACACCACTTTCTGATTTAGTGCCACTAAGTTATTCTGCCAAGCAGCATGGTTCCAGCTCTGTAAAGCGTTGTATTTCAAGTGCGTACAGAATCTTTATGATTGATAATTTCTCCAGTGGGCAATGATGGATTACATTTGCAAAGTGTCCAGCGAGGTGGCTATAGAGAACACTCCCCGCCCCACCCCCCCACATGCCTGGATTCCAGAGCCCTAATCAACTTATTATGAATGAAAGATGAGTGGAAAGACTTCAAAGGAACTGTGTGTGCATGGCATCATGCCACAGAGCTCTGCTCCATTACACATCTATATTCTATTTGGAAGCCTCCAGGAAATGATTCAATTTCTGTTGTACAGGTTACAGAATTTTGCTGTGTGCTTTTGCCTGATGGAAATCTTGTACACACTTGCATGCTGTGCAGTTATCCTGCTAAGATGAGGTATCCTTTGGGATCTGATTGAGCCATGAATATTAAGGTCTTTATCCAATCTGTTACTACATACTAACAGTCAGATGCAGGCAGTTATCCTGTCAGTGGTGTGATCATGACACTTTTTACTATAGTGTAGCGTACAAAAAAGAGACATTATATTTAAAAAAAAAAAAAAAAAAAACACGTTTCTAAAGGGGCTCCTAAGTTGCTCAGTGGTTAAAGTGTCTGTTCTGAGCGGATGCCGAGGTCTACATCCTGGGCTGAATCCTATCCATGTCATCAGCCAACAATGCCTGGGAGCCCACAGTGCCAGAACAAATTGGCACTGGGCTTAAGCGTGAGTATGTTGGCAGGGGTTGTTTGTCTCCCTGCTCTCAGGCACCTTGTGACTCATCAGGCGCCAGCAGGTTGCTCAGATCACATCACCAAATCCACACCCCTATGCATATACTGGTGCCAGAATGGGTGTGTATGCTTTTGACTTCCAAAGACATATAAGCCACAGAAAAGAACAGGTTCTTAGCTTTTAATGCATGTCTGATGCATCCATATAAAAGCATAAAGTAACATAATCAAATCAATGTGATTGAAATAATCAAAATAGGAAATGACCTCATGTTATCATAAACAATATGAACTACTGAACATAAATGACCTTTATGCTACACAGATGGCTTCGTCAAGAACCTGGACACATTAAATAGTAAGGTCCAAATCATTGGCTTGTGCTAGGTAAATAGCCTTGCCATAAAAGTTTGACCAAATGTCTCTCTCTGTCAACACAGATAAAGAGCCACTGGCATATATTTCCTTCGTTCATTTTCAGATATGCAATAAGATTTATAAGAAGATATGCAACATACAATATGTTTATTGATATCAGTGACCTCTGGCACTCACCTCTCTAACTGATAAACAACATATTGCTGAAGGGAATGATTGGATAATGCGAAAGCATGTAGTTGTAAGAGAAAATTAAATGTGGCCTACTAGATATACTTAGAATAGCTCATAATACATGCATGTTCGAAACAGGGGACCAAGGTATAGAACATGCTTCAAAGACATGGGAACCAGAACATACTGTATATTTAATACTGCATGAACCACTAAGAAAAGAAAAAAAAAAAACACTCATTCTCTACTCAACCTTTAGTTGGCAAATCCATGATTGGTGGATTTACCATTGGGTATCTGGTATGTGTTTATATGTATCATTAAGTAAGTCTGTTACGGGGAACATACCACTATGCTCCACAGACTCTAACCAGATGATTTTTTTTTTTCCCCGGCTCATCTTGTGGAGTAGAAAGCTTCAGAGAATGAGAGAAGAGACATCTCCAAAAAGTGTCCACCCCATAAACAATACTGGTTAAGGCACAGGAGGATTCTCCGCAGGAGGAAACAGTTGAAAGACAATTGTACAAATACAATATGTTATTGACAAAAAGGAGAAGAGAAAAACTTTTCTGGTTTTAGACCAGTTAAAAAGTTATGAGTTTGGTTTCAAAAAAAAAACGCCATGAAACATCAGTTTCAGAGAGAGGTGCGCCAAACGTGACCTGTAATTCCATACAAAGTACAATGTGATTGGATCAGCCAAAACTTTTGAAGTGTAAATCAATAAAGTTTTTGAAATTGAGTTGATGCTGACCCAAACCTGTATCCTTCACATTTATGAAAAAAGAATAAGCCTTTCCTTCAAGAGAATCAAAGCTGACTCTCTCCCAAACACAAGTAATATGAGGCCCAGTGGATAAGGAACTTTGCCTGCAGTCACAGGGTTGCAGATTTGATTCCCAGATGGACCACTGCCATTGTGCCCAGGAGGAAAACAGAGATGGGAATTAAACTTCAAAACACCTTTTTTGTTGATGTTCCTTACAGTATAATTCTCTTTAGTTGGCCTATAAATAAAGTGCACCGAATTGCAAACAAAGAACACATCTGTTTCACAGTTTCTACTGACAAAGCATTTCCATGCTCCAGGAAATGATAATTAAGTGGAGATGGGAATTCTGACTGCAAGTCAGGTTATAAGATGTCAATATGAGCATTTTTATGAATAAAGCATGTATAGGTGGCTATCTCAGACAAATAAATCCTTCCATTGTCATGGTGACGTTACTCCATGAGATTTCAGTTGAAATTTGTTGTGATTCCTTCAGCGTTTCTTCTTTCAGTTTCCAGCAGGCATATTGAGGCAATTTCATCCTCCTCTCTACATTACAAAATGCATTTTGGGGCTTGTATACCACTTTACTATGGACTTTGTGACTAAGCTGTAAAAGATTTTTAAATTAGGTAGCTTTACTGTTTAAAAAAAAAAAAAAAAACATGATTTTAACTGGATTCCTATTATGGAAGTGAGAGAAGTGAGGAAAAAAAGAACATGTACAGTTATAAAACTGCAGTTGAATTATACTTGAGCGCAAAGTTCTTCAGGTATTACTCAGCATTTGAAATGGATAATGTCAAATGTAAGTTGCCAGGGATATACAGTAGGGTAAGTAAGCTTTGTAAGCTAAGGCCCACTTTGCAATCACTAGCATAGTTGTATCAGTGGCTGAAGTCATACAGTTTCCCATCTGAAATTTAGCTGAGCATTCTATAATAGTCATGGTAGGGGTTCATATAAATAATTATTTATGCAATAATACACCTAACACCAACTGTAGGTCTCTCAGAGCAAGTTTGGTACACCATCAATGCTTGTTTCAAAGTGTTACCTAAAACAGACCATTGTGTATATTGTCCTGTTTGCCAAATGCCAAATTTGCAGAGAGAAAATTATGGGTCCTCCTGAGGAGTCAAACATTATACTCATCAACTTTGCTGGGACACAGCTGCAGGAAATGAGGCTCCGATAGTGATAATAGAAAGAGACGTTTACAAAGCAGCCAAAATGCACATTACATTGACCTGACAAAAGTCATATTTTGCCTCTTTGGCTATTCTCTGTGACATGAATTCAGTATATGCCTTTTGTCTCTGTGAGGAGGAGTCAACATGAACCCTGTTATTATTATTATTATTATTATTATTGCTGTTATTTGTATGGAGAAAAATATAAATCATATTGGTACTTCTGTTACCTCTACAACAGGAATGTCTGGGCTATGGTGAAATTATTAGGTTATGTCTTGTCTACCCGGTCCATTCCTCTATATAACCTGTGGTTATAAATTCTACTTATTCTTATTCTTATTCCACTTATTCCTCCCTAACCCTTTGTCTGTTTTTGACAATTATTTGTACATTTCACTTGATTGTTACACAGAGAAGACACAAAACTGAAGAGATGAGTTTGAGTTGGCCATTGTCTCATTATGCTGTTTGTGATTCATACTTTAAAACACCCGAATTCCCTGGGAATCCCATGCTGATATGAATATTTCCATCTGAATCAAAATGTTTGGATATTGTGACAGACACACCACCTGGGATGCAACAGTTGGCTTCACTTCACTGTTGGGAGATGTTTTTTTCTGCCCCCTTTTCATTTTCTTTAACTACATATTTGGCTGTTGGAAAAGCCCTTTAAGCACTATAACATTCTGCACGCATACTGATTTATATTATGATAGTGTAAAGTGAAAACTTTTCACTGGAAAGGCTTATGTAATGTAACACACTAGGTGAGTTTAGTTTAATTTTGCTCTTGAATTAGACTGCTTCATCTCAATACAGTGAGAAATGGTCACTATGTGCAGTAAGAGGGGCCATTGTGACAGCATGGTCAAAATTTGTAAATGTTCTATTGATGCATGTTTGTGAATGTGTAACCTGGGATGCACTAATTAACCAACTTGAACTATGTTAACATCTTCCCAGTTGCTACCAGATGAGATGTGCATTGAAAAATGACAGGAAAACAGTTCCGTGCAGAATCACTGCATTGTTGCATTTGTAAGAGTAAAACAGCCTCATTAGGGGATGTCTTCCTTTTGCTCTGCAAGATTTGCGAGATGGGAATAATTGGTGAAACAAACCATGTTTCTGAATGCTGAAATGGCAACTCATTTGAGTATTATAGTGCAAAATGGAGTCAAGTCAGGCAAGGATGATGCAAAAGACAATGGAAGCAGTAGATCTCACCATGATCTACAGAGTGTTTCAAGTAGCTGGATGAAGGAGTTAGTGGGTTTGGTGTGGCTTTCTGTGGCTTGTAGTGCATGCACAATACAAAGCTAAGCAGGCCAGTTGTACTGAAGAGTACCTGGGGGTGGGGGGGCTGTAACTAGGGTTGGGTCATAATTCAATACATTTAACAGTGTTAACTACTCAGAAACAGGCAGTAACTGTATTTAACCACCATTAGTCCTGAAAAAGATAAAACTTTCTTGAATCTTTGAGCTGACTACATTTTGAAAATCTGTTTCAACCCTTAAGTCACACAAAATATTATAATAAATGTAACTATATATGATTCCATGTATGATTCCATTTATTTAAATGCTAAATTTTCCTTTCAAGTGTACCTGACAATACTGGGGTCTGAGCAACTTTGTTTGCAGACCAGGGATGAATAGTCTGCAAACAAGGGTGAATAGAACATTTATATGAGTTTTCCCCGAGGATCAACATCTCTGCAGATCAATTAACATTTGTACTTTATGGATGAAATAGTAGAACTAATGGTTCTGTGTCTACTAATGGTGATGTAGAAATCAGAAAACCTGCTTTGTCGCTGTGCAGAACCCATCGGAGGGATCAATCTCATCATTTGTAAATCTGTGAGAGAAGAACAGAACCCTATTGGCCTTCTATAGACATCTCCATTAATATTTTTGTTGACTCACACATGCCACTACATTGCCTGACAGTGGTGGAAATCTCCAAGCAAGTATGGCTGCTAAGTCTGTTTTTAATACTTGGCGGTACAATCGACTTTTAACATTTAAAGAAGAGAGTGGACTTCTGTGTCCAAAGTAAATTGTTTGCCAGACACCAAGCTGCTGTCAGCCTCAAAGTACTCCACCTCCAATTTAAAGAACTGTTTAGAGGTCATTTGCACCTCTTCAAGCATTACAGTGTCAAATGGTATTAAGATAAATGCTGTTTTAACTTAAATTGGTATTGATTGCTAATTAGAACAATTTATAAGATGTACAAGAGGTCAGGACTGAGATTGTTCTCAGTTTAATTAAGTCAGTTATCCAGGTAGTTATTTTGGTTGTCAGGAAGTTGCAACATAATTGCCAGCTAAATAGCTAACCTACTTTGCTTTTGAGCTAAGGAGCACTGAGTCACAACTTCCCAAGTATGTTTTCTGAATACATGATTATAAATATTCAAAATGTTGAAAGTACATTTTTATCAGTTTTGTGTCCTTTTTAAAAGGTGAAGATCAAGCCTGGCACTATGGGGGTGCTTAGGGGTGCCAGACAGACCTCAGTACACCCCCAGTGGTCACCTTATATCCCAATGTCTACATAGTATTTATGACTTTTTGTCATAAATAGCAAACAAGCAGCGAAAACAAGCTATGTCAGCCTCTTTGAATGAGACATCTGCTAATAAACTATATAATAATAACAAGCACAGAAAATTTTGAAAGTCGCAGTTGTGTTCAGCTTCTTTGGAATTGTGATAACTCACTTGAAACCTTTTGGAAAACAAAAGTGGGGAGAAAGTGGTTTTCAGATTGTAATCCACTTCAGTCAGTTTTAAGATCATACAGTACACATCAGTGGCACTGAAGTATGGGGACTCATGGATTACTTACTATTTGTGTAAAGACTATTTGTCTTGTGCATGGACATTGTGTTTGTGCTGTAGAAAAATGACTGAGGAGATTGTTGATTGGTGTCGCATTATCTTGTAGAAATACTTTAGCCACATGTCAATAAACAGTGTTTGTCTGTTGTTTCAACAGCAGACTGTATCAGCAGTAATGTCTTTTGCTTACTCATATGCTGGATATGCATTATAAGGGAATGTCTCAGATAATGCAGTAATGTACCATTTATCTTTTTAAATGCATTTACCAGCTTAAAGTGGCCTCAAAATTTCATCTCATTAAAATGTAGCTTTAAATGTGAGGACCAGAAAGAGAGATTTCTTATGGTTTATTTCACACATGTACAGTATCTGCATGAATGACGGCAAAAGCTCATAGAGATTCAGTGATACACCCATATTTATATGAGTGTAGAGGATAAAATCAGGACTGGAGAGATTGCTGTTGCCCTGTTTCCTTGAGCCAGTGGCACTTGATCTTCCTGTCAAGGCAATCCGTTTCATGCTCAGAAGTGTCAATGTCCTTCCCTTTTTACTGTTTCCCCCCCATTGTGGCATACATATTTCTGTTCAAGAACTTGGCCTCTCTGCAGCTTTCAAGACCTCAGATCTCAAAACTTCAGGGATTTGTTATATCAGGACAAACCCACTGGCAGTGGAGCAAACAAAGTTTTTGACTGCAACTGTTTTTCGATTTGAGGGAAATGGCTCCCAGCTGGAGCACTGCAGAGGTTCTGACTGTGATAAAGTATAATCAAAAGCAGTGACTGAGAACACAATAAAAGGGATCTGAGAGTTTGACATTGAGTCATTGGCCACGAGGCCAGAGCTGCTGTCAGCCTGGTGGATGTATGACATTGCTGGGTTACTAAAATAAAAACTATGACATCTGAATGGATGCTGCGTTTTACAGCAGTTTAAACGTAATTCATTTTTATAATTTGTATATTTTTATATATTATTTCATAAAAATGTGTTTTATTGGTTTTAATTTTGAATTGCTCCTCACCTCCACCCACTCCCCAAGTTACAATGTAAACAATGATCCAAAATAATTATTACCATCTAAAGGTATAGTACATATATTTATGACAGCCATGCAGAAATAGATTAATAACAATAGCTGTAACAAAATGCAATAGAGAGACTAGTGTCTACAACTGATAGACTCTTATTTATTTTCATATTTCTTTAATAATTAAAGGCCAGGATGAAATCTGTCTGTAATTCACTTTCTCCTTAAATTAAAAAAAAAAAGTAAAAGTATTCACTTCATCTTTTTCCACAACCTTATGAGTTCATTGGTCACATGATTTGTGTTTTTGTTGTTTTATGAAAGGACAACTAAGTATTTACTTCAGCGTGTTCCTAAAACAGGTATGTTCAGGATTCAGTAGAGGCATGAGTAATAATATGAGGGAAAAGATCCCTATCCAGTTTATTTACATCACATTTTCAATTTTGAAAGATAATGTGCAGTTTTTGCTAACAGGTGTAACTGCGCTGAATGATGTTAAACACAGAATGAAGCCTTGCATTGCCCAGCATCAGAGCACCAGAGTAAGAGGTATTAGGTTAATTAGGATAATTACTACATAATGAGCATATTATTATATCAGTGTTACAAATGGAATTAGTTAAAAATTGAAAAGCCTCCTATCTGTCAAAATTGACATAGTGCCATGGTAATGATAAAAACCTGGAAAAAATCCCAATCTATGTACTTTCCACCAAATGGGAAAATCAGACAATAATCATTTGTTGTTTAAAAATTTAAAGTGAGCATCAAAACAGAAAAACCATCCCATCAACAGAACATGGAATCCTTCTGAAGTGTCTGATCTCTAAAAATGTCATGCAGCAAAACCAGTTTCTCCCCTTTGCATGTCAAAATGACTTTCCAATGTCTCTGGTGCATGCATGTTTGGCACAGTGTCCGTGACTGAAAGATAGCAACTCAGCTAGAATGCCATTAAACACAAACTATAGTTTAGCCAGCTATGGCCTTTGAATTGAATAAGCATACAACAAATTAATGTATTACTTGTTTAGGCCACACAGTTTTAAGGTGATGACAAACTAAGGGACAGGGGCAGAAGGAATACAACCCAAGGTCAGATGCTAAACAACTGTGTGCATTTGAAATGTCTTTTAATGGTCAGAGGCCAGTGTTGAATGCGGTGGGGTAAGTAATATGTGTAACTGTCATCCTCACGCATTATCCTTATGACATTTTGAGGACACATAACGAGCTGGCGAGGACAAAAAGAGATCTAAGGGTAAAATTTAATTATTTGCTGTTTGCAAAGCTTAGCACACAAATGTTAGCTCATCAAACCTCTGATTAAATATGTCATAATTCACAGGTCTTGAAATGACTGTAGCTCTGTGCAAATGGTCAGATAACCTTCAGTCTAAGGATAATTAAACCCTCTGTTTGGAAAAGCCTCATTCTTGTTTTCAGACATTCTAAAGTTGACAGCAAGCTCCCAGGTTCCTGTTCATGTGACGTACGTCAGTTGCAATGCATTCAGAACTCTGGTGAAACATTCAAGTTTGATATATTTTATGATATGTATGAAGTACGTATATGCATGACTGAGCATTAAGTGAGCCTAGAACCTGTCCTTGCATCTGCAGTCGATGACATGGGTCATTTCATCAATGACATAAACTGTGCCTTTTTTTTCCTGTATCCCATTCATAGATATTTAGATCTATCATAATAACAACGGGCATGGTTGGATATTCAGACAGTTAGGGAATGTTAGGAGTTCATAAGAGAGGCCTGTGACATCCAGGCCATATAACATATCATCACCCATTATGTGTGTGTGTGTGTGTGTGTGTTTGTGTGTGTGTGTGTGTGTGCGTGTGTGTGTGTGTGTGTGCGCGTGTGTGCGTGTGTGCGCGTGTGTGCGTGTGTGTGTGTGTGTGTGTGTGTGTGTGTGTATCATGGTCATATGGGACTTTTTCTTCTTCCTCTTGAAATGGACACCCAAACCATTATTTTAGATGATTGTCTATTTCCCCAAAAGTGTGGGTCCATTTAAAAGGAAGCAATGTGTTTTATTTCATGAGATACTAAGGGGAAATCATCAAATTGTCACATGTCTGAAATGCTTCTGGGATATCCTAAGCAAGAAACCTTCCCAAACTAAACATTGCCACTTTCAAAATAAGTTCTTTAACAGCATGGTGCATTATAAGTTTGATGTATTTGGGTTTCTATGTGCTGTGCATTGTAAATCTTAGGATTGATTTATGCTAAATTATTCTCTGATATATACACTTTACCAAAGGAAGCATGTTTCTTTTTTTTCTTGACTGGTGAGACCATTTTGGATAATGCAATTACTTCTTTGTCATTTAGCACATTTCCTAGACCCAGATTAAGCTTACTCTGAGTCTATATATAATTTTGAATGGAGATTTTATGTCTTAATCAGGTTATATATTTTCCAGTGACTCAAGCAGTTACTTACTAGAAAGTAACAATATATATAATTGATAAATTAATGTCTTTATTCCTGTTATGGCTGTATTTTCACTGTTTGAGATTAAGTTTTAATATTCAGCAATCTAGCCTGAGTACATTTTCTGTGAAGTAACCCAGTGTAGTTTAAGTATTACAGCATGTACCGAATCAGTGTGCTGAAAAGTCTTAGCAGTGCATAGGCCAAGTGCAGAGGTAACTTCAGGTTCTCAGTTGCAAGTTTCAAAAACATTGATTTCTCTGTGAAGCAATTTAGTTAGTATGGATTTCAAGGAAAAGTTGTTTTGTTTGACCTGCCATCATGGTGAATGGAGCTTGTCAGGAAAAATTCAAAATAGATTTTTCTTAATAATTACTTTGGATGTTGTAAAGCATTATTTTGTTTATGTATTGCTTATCACGGCTGTTCAATCCAAACACTGAACTACTTGGTCATTGGCTTTGAGTAACAAATGTAGGAGAGTTAAGCAGCTTGTCAGTAACACATCATTAAGAGTCTGGCAGTTGCAATATATAAAAGTGTGATGCTGAAATATTAAGGAAAAAAACATAAATGATGTGAAGTTCATTGTTAAACTTTGGGATGACGAGTCCTGATACTTAAACTTAAAGCTATATTCCAATGACAGATCTCACATTTGACTTTGAAATAAAGATGTGCTAAGTGGAAGAATGTAATATTTTCATTTAATGAAGGCTTATTCTGAAACAATATATGTTTATGGTAGGTTTCATTTGTGTAAGGGCACAATGACCACACAAATTTACTGTGTAAGAGTAAATAACCAAATGAATTTTGCCTTTGTTATGTATTTGTTATTTGATTTTAACTATGTCCATTGCCCTGGCACACCTTGGTGTGAAGTGCACTATTCAAAAATCAAACTGATTTGATTTGAATAGATTTTTTAAAGCATAATCACCACCACCAAGTACTGTTATAAGATTCAACCACCACCCTATTTTCTTGTCATGAAGTGGAAAGGTGGGCTGAGGGCAGCTAAGTAATGGCAACACGCCTGCAAACTTTAGCTAAAGTCAACTGGGAAAAGGTTGTGTTACAATTCATACAAAAAATGAATTTATAAACTAATGTTTACACTACAGTCTAATAGATTAGAAAATGGTTATGACTACAGATTAAGAGGAACGGGTATGAGGCAATCATTTATGAATTTATTTGGACACAAAGAAACATTGCACATTATGAATGGGGACATGGTGATGTTGACATTTTAGCTAGTGGCTCCATCAGATGCTTGCAGAAGCATTAAAATGATTTTTGCACCCTCTGTCGCTTGACCTCATTTGACAGATTATTCAAGTAATTTTTTACAAAGCTGTGCAATGACAGGATGTGGTTGCATATACCCACAGCTGGTATAAATACAATGTTCTAGTGTTGGTAAGCATGTTGGTAAGCATCACACATGTACCCAGGTACAGTGGACTGTTTGAGTGGCTCATCCAGTACATGTTACTCTACAGGCCAAAATGGAATGATGTAGTTGAATTTTTTAGGAACTGTGTGAATTTCTCTACATGAATTATAGAGCCAGATTGGCCTCACCTGCACCAATATTTGGTCATGCATGTTATTTGAAAGTCAACACCCCACAAGTGAAATGACATGGCTTTTGAGTGGCATAAAAGCATTAAATTATGTGCTAAGGTAATGCCTACAGAAAGAAATCACCTGCTGCTTACAGTATGACATCAAGTGGTAACCATTTGAACTAGCAGGTGCAAATTTTTTGAAGAAAGCCTATTAAATAGTAGCAGTGACAATTATTGACTCACAAAAAACAGCCTCAGGTTTGTACACTACTGTCAGAAGACAAACTCTTTGTGAATTATGTATCCTTCACAATAAACACACATATCATAAAGCTACTTCCTCTAGTACCAACTCATCTAAAATTCACCTCAACTAGAAATGGGTAATTACTTTACATTGCATTGTTGTCATTTAGCAGACACTCTTATCCAGAGTGACTTACATAGGTAACAGTTTTTACTTGTTATCCATTTATACATCTGGATATTTACTGAGGCAATTCTGGGTTAAATACCTTGCCCAAGGGTACAGCAGCAGTGTCCCAGAAGGGAATTTAACCAGCAACCTTTTGGTTATGAGCCCTGCTCCTTACCACTATGCTACACTGCAGCCCTAACTACAAACCTGATGCAAAACTGTAGCTGAAACCAAAGTCTGAAAGACTGCTATTGCCAACACACTTTAATTCCAAGGTTTAGGTATATTCCCACTGAAGTAGATTTTCTGCTGGCTTTAGGGGAGTGATACTCTGCTCCAGTAGTTAAAGAGGTAGATTACGAAATGCATTTTCATAAGGACACAGGCTTCTTTTTAAAACAGGCACATTATAATTGTATTACCATGTCCTGTTTTTGAACATATATAATGAAGCACAGCTCTGCTCATTTGCATTTATTTCATGATCGATGAAAAGCAAAAATAGGCATAATTAAACTATTTTGAGATAGTGAAATATCTTTGTTTTTAATCATTGAACTATAATGAAGCAAGCTTGACTTGGGGTTGGAGGCTTTCTCCAAAAATATTTCTCTGGAGGGAAAAAAAATAACCCTGTTTTCTGTTTAAATAATTGTGGAATCTAGTGTGCGTATTGTGTCTATGTATGTATATTTGTAAGTTGTTGCCATGGAAACAGCAGAAGAAATCCCCCCATAACATTCTACACACTCTGTACATGCAGAACCATTTAGTGTTTTCCCAGTGGCAACACATTTTACATTGAATATATTTGCTTACATATATGCACTTAGAACACTACATACACACACACACACACACACACACACACAAACACACACGCATCATGCATGTGTCTTGCATGTGTACGGTAAAGTCATCATTAATGCCTAATTACTGTAATTCTGGCTGCTCTGTACCTATATTATTACAATGCCCTTGTTTCCGCTGCGATGTATATTAGGCCTTGTTTATGTACATATTATTGCTCTGATGCTTTTCTTCAGTTTGCCTTTGGCAGACGACAGTAAAAACATATGCAGCTCTACAGAAGAATGCTATTGTTATGTAAATACTGCAAAGTATGCTTTATTTTTTTTATACCGCTTTTATGCTTACAGTCTTTTGATATCGGTACAGTCCAGTCTTAGTTAATCCAAAGACTTAAATGTGAATGTGGATTACAAAACTAACATGCCACCATTGAAAGTTGTTTTGACTATTTTATGACCAAATCCCTTCGCTAAGCCTCTTAGTCATATTGAAAAATCCTGGGTTATCGTGAGGAATGAGTCATTCAAGAAATAAATAAATAAATAAATAACGAAATGTAGCCTCCTCTATGCTTCCCACAGTGGGATTGAATATGGGTAAGACATGCAAAAAAAAAGATTTTGTGTTTTCCAATTACATGCTTAAAAAATGAATCACAATAATGACTTCTTTTTCTGTACCGCACCGCATCCTTTGACACAAACCCATTGCACAGACATCAAACCTCAGTTTACTGGGTAACAATAAGGCAAAATCTGTGAATGGCAGGTAATTTTATAATCTTCATGACATGCCTATTTATGGTATCCATATTTCAGCATTTTAGTTTAAAACAACAACAACAACAAAGCATTGAGCTTACTGGAGTGTTTATAAATCAGATATTGGAATTGTCACAGGTACCTGAGCAGTTGCAAGATGAAGGAAGTATTATACATATACACTGTAATGATCATGGCTGTCTTGCTGTGAAGCCATATCTTTTAGCCATGTAGTAATGTCGCTGCAGTATGGGGGGTGACCCAGAGTTCAAGTGAAATATCTAGCAATGAAGTTGTTTGCCTCTTAGAAAATCCCTGCTCATCACTAAATGTTCATAATCATAAAGTCACCATGGTAGATTAACCCTGTCAAGAGAAAAGAGTGACAATAATGCATAAAATGGTCCCTTTGGGAGAAAAGTTGGGAATGACTCAATTTGCGAGGGAAAGGCGTGATACAGCTGCCATGAAAAGACTTACGGAAATGAAAATGGACATGAAAAGTCTTATCCTTAAGGGAACGGGAGCCCAACAACAGATGTCTGCTATCGCAGAGAACTGAAATTCCATACCGCATTGTGATAATCCTGAGAATACCCCGATAAGGACATGAATGCACATGCTGCCCAAGGGTCATGACACATCACCACATTTACTTTCACCTTTCCTCTCACACATACAGAGGGAACTCTACAAATTTCAGATTTGCCCCGATAGTGAAAGAAAATGATAAATCTTACACTATCTCCTCAAGCTGTTCTAGCAACAGATGTAATGGCTACAGCTCTCATAATCATCTCTTAACACCTCTGTATCTTAGAAACATACATACTGCATATTTTCTGTCTTTGTAAATCAACAATGGACTTATTGTGATTGGATATATCCATGGCAACAATGCTGATGTTCAAAACGGCAAATGAACTCCATTTTAATTCCCTGAAAAAATGCTACTTCAAATACCAAAGGTAAAAAAAGAAAAAAAAACTTCACCAAGCTGTCTTACAGGATATGTTGGCATGCCACACAAACTGACATCATTTTAATAGACAACTAAGGAATCACTAGTAGTGCTTTCTTCATGTATATGACAAAATACATTCACTTTTTTGTTTAATCAATAAAGCCTTGACTGTAGCTGTACAGTCTGACAATGAACAGAGTTTGACACTAGGCTTTGGTCTGTTGGCCTGCTGACCATACTTCTCCAAATACACAGCCCAAGTTGTGATCCAGTCTCTTATCCTGTCACATCTGGACTATTACAACTCATTGCTTGCCGGCCTCCCAGCGTATGCCATCCGACCGTGGCAGATTATCCAGAACGCAGCAGCCCAACTGACATTCAACCATCCCAAGCAGGCCCATGTGACACCTCTCTTTGAATCCCTCCACTGGCTACCGGTTGCAGCAAGGATCAAATTCAAGACCTTGTTACTAACCTTTAAGGGACTTAATGGATCAACCTCCCGATACATACAGGACGCGATCAAGGCATACAAGCCAGTAAGAGCACTGCGCTCTGCTACCTGGGGCTGCCTCTGTGCCCCGAAATACAGGGGCAGCATCTCTCAGACCCACCTATTCTCAGTACTTGCTCCACACTGGTGGAATGAGCTCCCTGCTGAGATTCGCACAACAGATTCCCTGGGTGCCTTCAAGAGAAAGCTGAAAACTCATCTCTTCAGGCTGTGCATCTAGTCTACCTTCCTCTCTATCCTATCTATCCCTATTTTCTATTCAAAAGCACTCTACACTAGTTTAGCACTTAACTCAGTATCTTACTGACCTCTTATAATACTTCTCGATAACTACTCTTAGCATAGTGATGCACTTTTTTGGAAGTCGCTCTGGGTAAGAGCGTCTACTAAATGACGTAGTGTAATGTAATGTAATGTAATGAAATAACCGATTAACAAGATGGAGATTTCTAATGTTTCCCATAGAGTAATGGAATGACATTGTAACGTGACACAATATGCCATAGCAATGTTGTAACATGCGTGCTTCTCTATGTCTCAGCTAAGTCTTTTCCCTTCCAGGAGCTGACCCTAGGTAACACTACATTGTCTGCTTCTCAGGCTACCAAGGGGCCTTGAGGTGGCACTCAATAATGGACCATCCTGCACAGACAACATAGCAATGGTCATTACTACCTGCAGATTCTTCTACAAAACATCAGAAGAATCAAACCCTTGCTCACCACCAGGCCCCCTGTTCTTTCCTAGACTGCCATCGGCCTCCCTGCATGTGTGATGACTGGTTGGCTTGTCTACAACCTCCCTTAAATCTTGCCACATCTCAATCCTAGTGATACTTCTCTACTGATATTTCTGTACTGATAATGCCTCACATTGTTTTCAAAATGCTGGTGTTATCCTGCTAGGCAGGAAGGGGAATTGCTCCCTCTTCGATGCATCATCAAGGAATATATTCCTTTCATGTATAAACATTTAATTTAAGAACAGTCGTGATTCATCATCATATGAATGAAGACAAGAACAAAATTGGATGTCTCCGCATGTTTCATGAATCCAACATGATTATTTCATACTAGCTTTCCCTAAGAACTGAATACACTGATATACACTCATTTCTACATACATTTTGATGAATGACACCCATTCTTGTGTGTCTGTCTTATGTGGGCCCGGTTGTGTATGCCTGTTATTGATTACTGTAAGCAAATTCATGCTCTAGGACAGAATCATCCCCACATGCACAATGGTGAGGCTTGCCCTGCTTTTCTTGTCCGTGGGTGGTCACGTGTGATGAGTACTGTCTGCTAATTCTGCTGTTCATTGTTGAAACTCAATCCAGCTAACTAACTCAATTAGTTATTTAAATCAGTCAATGTATTTATCCATATAAGGCCAAATAATGTTAATAATAATAGTAATAATAATTGGTCATCACCATCACCATCATCATCCATCATCATCGCTACTATCATCCCGTGACGGTATGTGCATGATATATAACACAATTAATTGTAAGTCATAATCATAAGTCTATCATTGCGCAATACTACAGGGCTTATTTTCTCAACTTCAGTCATAAGTAAATTTGAACACTGCTTTCTGACCAATGCATCTGTTCTTGTAGTTCACACTTCAGAATAAACCATGAACAGAATAGACGATCAGGTGTGTCACTTGTTGGTTCATAGAGCCTCTGAGAGCAGTGATTATTCGCATCCAATACAGGCCACTTTCATCCTGTTGAAGCTTAAAAAACACTTATAAATAGAGCTCACTATCATAACAAATTACAGTTTGAATACAAAACAAAATAGTGTCAGGAAGATGTTGTATTATGTATCAAAATGGCAATGTTCAGACATTGAAGTGATACTGGAAATCAAGTTTGCTTTTTATTCTTTTATTCAAACAAGGCAAATCATATGTAAAACACAACAATGCATGTTTACTAAGAGTACTGCAACCCTGGCATAACATGCATTCTGTCAACAACAGGAACAGTAGCATCTGGGGGCAGTATTGCGGTGCATTGGAGCAAAATAGAATACTCAACCTGAATTGCTTCAGTGAATACCCGGCTGCATAAATGGATAACATGTAAAATGTAAGCGATAAGCTGCCTTGAATAAGAGTGTCTGCCGAAGCCAATAAATAATGTACTGCAACAAAAAGAGTGGTGAGTGTATTTTACGGCCTATCGTAGCATGCCTTCTTGTACACAGAGCAGTTAAATGTCCAGTCGCTTAATCCCCAGGCTCAGTTCATCTGTTTCCCAAACTAGTAAATGGAATTCCACCCCGAATTGATCAAATTAGATCTGAGGAAGCAAATTATATTTTAATATATGATCCCTAATGTGTATTCATGGTGGAAATAATTAGCATTCTCTACAGAAAAGCAGCGTTAGAGTCTAAATGAGGGCATTCTTGTCCATAAAAGCTTCACTTACACGTGTTTGGTGATTAGTTTTTTTTGTTTTGTGTGGATATGCGGCTGCATTGAAAACGTATGCATCAAGAGCTGAGAAGAGGTCTATTTATTCTATATAAAGCTTTTAGACAAAGCCATGCATTAAAAATAAACTGGATACTTAAAGCATCATTTTTGCTCCATTACTTACACAAGCTTTTTTTGTATTTCCATAAACATATTGTGGAATGAACAGGAAGAAACTAATGCTACTTTGAACTGGTAATTGATTTTACTTCACAAATAATTGATAAGTCTTGAATGCACACATTTTATGATACATAACACAAATGTATTAGTGGAGCATGTTTAACCTTCATACACTGTCAAGTTTTCTGCCTTATGGGTTTGGGTTCTTTAAGAATGATTGTGTCTTCCACCACATCTCTGAGCCCTGATTATCCTGAAAAAAAGAGGGAAATAATTGTACCTGTTTCAGCTGCTGTTGTTGCTTGTGTTGGGTGCATGTGGTATAAATTTTATTATAAGCCTTGTCATAAGATTTTCTGGCCAGGATTAAATTCTCTCTCTCTCTCTCTCTCATTTTGGTGATGCGATGTGTTTTGTTATCATTGGGAGTCCCTCAGATGTTATTTCCCTAGTTCTCTAAAATGTTCTAACCTGCCTTGCATTTGCAATATACAGGGCACACTGGTAGGAGATGGATGATCTGCCTCCCAGCTGTCTCTAAGTATTTCTAATGGAACCCTCACCTGTCTACCTTATAATAAGCTGAGTCCAGTCAGTCCTTGCCTGTCTCATCCACAAACTCCCAGATCATTGGTTTCGGGGTCTGCTTGAATTATTCCATGAGACTGTTGGTTTGAGGGGGGTATGAAGTTGTCCCGAGACCTTTTATGCCAATCTGGCTGTAGAGCTCCTTCAGCGGTCCAGACATTAAGTTTGTTCCCTGGTCAATTTGAATCCCCTGTAGCATGCCCAGTCATGTGAGGAGATCAACAAAGTATCTGATAACACCCTTGGCTTGGATGGATCTCAGCAGGAAGACCTCTGCTGGCATAATGATAAATGACAAGTGCAAATTGATTGCCAGAGCTGCTCTTTTCTAATAGCCCAATAATATCCATAGCAACCAAATGGTGTTCCCATTATGGTTAAAGGTTGGAGCCTGCCGCTGTTTGATTTCTCAGTCTGGGTGACTAATTTGCATAGGGGATGTGTTCAGTAGAACTGTTGCACATCCTTATACAGCTTAGGCTAATAAAAATGCTTACCAGTGCAATCATAGGTTTTCTGCTCCCATAGGTGCCCAGCCCATGGAATGGTGTGACTTAATGGTAAAATAATCTTGTGACAATCACTTGGTACTACAAGCCTAATGGGGTTGGTGTTTGCAAGGTACAACAAGTTATCCTGAATGACATATTTTGACTCAGTGACTCCCTCAACACCTTGTACTCAATCCATTTTAACCCCATGTATCTGACAAACTATGCTCTTTTCAATTCAGGACATGATCTCTTTTCACAATCTCTTTTCAAGCTATGCTTAAAAGGCTGGGTCAAGATATCCTGGAAATTATCAGGCAGTTCACAGCAAGAACTTCTTTACATCATTAAGATTTTTATTTATTTATTTATTTTTGGCACTCCTCACACAGCACTTTTTTTTTTTTTTTTTTTCTGAGACGTTGTTGCTTGATTTTTTTTTTTAGTTTGCCTCCTCCTCACAAGTCATCGGATAGGTCAGGTACAGGCTCAAGACCCTGCTTAGTTTGTGATCTGGTCATGACAGAACACGAGGGTGGTACTGAATAAAGCAGATCATCAGGAATTGTAAGATCATTACTTCATATGCAAGGTCCTTCACTGCACCCACTCTCAAGTGATAGACCTGACCTGTGATTCCAACAAACACTTCAACAGTAAGATAATTGCTTTCTGACCCATTTACACAACCCAAAGATATGGTGCAAAATCATGTAAGCTTCTATCTAACAGATATGCCTCCACAAGAGTATGGGTATTGCCAGCATCCACAAGAGCACATGCTGCCTGCCCATTCACTGTGACAAGAACAAGGTGTCAGTGTGGGGTCCTTATTTGCTCAGACCTGAGTTGTGGCACGTAACATAAGTTTGTAGTTTTGGGTTTTTTGTGAGAACACAGAAAGGCTTCATGGCCTTGCTGCTGGCAATGTAAACACACAGAGGTATCCCCGGTGTAGCAGAACCAGAAATGGCTCACAAGTCTATGCCTCCCTTCACTCATCTGCACAGGTCTATATCTCCCCATAATAACTTTTATCCCTGCTGTTGTTCAATGTGCTGAGAGGCATCTTTCAACAAGTTGGACAGCCTCTTCTTTAGTCTGGGGCTATGTACACCTTAATCCAGATGTAGACCTCTTGGCCAGGAACCTGAAGACACTGCTTCAGTACAATGGACTCCCTGATATCTTCCTCTGCAAACCTGTTAGATCTCATCCATCATTTGTAAAAGTTCTTCATGTGGTTAGTTTCCTTCATTAATTCACCAGCTGGAAGGGTAATTGAGCAGAACCACTGTCTTTAGGTTTTTACTGTGATGTTGTTTTTGGAAAGGACAGTAGCTTTGACTTCATCACGGGAGTATGAGAGGTCTTCATCCATGCTTGTGCAGACTTCCGAGGACTTTCCTGTATGCAGGGTGATGACTCTGGTGGCCTTCTCCTCCTGAGGCTAGCTCCATGTCCTCGCCATGCATTCAGTGTGGATGGGAAAAACTTTCCACATCCTCCTCCTCTTGAAAATTAGCAATCTTTAGTTCTCTAAGAAAGGGTTGTGCCCTGTCTGAAGGAACCCTTGAAATTTCAAGTGTTCTTCAATGTTCCCTTAATCCTATTGGCTCAGCTGCTGCAATTGAAACAATGGTGGTAGCCTATCTTGTGTCCATGGCCTGGATTAGGCTGCTGGAGTGGATGGTTGAATCCACTGGCTAGATGCCCTGCCCTCTTCTAATTTTACTTTAAATTCTATCCTTGTCCTTGACCTCTCTAAAAAGGACTTTCTCAGCATGTCTCTGGCAGTAAACAAAGCCTCCTCGAAGTCTGGCTCATCTGTCTCTTCTTTCTTTTCGTCAAAATTCAGAACATAAGAGCTCAGATGACATAATTCACAAACTCCAAGCTTAATGGTGGTGCTACTGCACCCAGCTCTTCTTCAAAAGGTCCACGGTTTTCCCGGGTAATGTGACTATACCCTTGTGCTATATCTTACATTGTCACACTAGCATTGTCTTCCTCCAAACACAAAGGGAGGCCTATCATTATCCTATCATTAACCCTATGAAGCCTGCCCTATTTTTAAATATTTCTTGACTCCCCTCAGTTTTAGGCAGATTAATCAACACCTCCAATAGCTATCCCCACATGCCATTTATCATTTGTAGGCTACAGAACTAATCTGCCTAATGGAAAACGCAAATGGAAAATGTCAGTGGACTAACATGTATATGTGCATGTTCTTTTATATGAGATATAATTTAAGCAGAAATAATTGATGCTTGTTGAAAAAATGGGTTTCCTAGAATATTCCCCCTACAGAGCTTGATAATAATAATAATAATAATAATAATAATAATTTTATTTATAAAACAATTTTATTTATAAAACAGTTTTAAATAAATCTCAAGGTGCTGTAAAGTGATGGTATAAAAAAAAAGTAAGGCACAAACAAACTACAAAATACATACCAAAGACAGAAATCACAAAATTCAGCAGATGATAGGGTTATAGGGGAGATCCATGGAGACTATGCGGTAGGTTTTTCCACCAGCTTTGAAAGATGTGAGTGTCTACAGAAGTGTAAATGATATCAGAGAGCATTACATTGGAGGGGCTCAACAGCACAGAACATCATGGGTAGCCTGCTCTTTGGGAACGGGTAACTGGGTAGTTGCTATGGACCTAAAATTATAAGAGGGCACATGAAGTTGGAGCAGGTGTTACGGGTAGCATGAACTCTAGACAAACAAGTTCCATTCCTCTTAGTTCATAAATTTCCACTTATCACTTTTCTAAGGGCAATAACACACAGTAGGGTGTAACTGAATGTTAGCTGACTTGTGGCTGTGGTATATTTATATACAATGAGACATATACATACCTGTGGGGGGGTAGAGAAGAGGGAGATACAGCAGGGGTCCTACAGTGTATGCCTGACAATGCTTTTTTTTCTGTACACATGCATTACCTCTTCACTTACCTGTGCTTGTGTCCTTGCATGCTGATGAATGATGATCTTGTAGCAAGGAAAGTGGGGATCCAATTAGCTTGTGAAATTTACTGATGATGTATTTGACACATCAAAAGTGACAGGCCTCTAGTGCATGGAAAATCTACAGGAAATTTCTACATGGAAAAATTAGCTCAGTGTAGAATGAGGTAGATGCATGTGAATGCTACTTGTGGCTTTAAAATGTAAAGGGCAAGGGCATAGTGGGTAAAAGGGCATAGTTAAATGTTAATTTTAAAAATTATATCAGACTGTGTATGTGATATTTTATCAAATCTTTATGTGATTCAAATACACCCTTTCACAAACTTTTACAATTAACAAAATCCATTAACATTTCTCCATTCTTACGTATGATTGACAGTTCAGCAAACCGAACGTGCCTGCTGCCCACTCCAGTGAATTGTGCTGAAGACACCCATTTAATTTTCCCTTCTTCTGTTCTGTTTCACATGATGCAAATCCCTGTGCATGTACTGAAGTGTTTAGAACACATCTCTAATTGCCTAATTGCAGTAAAGGACTGTGTGCACACAAATGCACATTTAATGGTAAAGAACATTAAAATGTTAAAGTGCAACACCATATGAGATATGACAAACAGAATAGAATGATTGATATGCAAAGAAACCAAATTACTTGTTAATATGCTAGACATTTTAACTATCAGAATATGCAGCCTGATATTATGTGCTCTGTAACTGGCCTGTTGACTTTCTATTGAGAATATCCTTACATGAGTCATACAGCTCTGAAACCCACAAATAGCATTTTTTTATTATTCCTGTCTGTCTGTCTCTTTTTAATAAAGGTGAGGTAAAGTGATGTTGTGAAATGAAATATGAATCTTCTGGTTGACTCTGGTATATAACAAAGAAAGGAACTTGACCTGGCCTGAATCTTTTCATTGGACAGATGAAGCATGGTGGGGTGATGCAGCAAAAAGGTGTGAACTGCTCTGAAATGGGCTGCAGAGATCTTTTCAAGATTTAACCTATTTTTTTAATTTGCCCCCATAAATTACTGTGAATAAATCTATTCCAAATAAAATGGGTTACAGATCAACACTCATCCAGAGACATCAAAGTACCACACATTAGTTTTGGTGAGGAAGCCAGTATAATCCCTCGTCTGAACTCAGTGGATAATTAGAAGACCAGATTGAAAAAGCAAGGCTGGGATGTTTGCCCAGGACACCAGGTTACACCCCTTCTCTTCATGAAGAGTGCAATAGGTTTTTTAATGACCAATGGAAGGTCAGGGCCTCCATTTAACCTCCCTTGTGAAAGAGGTCAAGTTTAAAAGACTCTTTGAAACTGGGCCAATTCATCTACTACAGCAAAGCAGACTGCTGGTACATAAACACAGCCAAACACACACACACACACACACACACACACACACACACACACACACACACACACACACACACACACACACACACACACACACACACAGAGCGAGAGAGAGCTGTTGTTATGCTGCTTTCCCAGAATTGCCGTTTACAGGCAGGGCTGGGGGGTTGAGTAGAAAGAGGTTATTTGCTAATTGGTTGGCAGAGGAAGCACAGCAGCATGTATTGCTCTTGAAAGCCCAAAGGAGATTTTGTGTTTGTTGATTTCGCTGTCCTAGTCTATCACACTGCCATCCAAGCCATTCAAGCTCAAGTATCAAGTTTGAAGGATTTGCACTGAACAATGTATTATTATTATTATTATTATTATTATTATTATTATTATTATTATTATAGTCTTAAGTGCATTCTGAGCTTGTTTGTAATTGATTTGGCTAATTATTACTATTTTAGTTGTGCACAACATTGTAAATGTAGACACAGGGATGAACGTATAGCAGGATAATATCATAACTCAGTCAGTTACTTCTGAGCTTTTCCAGTCTTCACTGTCCTTCATTTACAGACCAATGAATGTTATGATTTTTCAAACATTTATACTGAGCAATGCAGACACCTTTAAAAGGCTAAATGAATTACACTTTTAAAACATTGTTGTAGCCTATATAAATTAACTATATATTGTAGATGAGGACGGTATGGATTTCAGTGATCATTCCAAACACCATGGGCATGGAGACATATAAATAACTTCACTACAATTTCAATTCCACATAACACCAGTTAAGGTTATTTTATTTAATTTCATTTTTGAAGACAATCAAGGGAGACATTAATAATAACAAATTATGTCCTTATTACCGACCAGTTTACCAAAAAAACATGATTAAGCTCATACACATAATACGTTTAGCAGTCTTTGACAAGGGCATACAAAACAGATCAAATCGACCACTCAGCTTGTAGCTTGGCTTAAAACTGAATGCGTACTCATACCTTAGCTAAATCACAGATATGAGAATCAAAACTTCCGCCTCTTTCATTTAGATAACTCCCCTGACTTCGAGCCACGAAATGAGATACAGACTCACTGCGCTCATTTCCGTGTGTTGCACTTAAATGCGCCCCCTTGGCATTTTACGTGACTCCGGATCCAGCTTTCATTTTCCGCCGCATCGCTGAATCTTCAGCCAATCGAGGGGCGCCTATGTGTACCACGAGGGCGGGATGATGTAGGAGAGGATATCATCAACACCAGCATGAATTAAGATGTGTGGTTTGTCCACGCTGTAAAATTGTGTAAGTAAATTAGTTAGCTATTTGGCTAGCTAGTTTGCGCTAAACGGGCAAACCAATTTGTTGTATTAGTGTTAGAACTTAGTCAACGTCATATGCATGATCTTTGAATATACGTTGCAAATATATCTGACTTTTTGCCGTGTTTTCTGCCATAATCAGTGAAGAAGTGGTCACTACTTTGTTAGGATTATACGTGCTAGCCCGGCTCATTGGCTAACTGGCTACAGTCGCTCGAAATGAGGTAGCTGGCTGGCAAGCGTGTGATGTTTACTTTCGGTATGGCAATCTAGCCGTTTTAGACTGTTGTTACATACAGTTAATAGTTAGCCAGCTGCGTTAGGTTAGCTGCAGCTAATCTTATATATCATCTTGGCAAGATAAATTGCTAGTTAGACTACGCAGAGGTTTGGAAAATTGCCTTAGTGATATTAATGTATAAAATAGGCACCCCTTATTTTAATGTGCTTACTAAGCAAACACAATAAAAAAGTCATGTTTTATAAAATATGCAATAGGAGATGATCTCAGTATATCAGTACCTTGATAACGTGTTTAATCAACATGTTTAAGAGTGCTTTAGAGTAGTTACTTCGCTCACGCAGTTGGTTGGTATTGCATGAGAAGCAAAGGCTAAATTCTCAGGAGTGTGAAATGGCTGCGCCCATGTATGTTCGTTAGCGCAAACGAGGTGTTCGTCTCGGTAGCTACGTGATAGCAGTGTTTCGGTGCTTTTGAAAATCATAAATTCCCCTGCAGAATGACTTTAGTTATTCCAGTTAAGGGTGATTCAGAGAATATATTTTGGAATATCTGAAAATTTTTAGTCAGGTAACGTCTGCGTGCGTGTGTGTGTGTGTGAGTGAGTGAGTGAGTGAGTGACAGTAGGCTGTGAGTAAAGATGTCATATGCTGTTAATTTCTGACATGTTTGAAACAGTCAAATAATTTGTATTCCATTCTGGAAAAACATACTGGTTCAAATCAGTGAGTCACTGATGAGGCACAATAGCGCCATCACTATCTTTAGGTGACTTTTTTTTTTAAAATTTGACTCTTCCCATCTTTGTGTCTGTGTCAGTGAGTTGAATTGACTTCAGTCACCTGCTACCTCCTTAAACGGGCAATGTCTCTGCGGGCGTGTGGACTCATCATATTCCGGCGGCTGATTCAGCCTCCTCCTTCAGACAGCATTCAGTACCTCCTCCTCCAGACCTCATATGGCGAGCACCACTGGACTCCGCCAAAAGGTACAGTAGATAGGCCACATTAAAACAGCTGTGCAGTGTGCAACCTGCCAGGATGGGTACCATTACTGTGTTCTGATACATACTGAGCCAGCTGCTTGAATGTTAGTCTCATGTTCCTTTTAGCCTAAGTCCTTCCCTTTGGGACTGTAAAGGTTTCATTTTATTGATACAGTACCAGTCAAAAGTTTGGACACATCTGATTAAGATAATGGGAAAGATGTACTCACAGACATTTTGATCTAAAGACTTATGCTTAAATGCTTGAAATTTGTTTCTTTGACAAATGTAAATTGTGAAGTAGATGCCTGTGTGTGAATTGTTTTCCAATTTTTTTATTTTATTTTAAACAATATTTTTGGCTATTTTGAAGAATCTAAAATATAAGTTTTTGTTTATTACACTTTTTGGTCACTGTGTAATTGCATTTGTGTTTTTTCATAGTTTTTATGTATTTACTATTAATCTAAAATGTAGGAAATAAAGAAAGAAAAGTGTCTCTGTAACGGGTGTAGGGTCAGCGAGCGAGCGAGTTTCTAACCTGGGTTATCACTACTCACTGCCAACCCCTTACAGCCAGCGTCATTGCCAGTAGAGCTAAAGGCAAATTGCTCTTAGCCTGTCGGCAACAACGCTAGTTAACTAGGTCTCAGGGAGTGACGTAACCGCTGCAACCGCTCAGCTACCTGCTATCCGCTGCCTAAGGCTTTACGCAGGGCTTACACAAGCTACTCACTTCAGCTCTGCTACATCTCCAAACTTTTGACTGGTTGTGTAAGTCATCTGTCTGTCTGGTGGCTACCATCATGATAGGTAAACCCCATTTTAAAATGCTATTCCTTTGTTCACCTTTTGTGCCACTCCTCCCACTTTGCCACCTCAGGTCACGTTGACCCGGGCGAGGACGACATGACCACCGCCCTGCGGGAGACCCGGGAGGAGGCGGGGCTGGGTGGGGAGCAGCTGAGGATTGTGGATGGCTTCCTGAGCGAGCTTCGATACGAGGTGCGAGGCAAGGGGAAGGTGGTTCTGTACTGGCTGGCTGAGCTGAAGGACCCTGGGACAGCGGTCACCCTGTCAGAGGAGCACCAGGATTACCGCTGGGCCGGGCTGGACGAGGCGTGCGCGTTGGCCAGGTACAAAGACCTGCAGGACGCCCTGCGGGAAGCACACCGCTTCCTGCTGGCGGGGGAGGCACAGTGATGCCACTGTCTTTCTCATCGAAAACACTGTGCATTGGGTGAAGGCAGCACATTTAATGGGGGAGTACTTGACACATTAAAGGGAACCTTATGGACCCACAGCACCATGTTATACTATATATGCTGTCTATTATACACCTTGCTGAGGCATGTTCAGGGAACAAGCTGTTGCCAACACAGATGCAGATATACTGTACTGGCATGCCCACGAACACTGCAGTCAGTGACAGCTTTGCAGTGCAAAGCCCCAGATTTGCAAATACATGGAAACTGTCCACATTGTTTTTTTTATCTGATTTATTTTCTGAAAGTACATATGTGTTCCTCCACTGTGCCTGTAAATCTATGAAGTCATTAAATTAAAATGGTCTAAAAGTTTAATTGCACAAACTTGCAATGATCAAAATCAATTAACTTTTCTCAATTCTCATGTATGATTGACAAGTTTAACAAACTGCACATGCCTGCAACCCATTCCCTCTGCATAATGCCACCGCCCACTCCTTGACTGCAGCGAACTATGCTGGAGACGTCTACCCCTTTCATTTTCGTTCTTCTGTTCTGTTTCACATGGTGTGGATCCCTGTAGTGAAGTGTTTAGAACACATCTGTAATTGCCTAACTGCAGTGAAGGACTGTGTGTACACAAATGCATATTTAATGTGGAGAACATTAAAATGTGCAACACCATATAAGATGTGACAGACAGAACGGCATGGTTGCTATGCCAAGAAATCACATTACTTGTTGATATGCTAGACATTTTACCCATCAGAATTTGCAGACTGACATTACTGTTCTCTCTAACTGGACTTTTGGCTTTCTATTGAGAATATCCTTACATGAGTCATACAGCTCTGAAAGCCAAAAATAGCATTTTTTGAATTATGCCTGTCTGTCTCATTTTTTTTTTTTTTATAAAAGTGAGGTAAAGTGATATTGTGAAATGAAATATGAATCTGCTAGTTGACTCTGGTATATAACAAAGAAAGGAACTTGGCCTGACTTATGTTGGTGGTCAGAATTTTTTTCATTGTGGGGTGATGCAGCAAAAAGGTGTGCACTGCCATGAAATGGGCTGCAGAGATCTTTTCAAGATTTAACGTATTTTTATTTTGCCCCAATTAATTATTGTAAATAAATCTATTCTAAATAAAATGGGTTACAGATCAACACTCATCCAGAGACATCAAAGTACCACACATTAGTTGTGGTGAGGAAGCCAGTATAATTCCTTGTCTGAACTCAGCGGATAATTAGGAGACCAGATTGAAAAGGCAAGGCTGGGATGTTTGCCCAGGACACCAGGTTACACATCTTTTCTTCATGAAGAGTTCAATAGGTTTTTTAATGACCAATGGAAGGTCAGGGCTCTATTTAACCTCGCTTGTGAAAGAGGTCAAGTTTAAAAGACTCTTTGAATCTGGGCCAATTCAACTACAGCAAAGCAGACTGCTGGTACATAAACACAGCCAAACACACACACACACACACAAACAGAAACAATTTTGTTTTTTTCAAATGCTTAAGCACACACATTATGCTGCTTTTCCGATCACACATAGACACAGAGCTGTTACGCTGCTTTCCCAGAATCGCCGTTTACAGGCAGGGCTGGGGGGTTGAGTAGAGAGGTTATTTGCTAATTGGTTGGCAGAGGGAGCACACCAGCACGTATTGCTCTTGAAAGCCCAAAGGAGATTTTGTGTTTGTTGATTTCCCTGTCCCTGTCTGCATTCAAGTGTGACAGGCTTGCACTGATATGAAACAATGTACCGTTGTTATTATTTTTATTATTATTATTATTATTATTATTATTATTATTATTATTCCAAACCCTCGGTGGATCTTATTTATTATGAGTATTCACTCAAATTACAATTCCAGTTCACTCTTTTGCAAAACAATTGACTTACAGATCTAATTTACAAGACAGTTTTTAGGGTGATATCTGCTGAGAGATGGGGTAAGAGGATGAGTTCACTCTGGACGAATTGAAAACTTTTCCAATGACATTTGTGCAACACTAGCTGATCATTTCATCAACCATGGGTTGGGCATGAGGGAGGCTGGGCGGTGGGTGCAGCCCAATCGAGTAATTTCACTGTAGCCTTTATAATCTGGCAATTTGAGAGATGGGGGGCATTATTCAGTGCTTTTCTGTTCTGCCTATTATAGTCTTATGTGCAGTATCATACAATATGCGATATAGCAAGTAAGTTAATACAAAGAGGTGAATTACTGAAATGAAGCATAAGTATATCTTATGTGTATAAAACTGGAAATTATAGCCCTGTATGTCAACATATTTGTATTTGAGAAGACTGTGATGGCAGTCTCTTCTCTTTACAGCAAGACACTTTAATTGTAAACAAGGTGTTGGCACATTCTGGTTTGTTTTTTTATTTTTTGAGTTCGGGTCAAGTCTCTCCTGTGTCTGGAAAAATGATTCATAATAAATAAATATTTTCATGATATTTTACAGTAGAAGTTATGTTTATTTTGAAATTGAACTGTAGCTTGTGGCAGCTGTGAGCCTGAAGAGACTTGTTTCCATGTGTAGTACTGTATCATATTTCATTCAGATCAGATCAGGTGAAAGTTAACATTTTGTACCTAATTTTCAGATTATGTCAAACACCACTTGCCACCACATGGCACTTATGTTCAGTACAGAAAGAAATAACTGCAGCAATGTCCCCTGCACATACATCAAACAGTCAAAGATATGATGATGTCAATGTTTTTTTGTTTGTTTTGAGCCCAGAATGGCAGAAAATGCAACATGATGGCCTTAATAAGAGAAAGTTGCAAACATAATTCTACTGTGTAAAATATGTGTAATATGTATATATGGCTAAATAATAAATTGAGACAATGGACCAAATTACAAAAAAATCTGCATAATATTGAATAATAGGGAATGAAAATGTAACAGACTTTATAATTAAAGTCCCCTGAGTTTATGAGGCTTTTAGAGAGGCTTCAGTACCATGGATCTTGTGTGGCTCATCATCTGTTTAAAATATCAAATTCAAGCACACTTTTGTAAAAAAACAGTGATTGAGATAAGAGCACAGAACAAATTTTCCTGCTTCCTGCATTTTATAGGTGTTAATCCATATGCTGATTACCTTATTGGTTAAACAAATAGGAAGTACTTCCTATTTATATGATATTACAGTACCAGAGTTCCAAGATGCTTTACAGCATGGATGTGCAAACTGCGTGATTCCACGGAGAAATGCTGAATTATTGCTCCAGTGTATTTTTCAAATGTCAATCAATCCTGCATGAATGACGGACTACTTGTTGTGTTGAGAAGAAGCCCTGTAGCACCATCATAAATCCTGCTACCATCCATCCTTCATCCTCTTCATCAGAAAGGTGCAGGCTGTCACACTAAAAGCCTGTGCCTGTGTTTGCGCATGTGGGTGTGCTGTTTTTACTCCATTTGCTCCTCTTTATTTACCTTTTGTTACCACCAGTTGTATACATTTGTCCCACTCAACAACCTCTCCACTCATGCGGAAGCACAGGGCAAGGTGAATGCAACCGTCTGACATGAGCACAGACACAAATATCTTTTTCACAGTACAAGCCCCACAGTGCACTGCAGTGATGCAAGTGCCAAGTAGAGGATAGGTGTTTCTCCACATATCATCTGAGCAGCTTCACAGGTGCCCAACAGCTCGCCACTGCTACATAATGAGGCTAATTTGTTCCACCACTCTGGGTTCTCAGTCATCATAAGTAGATGATATGGCTGGTTTCGAACACTAGGTCATAAGGCACAGCCTGCACTCCTGCACACGTGCTCCTTCACTGTCTGAGTCACTGTTTTTATATTATAAACTGTACCACATCCAAGCAGAGCCTGAAAACTCCAGAGTGCACTAAAGAAGTAAAACATTCAGAATTTTGATATTGTAACATTGTAATTTTTGCTTATCTTCTCCTGCTTCTGTTTTTCTGTTTTATGTGTGACAACAGAATAAAACTGTCACTTTTACTCAGGGAAACAGAAATGATTTTTTTGTTTACATATACAGTCTCCAATAAGAACAGAAATAATAGTACCCACATCATTTCAGGAACCTTCAACTGAGATTTATTTAGTAAGTAAATTCAGCCAAAATGACAAAGCACAGATGCTCAGATGGTGATGACCAGATATTTATACTGGGGTTTTTACACTTCTAGCTTGCTTCAAATGAAGTTGGCCAGTAGCTAAGAAACACCTCTTGCTCCTTACGTCCAAGAGAGGTCAGTGGAAATGCCTCTAGATCCCTCTAGCTAAGGTGGGTCAGTGAAAACAGGGCTGTAGATTGCACTGTGCATGCTTTCATTCTCATCCCTCATCAATACGGCTACTGTTGTGCGTGGCCAGATGAGCCCTAAATTGCAGTTAAGCACCCTCTGTCAATCCAGAGGCAAATGTATTTTTTTTTTTTCACTGATCCAATCATTGTTGTCTGCCTCAGAAGAAGAAACATATTTTCAGTGATTTCCTTATAGAGGAGCTGCCACTGTGAAGGCCGAAATGAAGAGACATCTTTCACTTTGGTCTGTTCTGGAGCCTTTGTCTCTCATCTTCTCTTTTGAATCTGAGTCTTGGAGGCAATAGACTCTACCTATGAAATGAATGAAATTCAAGCACCTTTTCATATACGGTATGCAACAAATTCAGCCTTGTGATGTTCAGTATGCATTGAGGGATCGGAAACTGAACAAATCCTAAATTTAGCGATGCACAAGATTACCTTGTTGCCTGAAACATTTGCTGCGGTGATAACAACACTTTCAGCCAGTCAAGACAAGCATACCCCTGTTTGAGCCAATTCAACCCTGACAGAATCTTAATCCCTGTTCTGTCCCAAAGGTTCTTTCAGGTTCGTGATTGTCTTAGTCAATTACAACAGACTTTTTATCTCTGTGTTCCTCCCATGTTAGTCAGACAGCCTTCAGTCTATAACCATATTATGCAGTTAATGCATTGTGTATCTTATGATAGAATCTGATGTCTCAGGGTTTACTTAACTATATCATTGCAGTTAGGGTTTCTCTTGTCATTATTACTCTATTGACACTATTATTATTGTTTTTGTTCGTGTGTGCATGCAGGTAAGTGTGCAAGCATGAGAGACTATGTACATGTGAGTGCTTATTTGAGTGTTTGTGTGTGTGCATGTGCATGTGCATGTGTGTGTGTTTGCATGCATGTGCATACATGTGCTGCAAGTACATCTACAATTTGTATGCTTAATATTCAAGTTTTGATAGTGATTATTAAGAGAAGCAAAGTCACAACAAAGAAAAACAAATAAATAAAACATAAAGGGCATGACACTGCACCCAGGTTGTTATAATATGTATAGATTAATAAGACAGCAAAAAATGATGGCAGTTGGACATGCCTAAGCACTGATGATAACTTATCCATTCAACACCACTCCAGCTAGCTCCTGTGAATTCTCTACAGTTCTGTTTATATCAGTATGGTTAAATGGTTTCACCTTGTCCAAGGAGAAGACTGCACCCTCTCTTCCATCTTAACAGAATGAAGCAACTCAGTGCTGTATTCACCTTTGTGCTTCACCCCCAAACACCCCAGTCCACTTTCTGGTTCATAGCTGACCTCAACTCTCCATTCCCTCATAAATCGCTGGTAATTGACTCCCTGGTTGTGCACAGAATACCTCTCTCATTATTTAGTGGTAGACAGCCCCAGTGTGTTTCAGACTTCACAGAGTGGTGAAATAGGGTATTTTACTTAGAGTGAGAATAGAGGTGGTTGCAAGGTTTAGGAAGCCAGGAATCAGCAAGTCGGATGGCAGGACTATGTTCAGGTTGCCTTCCATTGTTTGGCTGAAAGTGCAAGCTGGACAGGATCTAATCTTGTCTGTCAGTCTCACTGGGAAAGGCTTTATAATCCACAATCATCTGGGCTTGGTGGTTGAAGGATCTTTCCTCTCTCTCTTTTTTCTCTCTCCACATTTCCTCTGTTGCGCTGGCCATAATAATCGGGTGTGTTTAGGAACTGGGTGGGCAAAACAAATTCCGTGACACGCTGGGAATTTGCTTGTTAGCTGGAACATCCTGCTTGTATTTCAGACGCACATCTTCCTGTGGCTGTGTGGTTACTTTGATTCTCATGCATGGAATTATCCTACACAACCTGGAGAGGGCTGTGAAGAGAGACATAGCAATTATCCATAGAGCACTGAAAAAGGCAACATTTTAAATCTCACCACATAAACATCGCTGCATTACTTTGGATAGGGGAGGTTTCCATGGCACCCGAAGAAGTGCATGCGTATTATTATTATTCACTTATTGACCTTATCCAGGGCCACATGTACTCGCCATGTCATCTATTTACAACCTGGGTATATATCCTGCAGCAAATTGTGACAAACACCTTGTTCAAGGGCACAACAGAACTTCCCCATACTGGAGTCAAACCTGCAACCTTTGGGCTATAAGCCCAGGTCCAGAGGGAAAAACCTTACTTGTTTCAGGCATATTCACTCTGTCCAAGGCCATTGTGTTGTGACTTCCCCACAACAATGTCTGTAGCTCCACCTTGCGACTGTTTATTCAAAATGTGCTGTTGCACTTACCAAGCCGGCCTCCCTCTGTAAAGTGACAGATAAACAAGAAGGTTTATCGCAAACAGGTGTTGTATCCTGACAGTTAGATAATGACGTTTTCTTATCAAAAAAAAAAAGGTACAAAGCGGTTTTGCTCCAGGCAGACGATTCGGTGTCCTTGTCATGTAAAAGCCTGAGATATAGACTGTAGGCCAGATTTTCTAAATGATTGCGTGTCAGTTGTGATGTAAGTGTTGTTGCCAAGGGCTTGGACAAAAAGTAAAATTTGGTATACAGTCTCAGAGTCAGACAAGTGCAGTTTTTGATTACATTTTTTGAATCATGAAGGAGGTATTTCAAAATATTGCCAATGGCCCTATGATATTGCCAAAACATATTTAATGCATTTGATGACACCTGTTTGACCTAATTCACCAGCTTAAAGGGAAACATCTGATGTCATCACCTCAAGGTCAAGTTCAATCAAATTAATTTATGGATCACTATACTGATGTCATAAAAAAGAGCATATTTTCCACCAGTCACAGTGATAGGGCCTGATGTGTGCAAGCAACTAAGCTTTCAGCCTCATGGAAGTGTTTGATAAAAATAAACCTTATGGAAAGAGCATTTAGCTTTTCCTTTGTCTCTTATGACAATGAATGTCTGCAATGTCCTGGCCAATACAACTGAAGATCAGCCGCTATTGAAAGCAGTTAGCTTGGGATGACGCAGTTATAGTGTAATGGCCACGTTGCATTGATGTCTAATACCACGATGCAACTTAACTGACAGATGGCGTTGGAGCTCCTTAACCTGCAGTGGTGTACCCTTCAAAAAGTATGAAATGGGAACTGGTAGTAGATGTGATGTAAGGTCCTGAATGTTCATATTGATCTGCGTTCTATGTCCTGAGAGAACCTCTGTAGGTGCCAGAAGAAGAGAAGAGAGGAGGACTAATGGGTACTTCACATACATTACATGACAGCACAAAAGTATATACTTGGGGATGGAGGGGAAGGGTGTTATTTGGGAGTGCATTGGTGACACACCCCCAAGTCATCACTCTGTGTCAGTCAGTTGCTTGTGACAAAACAAGAGCAACTTGAAAAGAGTGACTCTACCCTAAATCATGGAAATGTCTGGAAATCATGTCAAAATCATAATGCTAACAATGTTGAAAAACATTTCATAAACATCTGAAAATGGCTTTAACAATACACATAAAAAATTGCCCTCTCCCACACTGATCTTTCCCTTTCCAATGTCTGGACATAGAGGGAAAACATAGATGAACAGCTAAATCAATCTGCTGGAAATAACATGAAAAAAAGATCACAACAGCACAATGCACAAAAAATTATTTGTTTTTTCCCCACCCCATTAATCTTCCAGTGTTAACAATGTAACAATTTAAATGTTATACTGTTGAACTCAGCAGGCTACCATCAATGTAGCCAAGGGGAGTCACTTATAAAGGCTTCTTTACTATACAAAAGGCTAATGATTTGTGTAAGTATTTTGAATATGTAACTCTTTAGAAATGCTGCTTGATAACTAAATAAATATCACAATGACTCAGATTAGTTTTAGCCTTCAAATTTAACTGCAAAGGCACTCAGTAGGAGCATCGGGCGATGGGATCCTGGGATATCAAACTAAATGTGAGGGGTACAAGCAGGTACATTCACTCAAATGGAGTAACTGACAGGAAGTGAAAGTTCTTTTCATGGATTGGGATATCCTCAAGGATGTGGCTGTACCATTTTGATGGGAAGTACGTGGGGCAAGTGAGCAAAAAAGTGAACTGGGCTGCACTCATGGAGTGTGGTAGCAGCAACTGTAGGAGAGTAAGGGGCGGCTGTGTGGCAAAGGAGCAGGGCTTGTAATCCAATGGTCATCTATTAAATTTCATGGTAAACCACTGTTGTACCCTTGGATATGATACTTAATCAAGTTGCTGCAGTAAACATCCTACTGCATAAATGGATACCATGTAAAATTTGTAATCTGTGCAAATTGTTCTGAATAAGACTATCCGTTAAGCAAATATGATAATAATTGGGAGAATCAGAAGTACATTCAGTTCATTATTTCTTGTAGCCCACCTTCATAAAGCTGATCAGTTGTATGCAAAGCAGTAGTAACCTATAATGACCTGACTGTGCATAAATTAATCTCGACGAAGGCATGTCCTGGCTTCTGCGGGAACACCCTATGCTATGGACTCCCTAGACCAAGGAGAGGATTCCCACAACATTGCACTAAGAAAGATTATCTGCTGTACATTTTTAACTGTGGAAAACAAGAACATTCTGCTCTCTCAGGGAAGTGACGTGAGGTGAACTGAGAACATCAAGCACTTTTCAAAAAATAAATATATATTTTCCATTTTACATAGAGCTGCTGTGGAAAAAAAAGCTGTAAGCTGGTTCAGAATTTTACCAATAATATTTACTCATGATCAGTTGATTTGTCTCACAACAGATTAAACAAATACAAGCACCTGTTTTCATAACCAAATTCCACATTGATGCAATTAAAAAAAAATACATAGAGGGTATTTGCTGTGTAAGAAAGGCTTCAGATAGCTTTAGACTTGCAGACAAAACAGATAACTTTCACTCATCTGTTGTCTAAATGTTTTAACATTTCCTTAGCTTGTCCCTACAGTTTTTATAGCTATTTATTATTTATTGTTTTTAAGGTGCCTGTTTTGGTTTTCACATACAGATGCTGTAGCGAGTTTGACGTGCAGCAGGATGTGTCAGGTCCTGACAGTCATTCAAGTGTGTAGGGGTGATGTGGGCACTCACTTGGGGCAAAAGCTGCCCAAAGGCCTCCCGCTCATTATGTAACACCCCATTCACAGCCAGTGATGTCCAATAGGTAAGAAACAGAGGACTTTCAGACCTTCCTATAAACTCTCCTGAACATAAACCTGATTGTCTTGCACATCTACAGTATAATACCTACAGTATTTAAATAAGTATCACCTATGTGCTGCTGACTCTTTTTAATGTAACTGTATGTAAATGTAGCCAGTTATAACCAATCTGAAATCTATTTGTTGGTGCAGGAATGTCATCAGAAAAATGATAAGGTGTTACAGGTGCAAAAGTAATGGTGTCTGGTTTTGCAGAATCAAGTCAGGTGGAATCAGATGCTGATGGGCTGTCCTTATTGCCTTAAATTTAAATCCTCACTTAAAGGTTGTTCATCATGAATAAAATATTAAGAACAGATACAGGACAAGTTCTTTGCCTCGCCTGCATATGGCTCACAGGCTGTCAGTGCTTACAAACGCTTAAAAGTGAGCTCTATCCTTCACAACAGAGTTGGCACTAATGTTCCCTCATCAGGAAGCGGGTGTTAAATAGAAGATTACAGTATACAGGAGTGAACACTAGACCTTTCGTGTTCTAAAACAGCCGATGCCTCTTGATAAAAACTGATAAAACCTGACATGAAAAAACCATACACATGCTTCCAATGGGTTGGAACGGTGGAAAGTATCAGACAGTGATGTTGTGCTTTAAATAGATGTCGTGTTGTTCAACCTGCTGCTAATCCCATTTGGACTCCTGACAGCTACGCTTGGACAGTTATCCAGACGGTGCTCTTTATTAAAGTCACGAGTGATAAAACAGCTCTTGTTTATTTGACTATGAGGCATTTTATTTTTGCTGTGTTTACTATTCTTTGCATCCCAATCATCTGAAAACAGTCTGCGTGTGTATGTGTGTGTGCGCTCATGTGTGTATGGGGGGGGTGTTTTGTGAGGATGTGTTTGTGTGAGTTTCAGTGAGGTGAGCATGTTAGATCCACAGAGACATTTGGATATAGTCACATCCTGACACAATGGGTGGCCAAGCATCTGATATCTGATGGCACATGCCTCCTTTAATTCCACCTTATGTATGCAGTCTTATATTTATTTTCTTGTGTGACACTACAAAGCACAAATTTTCTCACAAAAATGAATGCCTTTGCCAAAGGTAGTCAAGGGTAGATGCCAAAGAACTTGAAGAATTATGTCTATGGCAATACTACGTAATGTAGTATAGGTTCTTGATAAATTGATAAATAATTGTTCTCTTTCCATAGTGTAAAGGGGGTGTGTGTTCACTACGCAGTGAGTGAGTGAGTCTGTCTGGAAAAGTAACAAAGTAGTAATATGTACAGATCAGCATATCATAACATATCAAAGACAAAATAAACATAAAATACACTAATACATAAAAAAAACATTAATTCACAGTCTAACTTTAAAACATTCAAACAAAGGTATTTGCAATATTAAACACAAGCCATCAGATATCATTGGCTGAATTTTGTAAGATGATTGTAATTCTTCTGCAAGTTAAATGCAGCATTAATTTTCCGGCGTGGCCATTCAGTGCAATCAGGATTGCTAACCTCCAGGTAGCCTCATACTGTGCCTTTCTGGAACAGTCTGATAAACAGATTCTCGAAGAACTTACCAAGTTATGGCTCTCAGAGGGAATATCGATGGCCTAATCACATCACAGGAAGAAAAAGGTGCAATTTTCAAAGAACAAAGCCCATGCAGGCAAGCATATACTTGCAAACAATGTAAACAAATATAGAGACAGATGGCTAGAAAAGTATACCCAAAGGTAAGGGATTGTAGATAGCTTAGCTGGTGTTTTACAGCCTTTGGGTTTGCTGTAGATATAAATCATATCTACATATACATACATACAAATCATATGCTCTGCAGTTTAAATTCACACTCTATAGCAGGCATTCATGTACTCAGGTTTTTATTAAAGACTCGAAACCCCTATTAAAGAAAGGGGAGACCATAACTAATATCTTTTTCTGTGAGTCATCATCGTAAGTATTCCCTTTAGGTAAAGGCCTGTTGGTTAATGTTTCCTAGCTCTGTAAATTGCTTTCCATGATCACCTGTAAGCATGCAATTCACAGGCTCCTAGGGGATTGACCTTTACAGTTTGAAGCTGCCTCCTTCTCTTGTAATGAGGGATATACTCAGATTTACATTAAATGCACAAATACATCTCTGACCTACAAACATACAGGAGAATAATAATAATTACCACGAAAGACAGAGAGTGACGTCACGCTTGTGGTGCATTTTAAATACGCGTTCTTTTTCTCTCATAAACCGCTATTTGATTCAACACTGCCACCCTGAGGTTTCTTTTGAACTGCAGTTTATATAACTGCTTTCCTTGGCTGATGGCATTATAATTATAGTTTCGCAAATCTTTTAAATTGTACTGAGACTTGCCCATGTGTAAATGGATTAATATTCAGTCATAATCAATATAACTAATTGGACACAATGCATTTAGCAAAAGGCATCTTCCAGATATCCAGACATTTTTAAATTGATTTGAGTGCTGCCATTTTAAGAAAAGAAATGATGGAATAGATTCACAGTGTTGCAAACTACAGTGTGCAGCTTATTTTTATTACAGGTTGGCATCTGTTGGGTATACATAACAGGCATAACAGTATAATCATGTTGTCAGAAACATGTCATGTACATATACAGTTAAGATACATAGCATAGGGTGTAATTGATGAATATTGACCCTGTGGAAAAAGTCCTTGGATGGAGATTTTGGAGAATTTGATTCTCTTTCAGATACATTGAGGGAATAAATGTGTCTTATAGCATCAATTCATCTGACATTATGTAGAATTGCTCTGCATGCATGACACAGTGTATTCATTAGAAAGTAGTTTCAAAACTGAATACATTTGTTTATTTGATAGAATACTTTTCTGCCAGAATGTATGGGTCTTTGCCTGTTCATTTCTACAAAACACAAAATGTAGTTGATTTCAATTCACTTCATGCTCAGTATTTTTGAATTTCATACTCTCAGTGTGATACCTAGCAATGCTTGGACTGAGAAGTCTACAAGGGCTCTCTGGGATTCATGAGGAAAACTTGTTGCAGAAATGGCAATAACAGTGCTCTGTTCAACTCAGATTCAGTACTTGACCTTTGTGGTCATTTAACCTGATCTGTTTTAGAAATGTGTCCCTTGAAGTTTACAAAAACAGCAAAGAAGCTGTTGTGATGGTTGGCTAGCTTTACAGCTCTGATTGTAGTCCACACTGTTGAACATAAAAAAAAAATACTTGCTGACAGATAGCTCACCTTGTGAAGACAACAGCAGACTAACAAGTTAATAATAATAGCTGACTAAAAGGGGGGGGCAGACATCATAATAAAAGGTACTGAAAAATAATTAGTTTTTTACAGATTAGCTACATCCTTGATCATAGTCAAAGAAGAGTACTATTGCTATGTGGCTTCGAGCCAGTTGAGTACAGACTTCCTTGTATGACTGATGAGGCTCCAGTTTCCCTTGCTGAACATGACGATGTAAAACAATAAAATGAAAGTGCTTGAATCAGCTTCCCATACCCAGGTGAAAGAAGTACCAGTCAGTATTTTCTTGGGATTGGTTTGTACTGTTTGAGTAGCCACGGCATCTGTCACAGATTAAATGACATGTTGTAGTCATTTCTTTCTCCTGTTCAAGCAGAGGATTAAGCTGCTCTGGCCCACCTTCTTTACAGGACTTTATTTCTATTTATTCTCCAGTGTTACCTACTTCTCATGTAATTCAATTAAGTCAAAAATGTAGAATTCCAGCCTTGTTACCTGACTGTCTGCATTGATTCAGTTAGCAAACTTAGTTAGGGAACAGACATATCCTTTTGGTATCACTTTTTGTGTGATTGCATTTCTTCCTACTAGGAAGAATACGAATTGAAGAAAGTCCTCCTTACTCATGTTTACCACATAATTGTATAACCGTGATGCATAAACAGAGCTTACATGCTCACATCACTATGACGTCCCTGACCAAATATCTCAGATGCATTGTGATGCATTATTTTTTTTAAGATATATGATCTCAATCTTTATGAATTCTGTTCTACTCACTTTGTATTGTCATACTGTCATGACATGGGTCCCTCTTTCTAAACTTCCCTTTTCTAAAGTCAAAGAACACGCCATTTGTTGAGCCATCTTAATGACAGGATATTGGGTATAAAACTATAATAGATGTAGAGCTGCTCTTAAAAGCACAACCCCATATCACAAGCAAAGTCATTTCAGATCAAAAATAAGGTATCAGTACAATCTGAATTACTACTGGGACACTGGGGGTATTTTTATTTCCAATCTCTGTTTTATGAAAGCCCTGACATAACCTATCTGACAGTAGAAAATAACTGTTGTTTATGTCATGTCAGTGCTCTGGGATATGCATCTTATGATCTGGATATGAAGACAAACATTTAATTTGATTTGATTAAAATCAAAATTCAAAGGTATGCAATCTGTACACAGTTAATCACTTAGGAACTTATTGTTTGAATTAAACCATATATTTTGGATAGTGGGCAAATACATATGGAACAAAAACATCCTGAAACCATGATTATTGTACAATAAACAGAGGATTGTGGGATGTAAACTTTAAAAGCCTAAACCAGCCTGGCCTAGAGAGCAATCTGTTTTATGTCTGCAATCAGCTGCTTGCTCAGCCCTCTGTGATCAGGGCCTGAAATGATTAATGGAGTGATTTTAGGAGCTCTGCATAATTATTAAGGTTATCCACCACTCCTCCCACTTCAGAGAAACAAAACAGCTGATTCATTGTTTCAAGCCCACAGTGGACAGCCACAGACTGCAACAAAAAGCAGGCGGCTGTTTGAATTACAAACCAGCCACAGATTGTTTGTATTTACCACTGCATTGATATTATGTTGTTTAGATATTCTGACCGCTGACATGCTCAGTCAAATCTGGTCTCTGCCCCACTGAGATGGTGTGATATTCAATTAAATAATGTACCTCAAATTGAACTGGTGGGCATTTGAGTGAAATGTTATAAAGAAAATAGTACAGTATATGCTTCATTGGATACCCAACTAGCAATGCGATGTCCCTGCTAATGTTTCAAGAACAATGCAAAACTAATGTCCTTGCACAGGCAGTGGGGGGGGTCAGCTCTTTATTGCCCCCTTGTGGAAGAATAAGGTACCGTTTTTATATGGCTGGGACATATAGTGCTGAACAAATGGCACTGTCTGTCACCGAGTGTAAAAAAAAAAAAAAAACGTCACAGCAGTCTATGTGGTCCCAGTATCTGTTAATAGCACTAGATGAGACAAAGGGCTATGGTGAAAGGAATGTAAGCATTCCCTGAGCGATTTTAGCATTATTAGCATTCCCACTGCGTATTTAGCCCCTCATCAGTCCCACAACTTCAGAGCACTGAATTACAATGTGGACTAGAAGACAGCAAGCAAAACAATTTCTGAGGTGCTGACTAACTGAAAGTAACAAAAAAAAATGCAAGTTTATCATAAACTGGTGAAGGCATGTTTGATGTTGAAACATGGGATAAAAGCAAAAGGAGTAGGAGAATGGATCAACCAGTTCAGCAGTGTATGTCTATGGTATATCAACATTCAGTTATTGCATTTCCAAGGATAAATTATGCAGTTTCAATCATTTAAAATGCAACCAGCATGGTGGCTTGCAAAATACAACCAGTGGGAAGTATTTAGATGTGTAATGCCACAGATTTGTAAATCAGCTTGGTAGGAGCTGTTGCCTGCATGGTACATCCGACTGAGTACTTTCTAAGAGGGGTCAGGACATTTATGGTATGAGAAGCATTACACCTGTAGTTTATACATATTAAAAGATTCTCTGCTCATTTTAGAGAGTTTTTTTTTTCTTCCCGGCAACTAATAACTGTCATTTAGTTTAATATGTTTAAGACAAAGCTCGTTCTGTAAACTAATTATGCAGTGACCAAATTCACATATAAACTATAGAGTCTGATGACCTCTTGGATGCTTTTAAGAGAAGCACCCATTAGTTTGTTTTTGTATATGTGGATGTTTATTTTAATTTGTATCCCCTTGCATTTGCACACTTGGCTTAATGGCTTTTCATTTGCTGTTTGGCAGCCTTACAACACCCCTGCTGTGTTCCCTAAACGTGAACTGGATCACAAGCACACCAGAGTCCCAGCATCCTTCACACCCAGACAGCAGCTCCGCAAAGCCAACAGAAACGACAGAAACACTTGTCCTTTTGATGAGAACATTAAATAACAAAAGACGCGAACCGCTTGCTCTCATACAGGGATTGCGGGGAAGAAAAGGCCCTGAAAGGGAAAATGGGGTGGGAGGGAGGGGTTGGGGGAGTGAAGGGGGCCACAACGGACCATAAAGATGAGGAGCTGTGTGGCTCTAGAGTGCAGTGCCCTTGGTAGACCTGCACCGCAGGCTGCTAACAATCAAGGACAGCAGAACAAGAAGTTGGAGATCAAATTGCCGGATATGTCACATCCTAAGTAACAAAGAGGAACACCACTGCCAAAATGTTTGCGTCTTTATCCTCGCATTGTTAATAATACTACTACTACTACTGATAATAACAATAATGACAATGACAATAATAATAATAATAATAATAATAATAATGATGATACAGACCTTTTTATGAATGTAGCACCTTCCCCAAGAAGAATCAGGGTGAGACCGGAGCAGAGGGGCGACCTGCAAACAGGTTTACCTAAAACTCTGACTCAGAGTATGCCTCTGCTGTTTTCCCTGGTGCATGTCATTATTCATAACAACAAACTTCTTATTTTACAAGAAGCTGTATCGTTTAATGAATTAAAAAAGAGGTTACACACCATGGAGTTAATGTCTGCATTTCCAATTTTTCCAAAATAAATGCAATTTAAAATGCTGTCTCCATAATTACATGCTTCTATGTTTATCTTTAATGGGATCTCTAATGGTACAATTCAGGTGTGACAGGAAATACATTATTATTTGCCCTATGGAAATTACTAGAGCACTACCAAATAAGCGTGGCTGATTGTACATTTTCTTTAGTAAATCACACCAACCATATAAACACTGTCTTATATTAACCTAACTCTTTTGTGGTCTGGATTTTTGTGGCCTTAGAACTCACTGGGGTGGGATATATCTTTCATATATCTAACCCATCTGTCTGAAAGAAACAATACAAGTGATTGATTACCGGGTCATTGTGAGAACAGGAACTCCGTTTCATTCAATGGGCTGGCGCAAGGAAAGTGCAGGCCCCAGAAGCCCTTGAGTAACAAGATCCTTCCCGGATTGTAAGCGCTTGATCATCCTCTGCGTCAAATGCACTCCTTTTTCTCTGAGTTCCTGCCTAATTACTGCACCGATAGGGTTACTGCCCATTAGCTTCTCTGTCCGCAGAAAAAAAACATTTTAGTTTCACTGGAGCAGTAACCATTTTCTCCCAGACAAAAGATACACAATAAAGTGTCCAGCTCTGGGAAACACTCCTCTGGAAGTTAATTACTGACCAACATGTGTGGTCCTTTTCCCACTGGCGTGAAAAATCCAAAACAGTAGCTACACATTTATTCCTGTTTTCTTAACCATTTTAAATTGATTATTATGACCATATTCTACATTAATGCTGCTGATAATACAGAAATGGTGTTTACTTTGTTTTATTTGCCATTTTCCTACAGTGGGAATGCAATTTGTTCATAATTTAGACCACACATCCAGTTTGCTGGGTCCTGTGTTGCTTGGCGCGCGTGTGTGTACCTTGAATAAACTTCAGAACTTCACCTAGGTGAGAGTAGTGTTCTCCTTTGTCTCCATATACATATGCATAACAAACTCTAATTGTTTTGCTTTGCAAACTTGTGTCTGTCTGAGTTCCTGAAAGAAGGAAAAATTTCCCCCAACAATTTCAATATACACTTCTTCCCTTCTGGTTTTATATCAGCTTTACCAGCTTTAAATTATGTATACTGTCTCTTAAACTAGGTTTGAAGAGTATGCCTGTGCACATTGAGTAACATTTATATTTCTTTATCATAAATCCTAATCTCTGCTGATCTTATTTGTCAAAATATACTCTTGTGACGTTAGCAAAAAAAAAAAAATTCATCACTTTGCAGCACAGCCAAAAAAAGCTGGTTTTCTGACTGTTTCTTTTTCAAACAGTAGGGGGAGTAGGCAAACCACATTTAAAATTTCTGAGACAAAGCTAGTGTTCTACCAAATATAGCTACACTCATGAGCAAGACAATCCCTTCACATTATTGAATGCCAAAAAAACTAGCACATCTCATAAAAAATGTGTGTGATCTAAATTATCCCCTATTTACATATCTCCAAGTGTTTTATTACATATGCATTCAATTCAGACAGACAGTTCCTTTTCAGTTGCTTTGTTTATTTTTATGCTTGTTTTTTTTTTTCCTCATTAGGTAAACACATGCATTGTGTACATCACTGATAGCTTATGTGAGTGAGTGAGATGGAAAAAAAAAGTAAAAATACGTTAAATTGGGCAGTATGTATTGATTATAGTAAATCTGCTGAAAGGTTGTTGTTAAAATCCAGTTACCGCTTCTGTGATACCTGTATCGCATCAAAACAGATACCAACAGCAGGTCCACTTTCTGCTTTTCACTTGATTTATACTGGCAGCTATAGTCACACATTCAAAAATGTGTACTGATATCTCTCTGATGTGTATTCAGCTTCAGTAAAAAATTGCAAACCACTCTGTGCTTCTAACTGGCTGATTGTGGATCAGTGACTAAGAAGAGTTAAGTGATATAGAGTGCATAAACTTCTAATAATACTTAAGAAAGAGGAAAACCATCCATTAATATGTGAGTCTATGATAAATCACAAACTGACTTTTAATTATGAGAATAATAAAAATGGAAGTACAATTTTCAGGTACAACATTCCTCAGCTTGTTTTTGTGTTTCTGTTTGTCAGAAAATTACTATTTCCTTCTTAATGAGCATAGAAAGATCACCCCTTTTCAAGGTTTTTGACAGAAAACAGGGAAGAGCTAAAGGGTAACTATGCCTATCATTTATTGACACGCATGCGCGCACACACACACGCATGCACACGTACACATAAACCCACACATGCGCACACACACTCACACACGCACACACACACACATACATACCAAGAATATGTATGAGAGACATATGGTTTCATTGACAGAACTGTATAATGATTTTAATCACAATGGCATATTTTACATAAATAATATAGTCTGTATTACTCCAGAATGGTTTTCTGCAAGCTCAAACTTAATAGAAGCAGGAGGTTTGTCAGTGTAACAGTATAACAGTCACAAGCTGTCTCAACATGCAACAGGAAAAATAGCCTCATCAGCATATCATATGGCTTAACAGACCACATAATTCCTTTTAACTCCTCAGGACCCAACAACTGCAAATACAGCACACAAGCAAATTACACAAGAATGTAGCAGTCAGTGTGGAATCCACTCTAATCATGCATGACTTCAAATTAAGAGACACTAAGCCAAAGTTAAATAAGCTGAGAAGAAAGTCAGATAATAGACATGTAGATGCACTGTTAGTGTGACTGATGCAGATGATACACAGTGGCAATATGTGAAGAGGGTTAAGAGATTAATGTCAATCATGTTTCAGAAATATATCCAACCAATCAGTGCTGATAGTAGTGATCCAAATGATTAGTCCTGACATAAAAGAACTAAATCACCAATGTGATTAAAGTGGTGTCTTCTTCCATGTTGCTGTACCCTTTCATGCAAGCTGTGACACACCAGTGAGTCTACACTTGAGACAAAGAAATATAAGTCCACACACCTCCCTGGTTACATTAAGTAAGTAAAAGTAGGAAATCATTTAGGTAGACAAGGCCAAGAGTGGAATATCTCACTGTTTGCAGATGATGAGTAGCCGCACAGCATGCTGGGAAACATCACATATTCCTTCATTACTGTTGGTGGTGAAGAAGACATTGGGCCACAGGACACCCACAACTGTAGAACCACATTTGACTCAAAAGCAAAGAGAAGATTAAAGAGCACAGCATGCATAATACTATTGATATGGGCTAAGGTTGATGTGTGGATCTGTATGAACTGTTCTTGAAACATCATATAAATGTAAATGCAGCGAAAGCTTAGTCAAATAAACTCAATGTATTGTTTTGCTTAAGCCAAAGGTCTCCTTAATCAGCCATCTTGATTCATTCTTCCTAATTGAATTATCCAATGAATAAGAAAGCATGCATATCTAACTTTCAGGATGTCCCTCTTTCTGCAAGCTTAGTTAATGGTAATTGTTCATGGTTTTGCTCAGTTACATTACAGCACTTTTTTTTTTTTTTTTTTTACTTTTTGGCAGTTTGTGTGTGTTTTTTGGCAGTTTGTGTGTGTGTGTGTGTGTGTGTGTGTGTGCCTGCCTGCCTGCCTGCCTGCCTTTGTGCATTAAGCTGATCCTGTTTTGTGATTCCCCAAGTTCTAAGCCTGTGTTGACTCCCCTGTCCAAATGCAGGAGGTCTTCCAGGACACTTCCCATTGTTTTTTCTCTAATCTGAGTTTAACTGAAAGTGATGTTTTTGTTGTTGCTCTTTATTTCTATTCATTTATTTAGTACTACTCAGACATTTCAGAATTACACCACAATATCAATATCACGTTCAGAGTGTCCATAGCTGAACAACTGACACCAAACTCATTGTATGATAAAAAGGCCCAGTTCATGCATTTGTGTACAAATTTTGTACTCTTGGTTACCTAACTATTGCATAGAAAATGCCATTTCCAATAGTTAAGCAAAACAATATCATCTCTTTATTTAACATAAAGTGCAGTTTTGGGGTGAGGTGAAAGCATTTTTTGTGCACTCTGTTTAATATGAAGTTCAACCTACCTGTTACCATACACCTACTTTGATGTAACTACAAAAAGTAACAGAAGATGTTTTATATTTGCTAGCTTATTTGATAATGTTAGCCATGAACTAGCTTATCTAGCTAGCTATTCTGACCACTCACTTTAGCTTCAATTGGTCAATGCAAGTTTATGTAACGTTATACATTTTTCCAGTATAGTACTGTTTGCTGGTTGGTACTGAAGCCGTTACTCTTATCCAAGACAACTTACAATACATAAACCTTCCACAAGATAGATGTGAAATCAAGATTCTCATAAAATAATAACATAGTAAATAAATAAAACAGTGTTGTCAGTTACAGCACTGTAAAAACAATGCCTGCAGAAATGGTAGTAGCACCTTGAGAAATGAGACGGCAACTGCACGTCTTCGATAAAATATTAAAATTGGAAGATAAGAAAAGGTCACACTGCTGGTAAAGCCAGCTGGCTATTTAATGGTCACTCTCATGTCAGCATTATTACTTTAGTTAACATAACAGGAATGAAACCCCATAATAGCCCATATGAATATAAGCTCTGTAAACATACAGAAAAAACTTACTAATCTATTAATAGATTTAATATTTAATCTAATTATTTTTATTTATTTATTGCATATAATAATACAAATTGATGCTGAGTTTTGCTGTTGCTTCAGATTTCAGACACCTAGGACATTATGATATGGGAGGTGAGCAAAGAGGCAGTCTTAATACAGTACAATAGCTCATTCAAAACCGGATGAAAAGGAGGAATTCATTCATTGTTCATTCATTTTGGTTATTGCTGAACCAGCCAAACTGTGACTTTGAAGAATGAATATTTGCATTTAATCGCAAGTAAAAGCTGAGGATGACATTCATTGAATTCCGTGCTTTGCAGTGACACTAAGGGACAAATATAGCCATAGGCTATAAGTGATTGAGGAAAGATTGCTCATCCAGATATTGCTTCCTGTATGAAGCCACACTGCAGGAGATTGAGCCTATTTTTTTTCTTTCCAGCAGAGAGATGCAGCTATAGTCAGGCTTTGTGTTTGACATCCCTGCTGTGCACTACATTCTACCACGACACAGGGAGCGTGAAGTTAATCGCTGTTTAAGTGGACTCTGTCGGTGGTCTTTTCATACTCAGTCACGCCTTGTTTTCTCATATCATATTGCAATACTCTCATTAGGCCTGGCTGAAATGATGCGCCAGAAACTGAGGGTGATGACCTCGGATTATACCTTTACTCATGCAAACAAAAAAAAAAAACAACACCCGCAAAATCTTTCACGAGGGCTTGGTCACCTTACCGTGCCAGCAACCCTTGATCGTACATCACAACGGCCGTTGCAATTTGTTGCTGTCAACTCTTGTGCTGCGGTTAGCTTGCACTCAGCCTCCAAGGCGACCTGCTGTCAGAGCATACATGTCTGGCACTGACAGGCTATGGACTGTGTCGGTGCATGTGCGACCAGCCTCGGGATCAAGGCCCACCACGGATGAGAACAAACTTGCACCAACAACAACTGGCCCCATGAAAAGATGCAGTGTGATTTCAGACTTTGCCTCTAGGGGCTGTGGCAGTAGCTGACCTCTCTGCTCTGAACAGTCACATGCTAGGTGTGTTCCCTCTCAGGTATGTTTTAGCAATGTGTGACCAAATAGTCCTGATTTTGTTGAAATGCAAATGATATACGGCAATTTTGTTGAAATTCAAATGATATACGGCAAACCTTACTTTGCTTTGAAATTACAGGGTCACATTTTCCGCCTAATCTTAATAGCAGTTAAAACTGCTCTTGATTGTTTTCTGTGTTACAGTGTCTTCACTGTAGTTACAGTGGTCGCCCTTTTCAAATGTGTGCGTCATTGCTGTGCTTCCTGACTGTGTAGCCATATGACTCGAAGGTTAAGAAAGTAAACCTATACTGTCATATTGGCCCCCAGAGGACCGCAAACAACTGACCTCTCTGCATTGAGTGTTGTCACTTCCTATTTGCTGGTGGTGCTGGTCCCATGTTCACTTCATTACCTGAGGGAAGCATACACTATCTGTGTCCTGAGGTGATGCATTTGTTTGCTTTCCATGTACAATTTTAGCACTAATCTCTCTACACCATCCCCTCTGCATAATAATAATAATAATAATAATATGTCATACCAACAATAATTTAAGAAAATAATTATCTACAATCTAAATGTAAACAATATATGCAATTCTGTGTAATTACATTGGGGCCATCATCTTGTTTGCATTAAAGAAATGACAAATATAATTTTGATATGAAAAAGCAATCAATCATTATTACAGACATTAAGATATAAAACAATAATTACAACATATTTACTGCTTCAAATTAATTACTATACATTAGCTGCACTAATTATGTGTGTGTGTGTGTGTGTGTGTGTGTGTGATTTTAACTGAACAGGAATAATAATATATATTTTTTGTTTAACAACTGAATTTGTATAATTTTGTCAACTATCATTTCCACTGTACAGTGTACCTGCCAAGTTAGATGTGAAATGCATAGAAAGTCCTGTCATGGATGTAGGTGTGCAGAGATTTATTCAGGTTATGCTAATTCATAATAGCTTCCGTGGAAAGGCACAAGGGATTTGTGTAAACCAGGATTAAGCGCTTTAAGATTTCTGGGTTCTATTGAAAAATGAAACTGCCTCTGTGGAGGACATATCTTTTCGCCCCTTAACCGGAAATTGCACTCAAAAAGGCAACAACGTATAGTGTGATAAAAAAGGCACAGAAAGCAGGCGCCAGTAACCGAAAATATAATGCCTTATTTCTCCTCCATTAGAGCAAGACTTATCCAGTCTTCCAATGACAGATGGTGCAAACCAATTGTGATGTGAGGCAAGTTGAGGTAGCAGCGAGTGTAAAATTGAACTCCTGTACGTGGACGGCCATAAGTCTCTGACAATGTGATGCATACTGTTGCGTGAAATGGAAAAGCAAAATTCTTTTTTCCTCCTTTTTCCAGAGGGCTGGTGTAACTTTTGCTTGGAGATTGAGGAATGAGTTGATCTCGCCTTTTCATGTGCGGAAACGAAGCAAGTTCTACTTGAATGTCCATTAGCTGTGTTGCAGAACAACACCTGGGCTTAGAGACTTTGCTCACCATCTAAACCGTGAATCAGTCTTCAAGAAATTAATCACTACAGGATGTGTAGACAGGGATGGCACAGTAAATGTGGGAATAGAATGCTTACTCATATAGGCTAGTGAAAATTTTATTGAATTGAACTGCATATGAATTAACTCATACTGTGCCAATGCCCTATGCTTCTTTACAATTGAAGTTATGATGCTATGGTTTCCAGTTGCAGTTTTATGCACAGAAAGGCATATATGATGAGTGAAAAGCTTGTGGGAAAACAACCATGGTGTGTAGATGCAATGCTTATACAAGGAATATTAGAGTATCCACTCTAATGCATCCTTCTGCCAAAGCAAAAAGCAAGACCCAAGAAGACCCAGCTTGATAAAGATATGTTGGCTTGGCTCATTCTTTACCTTTCAGAAGACTAAGCTGACTTCACCTTTCCTTAGAGGTTGAAATTGTGATTACAATGAAGATATTAGTTATCTTCAGGGATTGGACTTGCACTGCCCTGCAATCACATTCAGTTGTGATGGAATTTTAACCAAATATAATAGGGAAATGAAAATGTAATTGTCTCTTAAATCAAACATCTATTTCAGAATGGACACATATCATAAACTGCCAACCTAGTGGAGGTGGGGTGGTTGTTGGCACAGAGGCCATTTGTGTGTTTCATTAATGATATTATATTGCATGCTGCAGTTCAGTATAAATTGCATTTTTATGTGAACATAATAATCAAGTATATATAGGATATAGGAGGATAAAACTAACCGTCTTAAAATCCTAACGAGGTCCAGACACTGGCTTGCTATAAGAAACATTAGGATCAATGCTTAATTTTTTCAATGCAAACTTAGGAGGAGTAGTCAGTCAGACATTGAGAATTCTTGAACTCATTATGAACCATTGTTTAATAAAAAATGTATATAGTAATTGTTGAAACCAAATGTCAAATGGATCAAAGCAAGATCTAGCAAGGTCTAAAACATTAGCTGTCAAGAAAATTGAGTATATGTGATTCACAGGTGCCCCTCCCCACCCCAAGTGCACACGCGCGTACGTGCGCACACGCATACACACACACACACACACACACACACACATCACTGATAGAGAGAGAGAGAGAAAATAGGACAATCAATTTCACATATACATAAAAAGCACCTGTAAAATATAACTTCTTGGCCTTGGGCTATAATAAAGATGAAAGACAGGGAAAGACAATTTAAATCAGTCAATATGACATATTGCTGTAAGACAACATGCTGTGGTATTTGTGGAAAAAAAAAGAGAATCCCAAGAGAAAACATTGTGCACAGTAAATAAAGTCAAAAAGAGGAGAATCTTAGATCTGCACATAAGGACACATTCAAACATCAACACTTTGTAGTAGACCACATAAACACTGTTTTTTAATTACTGTCTGAAAATAAACTCTAAATATAGTATAAGATGTGGCAGAGAAATCTAGGGTTAGAGTGCTTCTGCATTTTTCAATAGAACTAATGCTTTTAAAACAACGGAGGAGGTGTAGGCTAATGACAATGAACTATCTCCAGTATTTGGTGTGTGTTTTTCAGAATCAAGCTGAATAAGTGGTCTAGGCCACGAGATGAAGCCACAGCCCGAGACTCCATGCCTGTGCTGCATTGTGCAGTATCGGTGAGATAAACTACTGCACTAACAGGAAATGCATATATTGTTTCCGCTGTGGATCTGCAACCAGTCTGGCTCATAATGTTAATTTTCCACTAGATAGGTGGAACTAACTAATTTAAATCTGCAAGGTGTCTTAACCACATAATAGAGCTTCAGGGAAAAAAAAAGAAGAAAAAAAATACAATGCTCGGTAAAACCTAACATACGTTTACTCTCTCATTAGCATAGGAACTAAGTAGCTAAGGACATATATGATTGAGAAGGATACATGCTATCTACTTTGTTGACAATGGTGGTAAATTTGTAACTATGGTACACTGACAATATCATTATATTCTGTCTCCAGCCTACAAACAGATTGCCAAAATTTCTCAGACACACTTTGTAAATACAACATATCTCAGAATATCCTAACTGGACTGTGTATTCCTCGAGTAACACAAGGTTGTCAGTACATAAATGGCAAAACCATGGGCGTCAGTTTGTTTTGAAAAGTGCTGGGGACAACAACGGGTTTGATGTGTTCAACTACCTAAATGCTTTCAAAAAGTGGTAGGGACGAAATGGGCCATGACAAAAAGTGGTGGGGACATGTCCCCAGCGTCCTCGGGTAAATGACGCCTATGGGCAAAGCACTAGCCACAATGATAATATTTGCAATGTCTACAACAGCACCCAAATAACTACAAATCTCAGTCAAAACCCAACCAGTCTTTACTTTCAAGTTATATACAGCGGAGCTAGAAAGTCTGCACACCTTTTCCAAATTCCTTGTTTTGAGACCAGAAATGAAAACCCAGTAAATTACATTTCCTCCACTTTCATTTAGACATGGTAACCCACATCAAAGTTTTAGCAAAAAGAAAGTAAAAGTAAAAAAGAAGTAAAAAGCAACACATTTCTGAATATTAATTTTAAATAGAAAAACTAAAACACCTTGGTTGCATAAGTTTACACACCCTTTATAATGGAAGTTGTAATTATGCTCAGGTCTAACCATTCACCATTAAAATCATGCCCAATGCCAGTTGACTTCGCCTGTGACCAACTGAAGTGAATCTGATTAGTTAAAATCAGTATAAAATCAGCTGCTTCTTTTTCTCAGTAGGTTTCCTTGTTTCTTCGTGCATGCCAGTGTAAGGAAACAACTTTGAACAACAACGAGCTACAAAAGCATCTCTGTTGAAAGGTACAGATCAGGAAAGGGTTATAAAAAGATATCAAAGGCCTTTAATATATCATGTAACACAGTAAAAAGTACAATCAAGAAATGGATTAAAATGGCACCACCAGGGCCTTGCTTAGATCAGGCCATCCCTCCAAGATGGATGACCATGTAAGGACAAAACTCATCAAGGATGATACCAAGAAGCCAAGAGCCATATTAAAAGAGCTGCAAGGACTGGTCATCATATGCACATAGCAACAACTTCATTTGTTCTTCACAGTTCTGAGCTGTGTGTGGTGTCAAGGTATGGTGGCAAGATGAAGCCACTTCTCACAAAGAAGAACATCCAGTCTCGTCTAAATTATGCAAAAAGACAGTCTGGATGTCCTATTGCCAGGCGGGAAAAAGTTCCTGTGCTCTGACGAGACTAAAGTAGAACTTTATGGCCTTAATTCAAAACAATACATTAGGCACAAACCCAACACAACCCATCAGCCTTATAATGCAGCCCCTTCTGGCATGGTGGTGGCAGCATCATGCTTATGGTCATGTTTTTCTTCAGCAGGGATAAGAGCTCTGGTGAGGATAGAGGGGAGAATGAACAGTTCAATACCAAACGATTTTAGAGAAAAACCTGCCATGACAATGATCCAAATCACACAACCAAATCCATTAAAAATCTTTTGACTGATCTGAAGACAACTCTTCTTAATTGGTCTCCTCACATTTAAGTGAATTCAAACTCAACTACAAAGAAGAATGGATCAAAATTGCAAAATATAGATGTGATGATATAGACATTGTTGCAAAATACCCAAAGATTTTACAGAAAAAACATGCTACACTCTGCAAAAGCTGTAGATGGAGAAGAATTTCGCCTTTCAGCAGGACACAACCAAATCCACAGTGGAACAGCTGAAAAAGGTAGATCAATTGTCCTGGAATGTCCCAGTGAGACCCCCTGACGTAAAACCCATTAAAAAACTTTGTACTGATCTAAAAGAACTCTTCATATGCGGTCTCCTTGCAATTTAAGTGAGCTGGAACTCTACTGCAAAGAAGAACGGCAGAAAACTGCAAAATATAGATGTGATGAGACATTGGTGTAAAATACCAAAAGATTTTAGAGAAAAAAACTGCTACCCTCTGCAAAAAAGCTGAAGATGGGGAAGAATTTCACCTTTCAGCATGACAATGACCCTAAGCTCACAACCAGATCCACAGTGGAATGGCTGAAAAAGGTAGATCAATTGTCCTGGAATGGCCCAGTCAGAGTCCTGATGTCAACCCCATTAAAAATCATTGGACTGACCTGAAGTGAACTCTTCATAAGTGGTATCCTCGCAATTTAAGTAAACTGGAGAAGTTGGTAGACACTTATCCAAACACACTCACTGCAGTTTTCAAAGCAAAAGGGGCTTCCACCAAGTATTAATTCAAAGGTGTGCAGACTTATGCAACCAAGACATTCAACATTTTTTCATTTTTCATGCTTTTTAAAAATTAAGGCAACTGATTTTCAATTACATATTACACTGAGTACAGTGTGTAAATAATGCTAAAAAAGTCTGCCTTCATTTGTCTTGATTTAAGACTTTCTGCCAAAGCACTAAAAATTTTGAAAAGGTGTGTAAACTTTCTAGATCCACTGTATATGTATCCATCCTTCTCTTTGTTGGTTGATAGATACACACTTTAAGTGTATAATTCTATATGCATTACAATGACTATACTTGATTTATCAAGTTTTTGTTGTTAATTGTCTAACAGTGATGTGTTATAGATGTAGAAATAGAACAACAACTAGAATAACTTCCAGGCATCCTTTACAGACTGCAAAGCAACATACCCAGGAAGGAAAGGCAAACCTTCACAGATCTAAGTTTATAAAATACCACCATGTTTTTTTAATGAATTTGTAGTTGTTTTCAGTGTGTGCCACATACATATTTAACAGCAATAACCAGTGAATATGTTATGTATAGGGCTTTTGAGCTGTGAAAAATTCATATAAACACACAGTGCTCATTGGTCTTTGTGTAATATGGACAGCAGGTAGGGTTTTGGTGTTGGAGCTGTCTTTCTCATCTCTCTGCATGATATTGACATGCAGACATCTTTGGCCCTCAAGACACAGCAGCTTAATTGGGGAGTTACAAATAAAGGGTCCTCTTGACCACAGGCATGTTGGATGTGCTCTCTTGCAAACAAAATGAGCACACAGGCAACTTCAGAAACAACATGTCTGGGCACCATAAGCATTTGTTTTCTTATAGGAAATGGTCATGTTTTTAATTACACACATACACAGATACCACACACACAAGCACACACATAGAATTTCCTTGACTTGGTTAGAAGTGTTGGTTTTTCCAGCATTAGAACTTTTAAACAATTTAGAAGGTTGCTTGCTGCTGATTTTATGCGTTAAACCATTACTGTCATTCATCACAGCCAACATTCACACATTGTTATATTCAATGCGGCATGGCCAGGCTTGTAACCAGCAGCTTATAGGTTTGAATTCTGTGTGTGAAAGGTGCTTAAGCAGAATTATGTCTGTAAGCCTCATAAGGGCATCTGCTAAATGAATAAATAAATCTAACACAATATAATGTTCACAGTTCTAAATTCAGCATTACCTTCCCCCTTAGTAAAGCTCACTGTTCGGCAAATTAAACCTGCATTCATCTGCATAGTAAAATTAAGGTCTGAGAAACAGTGAATGGATGAGAGATGCATAGGACACCTGCTAGTAGTTACAGAAAATAGCACCCGACTGCTGAATATTAATACAGAGCAATGATTATATGAACAGAGGTATGGTCACTGTTGAGGTCTGCTTAGCCTGACCACGTTATGTACAAGACTGGGTGCTAAGCACATATCAGTGCTGATTTGCATTAAGTGGATCCAACTGAGTGAAACTGACAAGTTTCTGAATCATCACTTTAATATGCTGATTAACACAAACATAGCACTGCCCCCTGGTTACAAAAAGGTGTTAAATCCTAACACAAATGGAGTCCTTCCAACAGATGAGACTAATGTGTGCATCAACAAAAAAAAATGTTGGTATTGCACTGTATGTGCCCAAGTTAAAATCATAAATTATAAGTAAAAGTTGAAATTATTTTACAGTAACACAAGTTGATGACACAAATGATTTTTTTTTCCGAATCTATGAAAACAGTGAGAGTTCCTCAAGGGGTGCTAGTCCATGCTTTCCTTTACGTCCTATTTCTCTTTATTTTGTGGAATTATCATTTCCCCCAATGAAGAGATGGGGTGGAGCTCTTTGCTTGTCGCATTGTTTATCACACTGAGTTAGCAAATTCAACAGTTTACAGAGTGCATTCAGCCTTTCAGTATAGGGCCACAATTAATGTACCTTTTCACCTTAAAATGTCTGCCAACCAAAATGTTGTAAATGTTTACAGTAACTCCAATAAATCGCAGAGCGCATTACTGCATAGACGCACGTGAGGCGCCTAGGGGCTTTACTCCAGACCAAACCTTCAAAACATAATGATGAAATGCATTGGGGCTTACAGTCAGGTGAGGTCTCTGAAAAAGTGCAGCTGTTTAAAGTACTGTATGTCACAGCAATATAAATGCAAGAGAAATTAATTGCATTGTGTAACTTTTCTTTGACAGCCAGTGATTATGTTGTAAAAACAGAAAAAAATACACAAAGCAGACACAATCTGATGAAGAGGAGTACTATCCTGGTGGTACTATCCAGTGTGGCAATGCCAGCAATCTAATGCCACTGACTGCTTCTGAGTGTAATGAATATGTGAAAAGAAAGTGTGAAGCAGAAAGTGCTTTCAAAATAGCATTACAAAATGTCAAAAAAAGAAATCAAACTGTGGAAAAGCCCATCATGTCTAAAACTGTAGGCATGAAATTTAGGCCCTGCTTCTTCCGGCTTTATTACGACTGCTTAACTGCACTGAGATGTATTTTTGACATTTTAAGTGCATTCTTACAACATTAACATGTAGTCACCTCAGATCTATTTTAATAAGGAAAGTCATGCTGTGTTCAAGCCTTCTATGGGAAGTGCTGAAGTGCAAATGTAAGTGCTGTCTTCTTTGAACTCATCCCATTTGGAGTGGGGAAAAAAAAAGGAAAAGAAAAAAACTGGATTACTTCCCGTGACCACATCAGAAATAAGTCACATACCAATCTCCTGTCATCCAATGAGAAGAAAAGGTTAGGGAACAAGCAATGAACACATGTTCATCGTGCCTCTTCAGTCAGAAGTCTGAGGATCTGCAAAAAACCTGTACCTGTGGCAGAGTATGCTGGTTTCAAACTGCCTAAGGTGGCTAAGGTGGACTAAGGTGTGGTTATTATTAATCTTATTGGCAGAAACTATCTAGAATGAAAACAAAATAACTTGCTTTTATCTATGTATCTATCTAAATATCTAACAAATACAGGAATGTGAGTTAATGGATTATGAGTTATATGTTAATGCTCAATGCCATGCCATACAGCTATAAACTCTCACAACATTATAACAAAGGTGAACTGAACACATGTTTATGAATGTGTGGTAGGGTAAATAACTTTTCAGAATAATCTGATTAATTTAACTAATTGTAAAAAAAAAAAATGTTTGATTTGAACTGACCAATTCAGTTCACATTAAGGGTACAACAGCAGTGCTTCACCTGAGAGTCAAACCTTCCACAAGCCTTGCGTCTTTGCCATTGTCATGGTATTTTTCAGTATACAGCCAGTTTCACTTTAACAAAAAAAAAAACAAAAACACATAAAGTGTAGTGTGTTAATGTTCATCAAAAAAGCCATATTGTTGCTGCATCCAGTGGGAAATCTCCTGGTACCTCACTGTCCTCTCCTCAGAGAGTGTCAGTGCTCCACTTACTCCAGGACACAGGAACTGCAGAGCTGCTCAGGAACGCCCCCATTTCCCTTCATTTCTCTGGGGTAAAACCTGACTGTTCTTCAGTTCAATTAGCGCTACACTGTGTGAGCCAAAACACATGAAACAAACCATCAGCGTCATCAATTTTTCAAGTGAAACAAAAACTATGGTTTGTATACGGGTAATAAATAAATTATTTGATCAAATTATGGACGGTTATACAAGGGAGTAAAAGCCATTAGCAACCATGCCAGTTTTACTTTATCAGCATTTGCTCCCTTTTTCTTAAAGGCAACTGAAGTTTCACTACTACATCTCCATCTGTTTTCTGTAGTTTTCTACAGTTTCTGTTGGGTGTAAGGATTGGAGCAGATTTGAAAAAGTGAGCATAAAAAAATCCACCTTTTTCAAGTTTTCACAGGTACTACTCTAATTCTGTGGTATTCATATGTATTGCATGTTTTAGTTATTACTGGACATTCAGTGAAAGGCTTTGTAGTCTCTCTGTGCCACTTATGAGATGCTGACACAAATGGCCTCACAGTTCACTGTGCTCAGGAGGAGGTCCTGAATGTTTTGTTATTTTTTTCACTCCTTTAGTGTGATTCTTGTAATCAGACTTTCACGTTTCCACAGTGTCTAATCAACATACCTCATCACTGAGCATGTTGAACTAGACTTAACTTTGCCTTTGCCCATCAGAAAGCCAGAGCTGATGTATCTGTGATGGGCACTAAGGCTCATACAATCTAAGCCATTGTTATAGTATTAATTTAGGTTTTGTTATAAACAGTCACAATGTACTTCTGAGGCATACAATTTTGTCTTCAAAGTTATTACAAACAACTGATGAAAAATATATGACAAGTTATATGACACAGACTTGAACATGAGTTTTATGGATTGCTGAGACCTATGGTGAGTAAGAAAAGATTATTCTCTTAAAAAGTAATTAAAATATTTTTAAATGGTTATTCCTCAAAGGTACTAAATAAAAAAAAAAAGAAATTACTTGCCAGTTCTCTTGGTCTCTTGAATGTGATGTCAGATGAGGCTTAACAAAGCGATGGAAGAAAAGAGATATCAAATTAAATTACAATCTTAAACTACAAAGAACAAATTTGCGTTGACCCAGATGTTGCTGAACGTCATCATGGCCAGCTCTCTTAATGACCTCTTTCATATTCATCTTCTGATTTCCCTTGGCTGTGGTCGTATACAGTACACACTCCTTGAGTGTTGCAACAAAAGTCAGCTGTGAGAACACATATTGTGTCCAGTCATGCTTGATATGGCAAGAGAAGAAACCCCTGCAGCCTTTGCTGTGCTCTTATCAAATTACTCTCTCTGTATGATTTTGATATTTTGTTGACTGTGTATTCTATAATTTTCATAATATAGGCAATGTAGAACATTATTAGCACACGCAATGCTTTTGTGTCCTGCATATTCTGCATAACTACTTTGTAACAACTTTATAAAGCAGAATTTTGTTTGCTGTCATTTAAGTAAATTTATCATGAGTACAAAATTTCATGATTAGAGCAGGCTGTTCAGATCATCTAGGGTTATAACTGCATGTATATTCTAATACAATGCTGTGCCAACCCTGATCTGGAAAAGTCTGGATCAGGTCATGCTTCCTCTTGTATGATCCCTGATAAAATATTCCACACGTGAGCTCTTCTGTGTGAAAAATACTTCATGGAATCAGTGCAAAATTTACCTTTAGCTAATTTCACCCTATGTCCTCTTGTTCTGCTGACAGATTCGGTTAAAAGTAGCTGCTGTAATCCATTATATTAATCCCTTTTAAAAGACCTTAATCAAACATTCCCCAGTCTCACTGGATTTGAGTAAAGACCCTACTGGTGCTTTCATATCTGAAACCTTGCTGGTGATGTCATTGTACCAGAATTTGAATTAAAACAAACCAACCTAGACAGAGCAGTGGCCACAAACTGTTTGGAACTGACCATAGTGCATTTGTGATTTTGCTCTAGGAAATAACATGTCAAGTAAGAAAGCAAACATATTCAGGTTCAACTGGGAATTAACTGTTAGAAAAGGGCCGAAAACTGTTGTCTCCTGAAATTATGTTTTTACTTAGTTTTACTTAGTTTACTTATATGTCTCTTGTGAATTGTAAATAAACAAATAAATAAATAAAGTGTCTCAAACAAAAATAACACTTAAGTTATTTGGTAATAGCACCAAAAAAATTAAATGAAATGAAAAAAACCAACAGCACAGCGATTAGGGTGTGGGATAATTGTCCGTTGTATGTGTGTCTACATGTACATAGTCCTGCTACAATTACAATAATATTGTGTGTCTCAATTTGATGGCTGACTTTACTTCATCTTCAGTGCAGCTTTTTAATTTCTTTAGTATCTGTAGCAACATAGTGAAAACAGGTCATGCTACTGTGTAAGGAAATACAAAAAGACATCCATAGCCAGAAATTCAGCACATCTGGCATATATTCAAGAAAAAAAAGTTTGGACCCTTCAAACTAGGCTGAAACTAGGGACCTGAAAAGGGGACATATGGTTACCCTAATTAGAGCACATCATTAAAATTAATCCAAGTAAATGGTAGTTTTTTTCAAGAAGGAAACAGTTCCACAGTTTGCATAGAACCTAACACATAAACATAAACAGTTTTATATAGTTTTATATCTCAACCCAAAGGGAGTGATACGCATATCCCCTGTGTAGACTCCAACAGAAACATCATTAAATGAATATAAATGTTTAAGTATTTCAGATAGTTTGCTATTTTTAGTCTGTATCTTTAAGAGCTTTGTTATGTCATTTTTAATGGATTTCTTAATTATGGAAAGCATGTTCCACAATCTCTGTATCATCTTTTAAAATTGCCATTGAACCGCCGATTCAGTTGTACGCACCCTCTTGTGACATTACTACGTACATCACAAAAGTGGTCTGCTAATTTCAATTTGTGAAAACCATTGGAAAAACTGAGCAGTGTCTAGGATAATTATTTTCAATCCACAAATCCGCCTACTCTACAGATGATGCAAATCATTGTAAAATGGCAATAAGCTGAGCTTGTAAATGGAAGGCTGTAGATTCAATTCCCAGGTGGGGAACTGATGTTGTGTCCTTGAGCAAGGAACTTAACATGAACTGGTTCAATAACACCCAGCTGTGAAAATATATAACATGTAAAATGTACATCATTAAAATCACTCTGGAATATCCAGGGGACATGAATGTATTTTAAATTTCATGAACTTCTCATAACCCATTTCTTTAAGTCTGGATTCAAATGGACTACAGATCTGTACTTTCTAAAAATACATATGAACAGGATACAAGGGCACTGTTATATAAGGCAGACTGAATAACAATAGCATATAGCTCTGTTCCTACTACACATCACTCCACCAACAAATTGCAACAAACTAAGCCACAACAAAATATACAGACCAAAGTGAGTTTACCTTAGCTGATAGACTGGAGACAGGAGACAGGGGAGAGCTTGTTTTCTGGTGTTCACACAGAAAAATCTATTCAATATATTAAAGGTCATTTCAAAGAACCTGTGTAATCAGTTCTTTTTATTTTATCTTACACTGATGCCACAAATGAAGTTTTCTAGAAATTTGATATGTCAAAAGAATTAAAAGCTAATTTGTATTTAAACAGTGTTATTTCTAAACATGAGAGGAGGCAAAATGATAACTCATAATGAATATTCACTTTTGATTGACAGTCTACCTCATGTAATTTAATAATGTGTACCTTTACACATCTTGCTCTTGTGCCTGTTGTTTGCTCACTATTTGCACTTTTGTAATTAAAAGCTGCTAAATGTAAATGTAAATGTAATTCAAACTCTATCCACAAACGCTAATTAGCTGCTATTATTATTAGCTATTTCTACCAACTGATACGTAAATAAAAAAAGACACAATTACCTGGGGAATACGGACTAAGACTCAGATAAATCCACTAAGGACACAGAAAACACAGGCAGTAGGATCAGAACGAATCAGCAGTACGTATAAGTGCCAGTACCATCACTAACCAATGAGGCCTAGACCTGAAGTCTCTGAGAGGTGTTGCTCTCTTTAGTAGTTTACATTATGTGTCAGAATGTTAGCTGGCATTAGCTACCACTACCTACCTACCACTAGCTATCTAGCTAGCAGCTCAGTTAGTATGTCTGTGTCTGCTTTATTTTCTTGGACGTCTGCTCAACTTTCATGATGAATGCTTGCTGGACACTAAATGATATTTGATTATTATTTTTTCTATTGTATAAAAATCTTTAGTGTCGGAGGAAAATGTTCACAGTTTTATCTTGATAAAACTGTGCCCCTGTCACTGATGTCACGTTAACATTTTGGCCTCACTCATTTAGTGTGTGACTTTCAGCGATGTTTAATCTGAAATTGTCAACAAATAGCCAATGAGCTGAGCTTTCTTTGGCTCTCATCAGCATCACGTGGGTAGGTAGCTAGCTCTTTAATATGGAGAAGCCGATATAAAAGGTGAGTCACAATAAGCTATGACAGGCTGTTGGAGTTGTGGAGTGGACACAAGCACCTCTTCAATCTGACCTCCAATTTGCACCACAAAACAGCAGGAAAGGAAAAGAAGTGGACAGAAATGGTTGCAACTCTTAAAATTCCAGATCAATAAAGTTTGCAGCTAGCAAGCTAATCAGTTAGTTTTAATGCTGCCCCATTACATGCTCATCACCTGGATACTCTTCTTCTTCCAGGAACAGGAGATAAAGGTTCATTAAGATAACTTATCTCTGAAATAATCCTGATAGTGTTGTCATATGCAACACCTCATGGCTTGCACTCTTTACAAAATCCAATAGTGTTTGACCTTTGGGATTTATAAAGTGAGTTATAAAAGACTGTTAAGTGTGAGAGTCATACTTCAGTCGTGTAAAACTATTTTAATGTATGAAGTGAGTTGGCATAAAGTGAGTTGTCTTGTGACTACATTCTGCAATGAATGACGAATAACTTCATGAGCACATCTATCGGTCATTGTGCTTTTGGGTTTCCAGAGCACTTTCCATTTATTCACAGTAGGCAACTTTGTGCCACAGATTTTAAGATACGTGGCTGTGTTGAGTCTGAATTTGAGTCTGAATTTAAGTCTGAACTCCAAAAAACTGAAAAACACATTAAGTGCGTGATGCAACAAGCACCCATAATTATGAATCGGCCACATATAACCTATCTCTCAATAAAAGCACACTATCTAACTCTGGGGTCTCACACTTTTGTGAAAGAAATGGCAAGTATGCCCATTCCAGGAATTTCAAGTTGATTAGAGCGTGCAAGGACACCAGTATTGTGTGGCATTTACTGCAGCATTCAGATGACATAATTCATCATTTAACTGACATTATGTCTTAGTTCATACGTGTCTAGATTATGTTAACATAACATTTGGAGATTGTCCCCTCACGCAGTGGTTAACCTTTACAGTTACTAAAAGCAGTCTTAGCAACAGTAATAGTAGCAGCAATAAGCAACATTATTTTTCCCTCAAAGTGGTAAAACGACTTGTACCATATGCCTGTAAATGGAAAGAAACTGAGCAACATATATTTCATTGGGAAGACTCCTAGCATAAGAAGGCAAGAACACATGTTTGAATTGATTTGTTATCATGTAACAGTTTTGCAGGGCATATAACAAAAAAGAAGGAAATAATAGAAAAGAGGAAATGTCAGCAGTTTGCAGACATTTTCTCTTTTCTATTATTTCCTTCTTTTTTGTTTCGGTTTTTACTTTTCCTTCATTGTCCTTTTTGTTATAATTGTTTGTAAATCAGACTAAATGTACATTGCATAAAAATAGAGTAGTTTTGTAATAAGTGAAAACAGTAGTGTCCCAAATGGCACCACTAAGTGAATGTGTGCCTCTGCTTACTCGGGGACAATTAAGATGAATATTGCCTGCCTTACTACCTGATTAGTGGTCTCTTACAAGGGAGGTGTTGGTGATTACCAATGTATTTTCCTTTATATAAGGCTTAGATTTGCAAACACAATTAATAGAAACTGAACTACTGATTGGCAGTCAGTTGCTAATAAGTAGAAAAAGTGTACATTTTACGCTATCAACATAGGGGTTCTCTCATCCGCTGTAGGCCCAAGGAAGAACCATTACACATTACCTTATTGCCACAGTTATGCTAATTGAACATTTTATTACAATGCATCCAAATCCAGCAGAACAGAAAGTGGGTGTCTTCGCAGGGTACACCAATGAATTTGACATTTGGCTGAACTGACAACCATAGCAATCATCACAATAACTGTATAATCTCAACATTAAAAATGTGACAGAATCTACAAAGGCTAGTGTAATAATATATTGCTCGTCTTCATTTTTAGATTTTTAGCGTTAAACAGTGTGAGTGTGTGTATGTGTGTGTGGTAGTGTTGGGGGAAGGGGGGGGGGGGGGGTGTTTTATGGCTGTCAGTCATACGACTTGACTTACTTGATCTTAGTGACATGGTGTGTACGTCTGGGGAAATGTCATTCAGTTTCAGTTGGCCTGCATGTTTAATACGCTGAAAGGCCAATATCTCCTACTCAAAGCTAAGGTAATGCTTTCTGTGCACCCCATCTCCTCTTGTTTAAATCTGCCCACTTGCATAACCAACTTGTTCTGTAAGTGACAGGACTCTACCCATAAAACAGCTCCTCTGTCTTCCAGATAGGCCGGAATATAATTGATTAAAGAAGCTGTCTGTCTCCAAATACTCCATCACAGTCTTAAAGGGAGTTTCTGTCTTTGCAAAGCTGATGAGTTTTTTTTTTTAAGAACTCATAGGTTTCTTGGTTTTATTTGACTTGGTATTGTTTGTGAGGAAAAAAAAACGGTTTATTATATGTAACTAGTAACTAATTTCATGAATCAAATTTCATTGTTTAAGACAAGACACATCCAGTTTTGAGTTTTAAATGAATATAATGTTACCTGTTCTTTCCAACCACCTGTCAAGCTTATTTAAAGTTAACAGCTGTAAAGTCAGAGACAAAAATAGCTGCAAGGTAGTGTCGGATTTTGTTAAATGAGCTTACCATACATTTTGGGTAGACCAATGTGACTAGATACCAGCTTTCCATAATGCCATGAATCGTTCAAATATGTAGATATGCATATGCATGACAGTTTCATGAGATACACACACACACAAACACACACACACACACACACACACACAAAGGCATACAAAAAAAGAAGTCAAATAGGAGAGTGTCACTTTACTCACATCACGTTCCTCATACATATGTGAATACCATTATATCAAATCTGCCTGGACAGTACTCTGATTTTAACGTTTCCCAGGAGAATGGGTGTGGGTACTCCACACCCATTCTCCTGAGAAAATCATCAAGGTCTGAGTTGTGGCTGCTCTGGACATTTTTGACTGTATCTCAGTGAAACCAAGTAGATATTTTCCATCTATTTTGGAATGTACAACGCCTTGTTACAGTACTGTTTTGTCTACTTCAATGCCAGCGTGTCGTCGCTGGTATTTGATGACCTTGTCAGAGTAAATCATGACCCTTGTGATTATGGGTCATAGCTGTGAATCTCCCTGCCCTTGCAGAAATGCCTTTTGGTGATCAACTGTGACCTTTAATTCTATCAATGCACTCTGCTGGAGTTACTAGATTGCATGCTGACAGCAGGCATGTCAGTGACAGACTTGCCTGAGATGTGAAAATGCCAGGAGGGGTGTGTTTGTTCCATGGAAGTGTCTGCACAGGACAGCCACATGGAGCAACCTTCTACTCAGATTATATCTATTATTTGAGAACTGAAATATATACATTCTGAAGCTCTGTCACCCTTTTTTTTGTTAAGTTCATGGGTACATAGTTGGTACACAGGATGACATTTAGAATTACAGGATGTGAGTGGCTGCTTGACTTATGTGTATGAGAGAGACATGAAATTAGCTCATGCTAAAAAAAAGACAGCAGAGGTCTGACACATGTCTGATTAGAAGCTGCTAGTAATTTTCCACTGCAATACCTGTAGGACCACTGGGAATATCTGTTGAATACAATATAAGGAAAAAGGGAAAAAATAATCATGTACCCTAGTATATAGGTTGTCCAGACCTCTGAGGTATGGTCATTATGAACAACATTATGAGTCAAAACTGAAGTGTGGTAATGAGTTCCACTGCAATTCTGCTCACAGCCTCACAAGATGGTTTTCCCCCTGTGACACTACAGCACTGTCACATAAAAGTATAACTGGTGTTCTTTGACTCTTGCAATGAGCCATGCAATGTGACTATGTTCCATTAGTTAATGTCCTGTGGTCTTCAGATTATTTGAAGTTGTGCATCATGGTATCTCTTGCAGAACCCAACTCTGAGAGAGACTTGATTTTTTTTTTCTGCTTACAAGGCTTTTGCATTGAAAGATTTGAGACAGATTACAGCCCCCTAATTCATCATTCCCATCTGTAAAATCAGTACACATAACTTTCTCAATATGTCTGCAATGACATATCAGTTAAACACTTACTCAGCTGGCCATTAAAAACCGAGTTTTTCATGTATGACAATTGATTTATTGCAATAGTGATTAGCAATGAAAATCCTGTGCTTTTAGTCCGTATTCATGAAACAATAAAGCATAAATTACATTACATTACAGAAAATTACAGAAATTACACTACATTCATTTAAATCTAATGTGCCATCATTGTACACATATTGTTAAACAGACTGTACGTAAGATATTCTTTATTTGTGTTCTCATCGGAAAAAAAAAAACACAATTTAAAAAAATAGGATTTTTTGTAAGGTGTTTTTTTCTTTTCTTCAGCCTGTCACCTGGATTACTGCTACTGCAGAGCATTTACAGAACCTCAGAGCTGACCGTCTGAGGAGATTTGGATCTGCTGCTGGAACAGACATTAGAAAAGACACTGATTGAAGTCTTGCATACATGAGAGAAGTGATGAACACATCTGGGTCAAACAGAGCATGAGAATGATAGAAGGTTATGAAAGGCTGTTACTTCTTTTGTTCTGAGCGAGATCCTTAGGCACAACATATTTCGGCAAACTGTCTTAATTTTGTCAAGATAAACTCTGGAACAAACAATTTGCTAAGTTGTTTATGTGTCCCCCCCATTCCCTCTGGTTAACTCAGTTAATCGAGCTTTGTTTCATCAGATAAATGGAAAACTGAAATTACCCATGACATCACGTTGACTCAATTTGACACCTAGTAATTGGAAGATGAAATCACAGTAAGGAAAAACAGATAATAAAAAGATGTTCCATGTCTTGTTTGGCATTTGTAAATAATTATATACACCTGATTTTGTATGCAGGGTCCTATTTTCATTCGATGTTATATTAAAAAAATGACCATTATTGTTAGGATTTGATTATATCTCCCGTGGAGATAAATCCCCAAAATCAAAGGGAACAATGACCTGCAGAAAGGCAACACAAATTAAAAGAAATAAAAAGTTAAAAGAAATATATTTGCTCACAGCAACAAGGTGCTATGCTTCACTGAAAATCTTTAAACCCATCAGTGATTTTGTTTCACTGAGATTTTTGAATGCAAGGTGATTGCTCTTAATAGTTTAAGCCTGAAGTAAAGAACATTTATGAATTTAATTGCAATATATGTTTGCATCACTGAACACCCATTTCACATCATTCATCAAATGTTTTGTGGCATGAATAAATTATCTGTGTCATTTTTTTTGGCTTGAGGACAGCATTCTATCTCTTGCTGATGACGATCTGCTTCTGTGCATGGAAATGACAAGTAATGATTTGATTATGAGCTCTGCAATTACATTTTGTAAACTTTTTAAACGGTCATTGTTTTGGAGTGAACATTATTTTTCTGATGTTACATTTAAAAATATAAATGTGAATTCATCATGCATGATTATAGCTTATACAGACTGAAAACCAGCCCCCTATTTTGTGTAAGAAAATGAATGACAGTGAAATCACATTTAACAAATTAAAAACATAAATAAAATAAAAAGTTTATGATGCCCTTGCCTTGAAATGTAGTGGCAGCATTTCCCCCTACAGCATGATATTACTGAACCAGACTTGTATCCGAAAGTTTAAATCCCCTGTGCACCCTTATACAAAGAATTCTACAACACAGGCTTCCTAAAATACAATGAACCTACTCTTCCTTTTCATGACTTTTCCTTTTTCATGCAATCTCCACTTCACACTGCAAAATCCCCTCATTGACAGATGATTCCTAAAGAAACCACACACAATCTCAACACAATGTGACCTGGATTGCTTTACTAATATACTGAGCTATATAAAAGAATAATACATTAGATATTAAAGGTACATCAGGCATCAACAATTCTAAGCAGATAAAGAACAACATTCGCTGAGCTTGTAAAAGCTTTTGGTTTCAACAGATTTCTTCCAACCTTTCAGCTGACTGCCACTTTCAGAGTAGTTTGGAGGGCATTTGACAGAAATGCAATTTATTAATGTGCTATCTCTAAGGAATTAAGTTCATTAAGTATCCCTTTTTTAATTAAATGAAGCCTTGCCATTTAATGCTTCATTGCTGTAGAAAAAAGTCATTTTAAAATCAATATACAGTTAAACATTTGACATGTTTAAAATATTTTTCAGCAATGTATCATCTTCAATATGCACTTTGTTGTTCTGTTTATTATAGCTTTAGGAAAAACTGAAAACTAAATTATGCAGAAGTTAACTGACATGTGTTATGCTGCTTACAGTGGAAGTCAATACTGGGCTTTCATGGTTTCTCAAAAATAATTGAGGACAATGGTTTTCATGTTGAACAATGATGGGCTGTCTGGCTCAGCACAAGGGAAAGTATGAACAAAGTGCAACCCCACCACATGTGCAAGTGTCTAATCAATTGGTACAATAAAATATGTCAGAGATTAACACAACATAGACATCATATAAAGACATAACCCAAACAGAAGAACATCTAAGAACTTATAGCAAGCTATGTCAGACTGGCTAGCTAGCAAGAAAACTACTGAAGCAACAGTGAACCAACTGCCTATGTCTAGCAATCAACAAGGGCCAGTATAAATTGATATAATCTTGATATGATTCTTTGCTAGTGACAGTAATACACAGTAAATGAAACAAAAATCTTGATATAATTCTTCGCTAGTGACAGTAATACACAGTAAATGAAACAAAAATATGCCCCTAATCTATGATGTTCATAACATCTTAGCCTACTGCCATGAGCTATGAACCCTACTGTCTTGCCAACACTTGGGGTAAAAGCTCTAATTTGAAGACAAAATAGTATCCCAGTGAAGTGGCTTTTAGCCAAGTCTCATCAGTGTGAGAGCAAAGTCATGAGCAAATGAAAATAAATGATTTGTCTGCATTTTAAAGATGTAAAAATCTATTTGTTTGGGCTACAAATCACACATTGCACAGTGAAGGGGGTGTTGATTGTACGACATGTGTCTACTCCACTGACATCATCCGGACAGATTACAGGCATCTGAAAAATCACAAGGTACCTGTAAAACAAGGGAACTTTGGGAACACTACCCATCCCCTATCCCCTTTGGAACAATGTCAGTTTGTTCTGCCACTGTGGGCAGTAATTATTGACACATGGCTGGTTTTGAACCACGTCTTCAGTCTGCACTCGGGACAATACCTTATTGACTGAGCCACTCAGGAGACCTCAAATATATGTATATGTATATGATGTCAGCAGCACATCACCTTGGTTATGGAAATCAGCGCCAAAAGTGCATATGGGGGAAAAAAAAATCATACAGTCCCTAAATGAATTGCCCTTTAGGTAATTGACCAGAACATATTCCCATATATATAAATGTGTACATCTATGTACATAACAGATATATGTATTCTAAAACTTCTCAAGAAACTAAAATCAACCAATATGAGCCAGCATGGCAGTGCAGCACTACTTCGGGCATAAATAAAACAGAAGACCAGAAGTTTCCAGCTTTAGCAGTACATTTTTGATGATGCAATCCTGATAACTCAATTACACTGTGAACAACATCTTGTGCGTAGTTTTTGTGGAAAGTAGTGTACAGTCATAGTCTTTCTGGAAACTCATGAAAAATAGACTTTTGTAAGGGGAATTCTCTGTTCTGTGCATGCAGTTTCATCAGGTTGAAAAATGACAGTAACAAGTTTTTTCCACTGTCTAAAGAGGATTAAAAGGGGTCTACAACACGAAAATACTTCCTCATTTGCATTTAAGAATGTTAAACTAACAGCCCAACAGACATTCTCCATTGTTCTTGCTGTAATGTATTTCAGTGAATTAGTTTGCAGTTAGAAAAATGCAAGCCAGATGCATATCTTTTTCATGTAGACATCAAAACATATGGGTTTAATATCCTCTCACTGTATGAAATCATGGAGTGTGGTATTGTTTCCAGTCCTCTCCTTCTCGGGCTAATGGGCAGACCACATTTTAATTTTTCACTGTTTGCAACTTTTTTGACCCAGTTCTCAATTCCTAAGATGTGTTTTTTTTTTTAAATCTTCAAGTGAGTTTCATGTTACTTTTCACATAGAAATTTCAGACATGAAGGAGAAATGTAGGGCAGGTTTTTTTTTTTGCTCAGAATTTACCTCTTGTCTTACTGTCAGATACACAGGAGTATCCCCATTGAAGCGGTAGCAAAAATTACTATTTTTTAATGAAACACATTAATTTATGTTTTAGGGATGTCTCAAAATCCTCATTTGACTGGCTAGTAAATGAGAATGGGGAGGAACATATCCTGACATATCTGACTTGCTGTATGTTTTTTCAGGATTTCTGAAAACTCTAAAATTAGTCAATGCATTGAAAGGGTAACTCATCACAATCAAAATTTTGATATGTCTGGTATGTTTGGATGTGTTGAAATCATACCTATGTGCCAGAAAAACTCAGTGTATGATGAGATTGCTCAGCGCTTGTGCATAACTTCAATGATATCAGTGGAGTGTTCTTCTCACATTGTGTGACTTTTTCTGGAGGTAAAAACTAAAGAGAGAACATCGTTTACACATGTAAAGATCTCTTATCACTTATCACACAGCGAATCAACACAGTTCCACTCAACGTTGGTTTCACTTAGTGTGGGTGCTCATTTTGCATCATACGGATCACTGTTTTTGACTAAATAGCTCAAACCTAGTAAGCTCAAGTACCAGCTTGTCCTATGTCTTCTGTGGTTGTAAGTATAATACTTTCACACAACCTGCAGGCATCCTACAGTGGTATTTGATTTATCTATCCATTTTATTTGCTGGGGTTGTAGAACTTGCATGCGTGCCGTTGTACTGGATTGTTAGTACTTGCTGTATGTGTCGTTCTTCTGCCCCTTCTCTCTCTCTCCATGTTACTAATATCTCTGCAGGCACTCGTGATTGGAGGCGGGGTTGGATGGTAAAGTTGTCCTGAGATTCTCAGGAGCACAGGTTTGCCAGCAGCTTAGCAATAGCATTTTATTGTTTTTAGTTTTAACCATTTATGGAAGTCTGCTTGCAATGTGCATTAAATATTGTAATTAAACTTTTATATTTTTTATATCGGGGGGGTTGTATATATTATATATTGTTCATGCCGGGAATGTACAATGGCAAAATGCATATATCTGGCAAATAAACTAATATTGTATATGTACCTTTGCCAGATTTGCCCACAGATCTGTCTATCCAACTGAAATAATGAGGCCAGAAATGTCATGATTTGTCCCTGCTCAGCAGTATTGCCTGATATTGGAGACACATGTAAAACCTTCTCTGAATTTCATGGCATGGCAAACTGGTATGAAAAGGGTACAAACAAACAGTGAAAAGAATTAGGTGCAAAAGTGTCCTCATTAACACAAGATGGCTGAATATGTTTAGTTTATTTTTTCACCTCCCATAATATTAAAACTACTGAATGGATTTAAATCAAATGTGGCCAAAATGATTGAAGGGACAGCTGAATGAATGAACTGACCCATGGGAAATACTGATGGATTTTCAGTCAATTTAGTTAATAAATTAGCAGAGATAGCGTGCATTTCCTTCCAAGCATTAGGTGCATGGAAGTCAGGGGAGGCTTGGGCAATGTAGAAGTGGAATGAGGCTAACATGAGTTGGAGGCAAAGCTGGCTGGCTGTTACAGTGTAATAGCTTTAGGCATTTTATTACCCACAAGCAGAGCTGTAGCATATGACATCACACTTAATGCTGGCATCTGCTCAGATTGAAATGAATGCCTGGACTTCATCTGCAGTCAAAAGCTGTGTTACCCAGGAGAAAAGAAAGAAAGAAAAAAAAGTAAATTGTGTAGTATTTCTGTCTACTACTTCCTTGCTGTGCAATGGCAGTATGTTTCTCTGTTTCATGCTTATCTCACTCACGCAAATGCTAATGGACACAATGTGACCTAGCTCACAGCTGGCTTGTAGTGATTGGAGAGGAAGGTTTCATGAACCCCAAAATGTGTGTGACTGTGATGTGTCTGAATAGATCATAGCGTTTAACTGTGAAAGGATTTTGATTAGTTTAAACAAGGCAGTGGTAGAGAGCTCATGAAGATGTAGCTCCATCCATGTTGGGGATCATATAGCCCCACTTGCCCATTATTGCCCAGTTCCCACAGAAGTCCGTCACTGCATGACTTTCAGCCTTTTTACAACATACAGGGAAAATACACTTTATTTTTCCCAAGACCGCCAAAAGTCTTTTTTTTTCAAATAAGATGTTTGCTTAGTCATGCCGTCCATAAACTCTTATGTTTACTTTGTAAAGACAGCTCACTTGTGAACATACAATTAGTGTATCAGAGCATATCAGCGCAGACTGAAAAGATTGCTAGACCGGAAATAAAAATGTCATTTATATAATTGCTATCATAAACACTGTTGGCTGCCTTTGATACACTGCTGACAACTGAGCAGTATGAAAGGTACACTGAAATTCCAGGTTTATTTTTACCTGCAACTTGAGAAGAATATGAAGAAAAATAAGGTAAGATGAGCAGGCAACCTGTCATGCTTTTTATATAATCACCATGATTTAAAAATATCCCAAAACTGCCACATTTGATACTACTACTACTACTACTACTAGTAATAATAATAATAATATGCAGAAACTTTGTCTTCATATTCTTCATTTTAGTGCAGCAATTCTGTCCAAGCCCATATATGTCATAATAATACTTTGGGACTGATAATTCTGTCCTGTTCCCCCACTGAGCTTTGACATGGCAGTTTTTAAATGTCTGGATGTCAAACTGTCTCTGTACATTTGGTAAGACCTCTGGGTTAGGCTTCAGGGCAATTTCACATGAATTACTATCTATTACAGTCTATGTAGACCTTTAAACACCCTCAGTTTAAATACATAAGCACAGATGTGACTAATGCAGTTATTTGGACAAGTGAAAACAACACTAATTTTCATAAGCTCTGCTCTCTTCAAGCACTGACTTCAGGCACTGACTAACAGAGGTATAAAAATGTTACACACTTCAACCAGATGCCCCTTCTTCCTTACCCTCACATTTCCACTCGTGACACCTTGAACTGGGATAAGAAATCCCATCCTCATCTAACCCCCAGTCCTTTGTTAGCATACTGACGGTGATGGGTGGAGGGACACTAAACTAACTAATCTCCAACAAACTGGTGCATGCCAGAATATTAGCTAAGAACACTACCCCCCCAAAATTTCCTCATCCCAAAGCAAGGCTGTCTAGCTCATAGCACTCTGGAGCTCGCTACCATTGTCTAGCTGGTTGCAACACTGGCATCACTTCATCAGCCAGACATGACACCACTCTTGGTATGGTTTCACTGATGTGGTAAGGAGGATCTTGAGTCAGTGACCACTAGGGAGCCAATATCCTGCGGGCCTGTCTGACAATGGAAAACCACTGTCTGTCTGTGCTGACCTCACTCGGTAGGTGATTTTATCATTTTGTGCTGTCACGCAGGACGTCCAGCTTTAGACCCACATCAACTCCCCAAGGGTTGTAGTTTGTAGTCCCACCCTTCGGTGTACCGATTGTACAGTAACTCATGTCTGGCTCAAGCTGTCACAGCCTGTCATCTGGCAAATTTGTGAACTGCATCCAGTCAGTCTTGCAACTACCCGGCATACTCGGGGCTAGCAGGAGCTTGAGACGCATTGGGGGGTGGTGGCTGTACAGGAGCCGTGGGGTGGTAGGGGCGTTCCCGAGCTACACAGGCATCACAAAGTCACCAGAAGTCCTCTACAGTTGGTTTTGCATTGTCTTAATAGAAATGCTGTCCCAAGCGTCTCCGTCGCTCCAAAGTGGCTGATGTCTGCCTGGTAACGGTTAGCAGCCAGCACCACATCTCAGACCACTCTTGTTCACACCACCTGCCACATTGCCTCACTCAGAGCGGGCTCATGCCAACCTTAATGCAGGACACTTTCTCTCAGCACCAGCCCTAACTACTGTGGCCACAGTGCTTATACCTCTGTGGATCAGCCCAATGAGGCCACTGTTCACCTTCCAGCCTCTAGATCAGATCACTATCAGATGCAGTTTGCTTGTGCCGTATGGACGGATCCCGGGGTAATAAGGCTTCGCAGGCCGGTGTCGAGATCTCAAACTGTTCTTCCTCTCTCAGCTCTGACCACTGATAATAGGGGCAATCTGGGGGACAAGGGTATCGAGACAGCCAATCTGCATTGGCATTGTGCTCTACCATCCAGTGCTCCACTCAGTACTGAAAGGCTTGCAGCTGTTCAAGCCATCTGGCTACCTCAGCATCTGGTTCTCAAAAGGAGACCAGCTATTTCAACACTGCATGACTGACACATAGCAGGAAAGGGAGCCCAAACAGGTAGTGGTAGAAATGATGTGTGGTCTCTACCACAGCTAGCAGCTCACATCTTGTGACATTCTTCTCTTGTTTGGAGAAAGTCCTACCAACGGAGGCAACCACTTTTTCTACATTGGGTGTCATTTGGGAAAGCATTGCACTAAATCTCTCTTCACCAGTATGAATAACTATTCTTGGTTGGGAAAGATAAGAATAAATGCTTGACAGAGTGCCTCTTAAATGGTGTGGAAAGCAAGTTGTTGATCTAGACTCCAGCAGATCTAGGTTGCTTCTGCAGCAACTGATGAAGCTGTGTTGCAACAGTGGAGAACCTTGCCACAAAACGTTGATAATAGGATGCTAGTTCCAAAAATACCAAGAGTTGTTTCAGGATGGTTTATGTCATGACCTTGTCCCTCTCAGTCCTGATACCATGCTAGCTGATCCAGTGACCAAGGAAACTCACCTCTCTTCAAAGCAGGTGACACTTCTGAGGTGCAATCTGAGGTTTGCCACAGTATCTAAGAAGTAACCTCCTAAAGAGAACCTCATGCAGTATCAGAGGGAGTGCCATGCAGTAATAGGCTATCAAAGTAAACCAAACAGCTCTCGGCAGGAATATCTGTCAGCACCATTTCCATAAAATGCTCAAAGGTCACTGGAGCATTGCAAACCCTAAAGGGTACACTTGTGCATTGCCATAGCCCACACCTTGTGGTGAAGGCAGTCTGGCTTTGTGCTACTGGCAAATATAATTCCTAAGAACAGAATCAGCAAAACCCTGTCGCTCGGTCCAAGAACTCATCCGTGCTAGCAAATATGAGGGGAAAGCTCAGAGACTCTCAGAGGGCTCAGTAATTTCACTGGTGAACATCTTTTGAGAGCATTGTTCGGCAAATAGTAGAATTATGCCCACACACTGTTATGCCCCCAATGCAATTGATTTATTAGCACCTCACTAAGTGCTGTTTCAAGCTATATGTTCTTCAACAGACTTAATACAAACATATAAAGATGCCATCATATACCCATAATTTGAGAACAGACAAGATAGCATAAATACACAGACAAGATAGCATACAAAGTTAACACCAGTATGTAGAATATGTCAGACAACCATATGGAGAACAATTTTTTTAATGAGAAATTTACAAAGTATTTACAAGTATTTACATGTATGTACAAACTCTACAGAATGAACATGACTGCATCAAGTGAAAAAGGTCATTATTTCATGAGGAAAGCAAATAAAGGAGTAGATGCCTCTAAGCAGTCTAAAGATGGTGCTGATATCATAAATACATAACATCAATCATCCACAGTACCATGACGATAAAAGCGGAGGGCAAATGTAATGAGTCACAATGAAGGGAATTCAACAAGAACAGCAGTATGGACACCGTAAGCACCCAGTCTTCAAACTGAGAAGGCTAGAAGTGTTTAAATGAGTTTAAAGGAATGGACAGATGTCAAAGTCTTCATTGGAGTCCCCTTGGTGCCAAGGTCTCTGGTGTATAATTCCATTGCAACTCCCTCTTAACAAGGAGACTATTGATTTCACAACCTCTATGAGGGTAATTCACCTGTTCAATTCCCAAGTATTTTAAAGGAGACACTGTGTTGTGTTTGGTTATAATCCAGTGCTGCTGGGCTTTTATGTTCACGATTTCTAATAGACTCATGTGCTCTGAAATTCTGATGTTAACAGGTCTAGACATTTTACCAATATATGGAAGGCCACATGGGTATTTTAGCATGTATATGACGTAACTGGTATTGCATGAAATCCCTCCTTAAATCTTAAAGGCCTTTCACGGATGGTAGAAGGTTTTATGGGTGAAATTACACTGTTGGAAATTTACACATGTATAGTTCCCAGGCATAATTGTATTGAAAAATGACAGGGGGTGGGTGGAGGCAAGTCCACTCTCACCAGTGTGTGTCTTAAATTTTGGGGTTTCTTATCGACAGTGTGGGGAGGTTTGTCCAGAAACGTCTTGAGAACAAGACCCGTATCAATGATATGCCAATGTTCCGGTCTCACTGTGGTGTGTCTGATGACTTCCAGGTCAGCCATGCAAGCCCCAGACACTGTGCTGTATCACATTTCCCTGTGCTTCCTCACAGTTTCAGGTATAATCCTCTTTACTTCCAGTGTTACCAGCTCTCTCATCACTCGATTAAATGTACTGTCAGTGTCCTTCTAAGATTATGCTACAGTATTGTTAATTATTGTTAAATAATAATGTTATTAGAAACTCAGATGATGGTATTGTAGTCTTGTATTTGATATTACAGTTACTGCTATTTAACAATTTATATTAGCACTATACACATACAGCAATCATAAGCACTACTGAAACATGACATAACAGCCATGTAGAGCATTATTAAAGCTTTGTACAGTATAGTAACACAATATATTTTAAATAGTATTTCATAGTCACACATTCATGGATGCAGCATAAAGCATTCAACAGCTTCATGACATATTCAAAACTTATAAGAGGTCAGATTGACATGACTGTGCATTAAGTGCAGTGAAATCCCTTATAATACTTGTATCCCTTGTAATGCTTGTATTATAACACCTGTAAGTGAAACTACCGCAAAGCTATAGCACGAGAGATAGGGACATGAAGTATACATCTTTACTGCAATGTAGGAATCAAATGCAGCACTATATACATGCAGTTACTTGCCGCCTAGCTGGAATAAAATATCAAAATAAAAGATTCATGTGCATACATCACAATAGGTTTTTCTTGGAATTGTTATAATGCTTCATGAAAACCATTACAGCTCATAATTAAAGACAAACTGAGAACTAGAATACAATACTTACCTAAAACATGTCATTCCAAACAAATATGTGGTGAAGCATATTAATTCATAAATCCACTGTGTATGCTCATTAATCAGGTTAAATAAAAGTAAGATGTCTATGTGTCAAATTAACAAAACTGTTAAGAGGAATCCTTTTACATTTTAATCACAACACAGCCATTGACATACTTCCTACAGTCCTCTTCTCTTTTACTTTTTATTTATTTAATTTTACATAGCAGTTATATACAGTCTTATTGAATGTGTCATGCGTGAGCCAGAGTCAGCAGTACTCTCATGTCAAATGCACATCCGTGAATATATAACTTAGTGTGTCTCGTAACAGAACTGTATAGCCAAACATATTACAAAGCTTATAGCTCTATGTAGCAGTTGGCATGTTTATGTAGTCCATATGAATGTTTTATAAATGTTCTATGTTAATAAGAGTTAATGGAAATCATCACCTGTTAATTTTTATGGGGAAATAATTATTTTATAACCAATTAATGCACTTAAAGAGTTTCATTGTGAGTGGGAAGGAGGTGATATGGTAGTAAGAGGGATGTTGGTGATGCAGGTTCGTGTTCGCGTGTCAGCCAGCTGGAATCAATGATAACACATGCACAGATAATTCTCCCCTTGAGTCTGTTCTCTGTCCTCTTATTTTCTGCCGGCTTTAAATTCTGTCCCCTTTTAAGTGGTACACATTAATTGCTGAATATATGATTTCCGCATGAATCATTAATGAAATATGTCCTTTAAATCCATTAAAAATGTACAATTTCTGCTACAGCTTATACAACCCCGCAGACCTCTGAGTCCTCATCAAGTGACATAAAATATTTCCCAGAAATCATTTGCATGAGATGTCTCTCTGAAAATGACCAGAGCACCTCAGAAAGTCCTTGTAAGCTTTGAAACACTTGCCTGATATGAAAATTCTCATGAGTCTTCTGTGAAAATGTGCTATCCTGTGAAAATGTAAGTTGGGGCAAATGATATCAGTGTATGGTGCCTATAGCAACAAATGGACAATTAATGGACCGTATGACATTCCACTTAAACATGTCAAATTGTATTATCAAGATCATATTTTATTTATTTATTTTTGAGGAGTATGTTCTCAGCTATGATTGACATGGTTAAAAAGACTTCACAGGAAAATTTTGCTGAGAATATTAATACAAGACGAGAGACAAAGAAAACCAAGGAAACAGAAGCGTGATATTTAAATAAGCAAACAAATATGTATAAATGAAATGCAAAAATTAGTTGAGATAATGTGAACAATACATTATATTATTAGCAACAATATAAATATCACAGTGGTGTTGTCCTTTCCACCACTATTTTTTCTCGCTCTTTTCCATTCCCATGCCTTTTCTGAGCACAGTGACATCTCAGGTTTCATTTATTGTTTATACTGGCATGGTTCCCTGTTTCTCTGTCATGCAGGTAGAGAAATCAGTTGATGAAGACATGCTGCCTCTAGTGAAAAACGCATCAGCACCTGTGAATGCCATTGAAACCAACTGGAATGGAAGAGATGGTCACACTCTCCCTGATGCAAAGGAAGGCTTGTGCTTTCACAGTGTTATCTCATTTTGGCCTACTGCAAAGGTACCTTTCACTGCAGATTATCACACAGCTGTCTGCCCAGCCCCAAGCCTGCTGTGACTGATCTGGGAACACTGAACATCTGCAAGTGTGCTTTAATTCTGGCACACAGGGTACTCCTGCAATGAGCACACAGTTCCTTTGTAGTCCCTCCAGTTGTCTTGAGTTGAGTCATACAGAGGGATTCAAGCCTTGTTGACCTCTCAAATTTCCAAACGTAAGCTTAAAATAGTGTAATAGTCTGTCTGGGTTTGAGCAAAAAGTCTACTGCCTATTCTAATGCTTTTTTCCTGCGTGTCTCCAGCTTGAAAGCATTACATGTCTTACAAGGAAATTACAAATTGAAGGCACTGAATCAGTGGGGTTTGCTGCCTAAGTCTCATCACTTTGTATTTCTTAAGATATCATGGGCCAAACTGAAATGGAAAAAAAATACAACAGATTGAAGTACATTTATGGTATTTTCACAGCAAGTTCAGTTCTTCAGATGCTTTTCTAATTTTTCATATTTCTTTGCTGATCACGTACATAGGCAGGTGACACCCTTTTAATGTACAATACAACATGCTTCTACTTGACAAATATTTCATCAAAGCATGTGACCCTTCTGGCTGGTATAGTCATTTTAGCTGAGACTATTAAACAAGATATGAAACTCCCACACCCTGCAGCCTTCTCTTGCCAGATGGCTGAAGATAAGCAGGGTTGGGACTGATTAGTAATTGGATGGGAGATATCCCAGAGAAACTAGGGTGCCACTGAAAGTGATATTGGTGCACCAGTAGGGGGCGGTCTTCCCTTGGCACAAGGCTTGGGGGTTGGGCACGTGCTGCAGAAGACGCCGTCCTCCTGATGAGACGATAAACAAAGGTCCTGACTGACCATAGTCATTAAAATTCCCAAGGCGCTTATCGCTTACAGTAGGGGGGTTTCCCCATGTCCTGGCAAAATTCCCAATCTGGCTGTATCCATTCAGCCCTCTGACCATTCCCCAGTTTTGGTAATTTGCTAAGTAAATCCCCCCTCTTTACCTCAGCTAATGTGTGGTCAGTATTCTGATGAAAAATGTTATTTGTGGAAGTGAGATCAGTATTGCACAGCTGAATAGGACCTTGGCCATAAAACAAGTCTGTTAGCATGAAATACCCTCACAAATCCATAAGCACAGACCACACAATATGTTTGATTTGAAGTCGTACTAAACATGATAAGGACATTTATGTCCAAGGAGTGTCTGTAAAAACTGACATTGAGATATGAGGTGACATTGGCTTGGTTTGCCACTAGCTCTTAACTGCAAACAACACAAAGAAAGACATCAAGCAGTTTGACTCAGATGAAATGTGTTACCTCTAAGTATTCTCAGATGATATGTTTACCTCTAAACATAATGCTTAGGTTAAACAACAGCATAAAAATAAATGATTTTTCAGAGCAAATTAGCTGCAACAGACTCTAATGTGGTGGTCCTGAATAGACCATGAGTAAGGGACAATTGATTCTGGCCTCAGGTGATTTCTATTTTTTATTTAATTTCAAGAATGCTTTTGCAGTATGCATTTCAGTTAAATCAGACAGTTTTGAGCACGGTGTGATAATACAACACTGATAATAAAACCTAACTGTCAAGTGTACAATTCCCTTAATTTATTCCTCAAATATTTTGGGTGTAAAAATAAGCTGTCGTATAAACATGTCATTGCCTTAAGTTTTTTTTTCTTTCTTATTTTTTGTGGCTGTCACATTAGTCCACCCAATAAAACAAAGAAATTAGGTAATTGTGTTTTTGTATATGGCATATGTTACCCATTTTGGACACATTGGCCCCATTCAGCAGTAGCCTTGAACTACATGTCATGTGATCATCCAAAGTCCCAGATGGGCGCCTGCTAAAACATTTGATACCTTTTGTTCTGTTGTATGAGAAAGTCAGCCTCTTTTGAAACAATATGGAGAAAGTAGGTATACCTTACACACAAGGAGGCTGAGTTTTTTAACCCTCCTGCAGGGTAGCCAAAGGGAAAAATATATGGACAAAGAAATGTCTCAGGGTCAGAAAGAGGAAAAGAAGCCGACACATTTATCAGCAATCAGAAATCCAAATCCGCCCTAAAAGAAGAATCCCTCAGCATGTGTGTCATAGCGAGCATTTGTCAGTCTGCCTATTAGTTTTCTTGCTCTCACTGTAATTTTTTTTTTTTTTTTTTTTTGCATAATGCACCAGGCAGAACGTGAACTTGAATTAGAGTGTCACATCTTTCTCAGGCTTTGATCACTCGCAAGCATTGTCTGCAGCTGGGGCACTGTCTGCTGATTGGTCTCCACTGGTAAAGAGAGCTGTGTGCCACTCTATCTGCTAGCAACAGTAGGGGTTTTGTGCGTGACTGCATACATATTAAAATGGCTGAAGCCTTTGCTTTCTGGCGTTTAAAACAGATCTGTCTGACAGTGAAACCAGAGTTTCTCTCTCATGGCATGCTAAATTCTATACGTCAAAAAAGGAAAAAAAAAGGCTGGAGATCTTTGAAAGCGATTAGAGGAGTTTTCAGCGCTCAAAGAATGGCCATATCTCATTCCCATACTCAATAAGTAACACTATTAACAAAAAGTCATACAACACTCCGCTATCTCATCGTGACCAATTAATTTAATGAATGGAGCTTTTTGATCCGCTCTGATAGAATTCCAGCTTTCTACTGTCACAACAAGAACCTAATTATTTTTTCTTCACTGTGCATTGTGATAGCGTAAGAGCTGTCCTCAACTGTTGAAAAACTTGGCATTCCTTTCCTCATTATGCCACTGTTTTTTTATTATTTTGTAGAAAATTTGAGTTCATCCCAACACACCCTGCACTTAAAACACTTACTCCTTACATTTCAAGTTTAACAAATATATAAAAACATATAAGGCATTTAGTTTGGACATGAAGTTAACAGGTTAAACTGAAAGTAGAATATGTGTAATCTATTTCTAAAAAACAGCTTTATGTTCTTCTGGCTGTTGAAATGTAAGCAGTTGATGTGTCAATTACCCAATAGTAACATCCAAAAATCAACTGCAATGCTTAAAAATAGCCTAAGAATCAATTAAACTAAGAAACAATTTGTATTTATTTTATTATTATTATTTTTTTAAACAGGTTGTTTTGGAAAATATTTCAGAGTGGAGTTCTTCAAGTGTTAAATTACATCAGCTTCAGAGAGCGTTTTGTATTACAAAGGGGCATTCTTTCTTTGTCATACTGTAAGATGATACAAATGTGGGTTTTTTCTCTCTCTACCTGAATAGTAAAGATGAGAAGAAAAAAAAAATAGTTACTGCTTTAGAGCTTATATAATTGAATTGATGATACAGGTTATTTTATACTAGGAGTCATTTTAAATGAAGGTGTCTACAGTACATGAGAAGTTCTGTACAGATCTACTGTGGAGAACACAAGTCACTTTGTTATGACTCTGAAAACTCTCAGAGCAGATGAGGACTGATTCCATTGTGGAACTACTAAAGACCCTTCCGAGGTGTGGGGTCAACAGCCAAAGGTCATCCAATCCCAGTGACCATCTGGTATGTAGATCCGGCTGGTAAGAATTTGCTGTGGGAGATAATGTTGCAAGAACCCTCTGTGTGATTTGGGTCTTACTTGAACAAAACACATAAAAGATGCACCTCTTTCCTCTCAATTTCCTAAGACAGCATGGGATTTGTATTTTAATTTCAGTGACAGCTGAACTCTTGGTGGTCTGTAACAACTGGGAAAAAGTACTACTGCACGTGGTTACAAAAATTACGACCGAAACGTAACTGAGAAAAGAGCTACAGGGGCTTTTTCTGTGCTCTGGTCTAAATGGCTTAATTGCTGTTATTATGCATGAGACATACCCATATAGCCTGCAGTTACCTGACCCTTGAAGACTGTAATTATCACTACCAGAGGTCTTATTTTGCAGGTGGAGTAGATGCACCTCATCTCGTCTCCTAGTCTCGATCAGTTAGTGTGAGAAGCATGTAAACAAGGAGATCCTGTTTATGTGTCTGCATAACCACAGGTATGCAGAGTAGGTGAACAGTAAGCACTAGACGGTAGATACTGTAGATGTACAGTTATGTACACCTACAGAGAGGTGATTTACATATAAACAAAGAGATCCAATATTATAAGGAGTCTCAGGTAGGGAGGTAAATAGTATTCTCACTGCACAGCAGTTTAGGATATTTCTGAATTAGGTAGAAGCTGATTAGTGTGTAGAAGCTGCCTGTTGGAGGTACATTAACATGCTTCCAGTAAAACCTGGAATGGCTGAAACTGCTATGCATTGGGAATAGTTAGTATGACTGAACAGGGATGGAAATGCATCCCTGTGCAGGCTGGTTTGCCCGATCTCACTGTTATGTGTGTCCTGTATGAAGGTGAAAAGTAATTACTATTGATTTATTTAAAATGTTCACAACCTTGTAAAAATGTACACACATACATAAAGAGAATCATTTTTCATTCATTTGGTTATGCTGCCACTGTCGATCCTTGCTTTTAACTTGAGAATGCTGCATAGCTAGAATGGACACCTTTGTGTCTCACAATTCACACATGAATCATGCATAGCTTCTGTGAACTGAACATTGGTAAACTGTGAGAACTGTGAGAACACTGCATAGCTAGAGTGGATTGCTCAGATGGACACCTTTTTGTCTCACAATTCACATATGAATCACGCATAGCTTCTGTGAATTGCAAACTGTGCCAGAAAACACCTATATGGGTTGTAAATTTCACACACTTAGTCATGACTTAGTCATCCCTGTGCCCTTTCATTAAAGATAATTTACTTCCTGTTCACAGATATGCAGACCTCTATGGCTTTCCAGTCATTTGCATGCCATATTTTGTTGGAAAAAAGTTGAGAGATCCTGTTATCTAAGGCCGTATTCACATTGTAACTGAAAGTGACCCAATTCTGATTTTTCCCATATGCAACAGGGAGCTGATGTTTTTTTAACACATCCATGTGATCTGCATGTGACCTGTGTATAAGCACTCAAATTGGAATTGTTCATTGTTTAACATGGCTCAAGTGATTTAACCTAATTTTTCACATTACAGGCGAGCATAACATCATAATTTAGTGTTTGCAGGAAAATTCATCGTACAACATGGAGGAAAATGGGAATGACAGTTGAGAATGGAGGGACTGTGGGGTATTTGTGGTAACACATGCAACGGGGCAAGATTAGAGGGTTCATACAGAAATTGTCTGAAATTGTTTGAAGAAATGGCAAAGCAAATGACAGAGTGTGGACATAGAAGAACGTGATGACAGTGCCAGAGCGAAACTAAGACATTAGAAACTAAGTCCAAAGAGGTGAGCGACTCCAAAAAAAAAAAAAACAGTCATGGATGGAAAATATGTCCATTTCACAAGCTTAGCTGGATAATTTGCACATACGTGTCATTTCAGGACAGAGGTCAGTTCTCACTGATATCAGATATGGGCCACTTTCAAAAAAAAAAAAAAAAAACATGAACAGGCAGACAAAAAAAGTCATATCAGAGTCAAAAAATGGGAATTGAATACTAAGGCCTGCAGTATGAACACAGCCTACGTCATCTGTCATGCTTTGTAATGTTTCACCCCTGTGCACTCCTTAATTTCAGTCTGGTGCTATTTCTCTGTATATTTAAAGATCAGATTTCTCTACATGAAGCAGAAGAAAAAACAAATGCACGCATACACACCGACATCACAAATATGGGAGCTTTTTTGGCTTTACCTTTAGGTTAATCCAAGGCCTGTATTTATCAAGGGTCTGAAAATTACTCTTAAGTGTCCTGCTAAAAGCACTTTTAGGGGTAAAAGAAGGCTTACCTCAGAGAAGGCAATTGCAGTTATTTATGAAGCTTCTTACTTTCAGCTTGGAGTAAGGCTGTTTCCTATGAGTAGATCTTAGTTGATTTTTTACAACATATGAAGGGCTGTAAAATGAACAGTCAGGATCACAGTTCATTCCATATGTTGAAAAAATGCCCAATAAATGCAATCACTGAAAGCAGTAGTGTGAACATGCATTCAGAGCACTGCAGTTGTGAACATTACAGTTATTATTTCCATAGCTTCTGATTTTCTCCAAAGAGAATAGGTTAGAAATCTCACATACAGTATGTTAATTCGAGTCTGCAGCTTGCAGGTATTTTGCAGAATTGTGCATGATATTATTATGTGGCTGGGTTTTTCAAGGCTGTTGCTGAATTCAGTACGAGTCAGAGTAATGAACTGGTTGCGTGGACTTAGGTTCACTTGAAGTGCTGTATGCTGTGGGAGTGCAGCATATCACAGCACATTATTGACAATATAATTAGTTTATTCACAGACCTTTGGAGAGACCTCTGCGTGTCAATATCTAAAAACCCACAAATTCCACTCACCCACACCCTCTCACAATAATATAAACAAAGACAAGTGGGTCAGCATTCCATTTCAAATTCTTACCAGGAATTCACGCTATACCTTTGGCCTTGCATTGCAGGCAACAACTTTGCAGGTTGTGACATGACAAGCATGCATGCCATTGTTGTTTTGCATAGGACAGTTTTCAGGTTGAAATCACTTCATTTGCAAATGACAAAAATTGCAAGGGCAATGGGTGGGAATAAGGCTCAGGAATCTTAAAAAGGCTTGCGCAGTGTACATTTGTAAGATATTGTCTTGCCCTGTGTTAAAATAGACCAGGGCCCATGTTTAGCAAGTGTCTGAGAATTGCTAATAAGTGTCTTGCGAAAAGTACTTTCATGATTAAAGAGTCCTAACTGGGTAGGGTAGGCAATAGGGATTACTTATGAATTTTCCTACTCTTAAACTCAGGTGGGAGTATTTCCTACAAGCAGATCTCAGTCATGGGTAGATGGGTATGGGTAGATTTCAGTTAATTTTTACTGAACATGAATAAATGCCAGCAAGTTAGCATTGAAGGTTTCCATTGTTACTAAACTTGATGGCAACACAAATAATTATTTGTACTTGTTTTTATTAGTAATCATGGCAAAATTTTGTCAAGACTGTATTTGTTTTTTTTTTATTATGGTTAATATTGCCTTAATTCCTGATTTCCCCCCAAGTATATCAGGCTAGAAATCCCACATATTCCAATGTAAATCTGTAGCTTGCAGATATTGTGTATCATTGTGTAAGCTATTAGTATGCAACTGGCTTTTTCAGGGCTCCTTCCATTTTTTTCTTGGAGAATATGAAATGAATATGAAATCTTCTGGCTTTCCACTTCCTGTCTCCACAACACCACCTGTGATGTTATGAACCCAACAGATAAAATAATTGATATGTGAAATATTAAGTCATTTATGGGTTTCATGCACTACCAAATATTGCTGCAAGTACTCTAATACAAAATAAATGTTTGATGTGTAGCTAGCTGTTGTACTTGAGCTGTGCACTTGCAAGCACTCATGAGACTGAAGCCATGGTTTCTGGAGCTACCCCTTATCAACGGCTAAATTGTTTTCAAATTAAATCTTTTCTCCATTGCCAAGAAACAAAGTTCAATTTACATTTATTGAAGAGGTAAATGGTGATGTTTGCCTCCGTGCTTGAGTGACAACATCCCTGGTGACATCAGTGACAAATAATATACCCTCTTCATCTGACCGATATCATCATAACAGCTCCATGTATGCAAAACATATTTCCTATCCTGAAAAAAATATTTGTATCCTGCCTTGATGTAGCCACCAGGCAGCAACTCCTAACAGGTTAGGACAGCTCATGAGGACTTCTAAATCCCCTTTAAGTGTAAAGAATGTTGAGAAATCTTTTTTACTCTACGGAATAGGAGTAGGACAAAATTGACATCATTCTCAGAATTTTTGAGCACCTTTTTTTGAGGTTCTATTTCCTTCTCTAAGACACTTGATAAACACAGGCCTAGATCCTTGTAATGCACCAGAACTTGTTGGAGAAGTCCACATAAAATTTGTTCAAAATATGTTAATATCATTCTTGTTACAGCTTGCACAAATACTTGATTTAAAATATTAGAACAGAGCTAATGATAAATAATAAACAAGCACTAATGAATAAGTGGCAGTAAAGTAAGGAGAGACACTTTCCAGCATGCACTGCTTTGCTAAATGTGACTGAATAATGTATGCCTTAATTTCAGGCATATGCTTAATAGGCAGTAGTTCAGTTAGTTGGCTTTATCCACTGTAACTGTGACGAAAACCATAACTTTTAGTTTGTTTATAATTAACACACAGTGCAGTTTAAGAGATCTTGTCCTCCAGCGGCCACTAAGTGTCCTAGTCTGAAGAGCAGTTGTGTTTGCACGTAGAATTGCATAACTGCATACCAGTATTTGCATAAATACAGCCTGGGAAGAAAGTGTGACGAAGTCCAGTTTCCCTCCTTCATTATTCACACGCACCAACGTGCTGAGCGTGCTTGCTCTTTTTTGTGCAGTCTCTAAACTGTGTTGTTTTCTACCTCAAGCAGGCATGCAATGTGAAATTAAACACAAATGTGTTTAAAATTTAAGTTTATGATGGGGTCTGCAGGTGGTGGGAAATGACATTCTAAGGAAGTGTGGTCGTAATGCAGGTGCAGAGTAAAGATGTACAATGCATTCCATAACTGAGCTGGGGAATCTGTGAAACTGGGGGAATATGATTCCGTCATCTACAGGATTGTCTGTTTTGGACAGTTTGGTGTTATTTTAACATTTCATATTTTGTTCTTTGTTTTTTAGGTGCTAGCACATGTGATGAAACAGAAGGGTGTGTTTAATTCTGTTGGATAAATACTCTCTTAGTTGAAACTGGGTGGAGACTGTGGGATAACCTCTGTATAAACTTACTTTTAGCTATTTTGAGGGAGAACACTTAGCAGAGCTTGTCTTATCTGGAGATTATGGCTGTTAACCTGTAGCAGCAAGGTGCACAGCTTTCCACTTTGTTTTGCCCAGTAGGGGGCTACAGGTTTTAAAAGCCTGTTTTTTGATTTGTGTTGCGATTGTAATTTTTGCTTTAAATTATTATTAATACACATCATGACCTGGGTGCTCTACTTATTGCTCTGGTTATTTGGTGTGCTTGAAAAGCTCACGACCATGCATACCATTTGACAAAAGGGATTGAGAAACAATCACATGACAAAAAGCATATTGACAGATTAGTGTGTTGGTGTAACCTAAGCGGAACACCTGACTGTCAGGAGTGACTGTTTTTGCTGCTTTTAGCATTTGTTTATAGCCAAGAGATGTTTGCACAGTAAAATATTTCAGGGCTGTTGCAGTGCAAATATTTACTTGTTCAGCTGACTTGAGTTGACATAATTCATCAAACTCATTTCAACAAGCACTGTAAAGAATGTACTCTGAGACACCAAAATGCTGAAAGTCTTCATTAGTGATATGTAATTGATTGTACCTGAATCAATTCTGGCATATCTTTCCAAACACTCTACAAATTTCTGTTTTAATGTGATCTAACTGATAAAAGAGGGTTAAGAGGAAAAAAAACAGTCTCCTTACAGTGTGTTACCATACCCTGTCCTTACCAGCAAGCCTTTTAAAGTCTCCTTAAACCACTTTTATATCTACCCATAAAACAAGAGCATATAAACTTGCAGTTGGCATACAAACCACATTCCTATTCACTTTTGGTATAACTTTGCCCTCAGAGAGAGAGAGAGAGAGAGAGAGAGAGAGAGAGAGAGAGAGAGAGAGAGAGAGAGAGAGAGAGAGAGAGAGAGAGAGAGAGAGAGAGATGCACTGTGCTCATACTACTGACTCCACCTAATCTTACTGTGATTAATTTCTATGTCTTAAAATTCATCTTAAAAGCATTGTGTGACAAGCATGGCACAGTGGCTTTGAAGCAACACAAAGGAGGGATAACGTTAGCAGTGAATCATCCCTGTGCCACTTCAGCTCTGTGAGCACTCAGAATGCAAATGCTTAGACAAAGGACAGAATCTCTGCTTTGGTGGTGAGAAAAAAAAAAAAAAATCTGCTAAATGAAATTCAGCGTTTTAAATTAGAACATACGGCATTTCTCAAACAGAAGAACAATAAATACGCTTTTTTTTTTTTTTTTTTTTCATGCAGTTTTGCACAAAAATAAACATATCCAGGGACCAGCTGGATACATCCTGTTTGCTAATCTGAGGTCAAAAGTGTGCTGGAAAAATACCCAGTGCATTTTTATGTTCTCACACAGAACAGACAAAAAAGTCTATGGGTGGTAAAGAAACACAGAAAATGAAAGTATTTGTTTCACATTGACTAAGGGCGTAACTTTGCACCTCGGTGGCTATTTTCAAAGAACCATGAAAAAGGTGCTTGCATAGCAAAGACAATGAGTTAAAATGGCTTTACCCCAGACAAGTAACACTGGACCTGAAGGGTAGTAAACAAGTAGAACACTTGGGGGTAAATAAATAAACAAATAAATAAAAAGCACAGTTTTCCTCTGACTGTAGTTCTCGGGTAGCAGGGACAGAAAGAACTGATGTTTCAACGTCCTCAGGTTACACGGGAAATGTCTAATGCTTTTATACCCCTCAAATCAATGCAAACAGAGAACCTCACAAATTCTAATCTTTTCACCTTGGAGTATTTAAATCTCTGCAACTATTTCCAACACACTAAATTCTGATAAAAGAAGTATATGCAATGCACGCCTAGCTTTAAATGTGCCAAGCTCAACTTTATCAACAAAGATGGCTGGATTGTCACTCTTTTTCACTGATTGAATTGAAAACCATGCTGGTGTTTTTTGGTGTTTTTTTGTGTTGTTCTTAAATTTTCTTCAGCTTAATAAAAAAACATACATTTTGAGTCAACAATAACAAGATTGGAGTGTTTCCTGAGCATTACATTAGGCATTAGCTCATTGGTAGAGGTCAGTTGGCAGTGTTTTTTTTTTTCTAAAGCGAAATTTGCTGAGAGTTTGGCTTTTAGACATGTGATATGATGTCCTGTGATTTTTTTTTTTGGCTTAAAGATGGTATCAGTTTATCTTCAGGTTTTAAATTTACGTATTTACGTTGCAAGTACAGGCTTGTGAAATTTGTTGTCTTACATGCCAAAGTAATGGATTGTCTCATCTCAAAGCTGCTCCATTTTCCTGCAGCATTCTACCAGCCTCAGAAGAAGATGCTTTACATACTGCTCAAAAGTCAAACTATCTGTATAGGAACAATATATATTTTAACAGTGAAAATTGATTAATTGATAAATTGATAAATTGAAATGCAGATTATCCTTGTTAAAAACCTCATTGGCTTCTGACCTTAAGATGTGGGTGGTTTAATCATCAGGACTATTTTTTGTGGGACTTTTAGTGGTGAACTATTAGCTTTCCCTTCTTGTACCCAGTGCTGACAGTAATAGTTATGGTTGGCTGGCAGTTAAGGAATTATTCAGTGAGGTAATTGTGGGGTTTGAGTGTTGCAGTCACAATCCAGCCATAATTAAACCATAAGGTGATAACAAGGAACAAAGAAAGAGTTGTCTTCATTTTTGCTGACAATTATTTAACATAAATAAAGGAATAGCAACATTAAATCTGATAACCAGGTCACATAATCTAGCGATACGGGACCAACTAATTAGCCAGCAAGTGACAGTCAAACAACTGTTGGCTGGCTACAGATCGGCAGCTGTTATATAAGATAACAGCCATATTTCATGATACCTTTTTCATGCTGCCATAGGCTATGCACTTTCTTGTGTGTCTGATGTCTGAGGTGATATCACTAAATCAAAAGATCATTGTAGGCATTTTGTCATTTCTTGCAGTGGACTGTGAATGGAGTTTCACATGAGCACCAAATATATCATATTACACAGATGAGTCTACCATTAAACATGCAATATTACAAAATGGAAAGCATTCTATTCTATTCTATTCTATTCTATTCTATTCTATTCTATTCTATTCTATTCACTATATGTGTTTCCCTTGCGCTATTTGTTGTCCTATTCATTGAAGTAAAGTATAAAGCTGTATGACCTCTAAAATCAGGAAGTCAAAATGTCATTTATATTAGAGTATAATCTTGTCAGAGTATTTATACAAACTGCATGGTCCTTTTGACCTTAAAACACAAAAAGTCCAATCACGAGAAAAATGTCCCTGACCACTTGTGGTAAAGATGGTCTAAAAATTGGTGGTTGGGTAAATTATAATAAGTTAAGTGGCAGCCAAGAGCAACACAGTATACCAAAAGGATCATGTACACATCATGCATATATTCACTGAAGACATTGTCATAATTAGTCACTTGTGGGAAGGAATGCTACATTAACTTGTACATAATTTGTTGCTTGAGGGTGCAATGCTACATTAAAAGATGGGACTACCCCAGTAGCATTAGGCCTTGAGGATCACTAACCTGCAGAGAATAATGCAGAAGGCCAGCACAAGCTGATGGACTGTCTTATTAGCTGAATTGGCTCCATTCTTTGTCAAAAGCCCCAGGCTGGCATTCTCTTTATGTGGTAACTTCAATCGCCTGCCAATTCAGCCAATTCGACAAGCTCATCCCTCAGTGAGACAGCTAGTGAAACATCATACTGGGGGTGCAACACTTGATCTTATTATCTCAAACATTGGTGAATAATATGCTTCTACAGACATTTTAGCTGCAGTGCAGGGAAGTAACCATGTTTGCTCCTCAACAGCCTACAGCTAAGTTTAAGATGGAGTTATTGTATGCTCAGGCAGTGACCCAAACCACAAAAGATGCACTAGGAATGTGTATGTCCTGTCATATGTCTTCAAGGCAGGGGTGACTGTAATGTTGGACACATGTTTACAGACTAGCATCCCCTGGATGACATGAAAAAACAACTCTGCAAAAAGGACAAACAACAATACGATAACCAATGGGAAAAGCAAAAACTGACAAACCAACAAGAGTGCAAAGTAAGGTGCAAAATGAAAGCAGAGAAGACAGGCAAGCATACATACTGAAGGAGTGACAGTGTGGGTGATGGCATAAACTATGAATAAAATACTTCCTTGCAAAGGTATGATATGGTGTTCTAGCTTCTCCATCTGCATTTTTCCATTCCCTTAATCCAAGCTTTAGCAGTAAACTATTTACTGTGAGACATGCACAAACCTTCCTAAGAGGAATTAATTGCAGGAAGGCAGCCGGCTCAGATAGCATTCCATCATGGCTACTGAAGGACCATGCTGAAGATCTGGCCCCATCATTACCCATTCATTCAACCTGTGAAGAGTGTAAATGTATTGAAGACTTTTTTCTGTCTAAAGATAAATTAATAATAAACATGTTAATACATTAATTATTACATTGTTTTTTTTTTTTTTTAACAAAGAAGTAAAAATACTGACAAATACTATTAAAATACAAAGAGGAATAGAACATGATACATTCACAATACATTTCATCCATTAATTTTTGTATTTATTCATTTATTCTTATATTTTTCCCCTCAATTATTTATTGCCCACCCTTCTGAATTCTGTATTTAAAATCTCTTCATTTCAGATAGAGTGTGAAGTGAAAAAAAGGATTACATTTCAAAAACAGTTCACCATTTCACAATATGAATATTGACAGTATAATCACTCATTTACAGTAAGTACAGTAAGTGTATTTTTAGTCCCCCACACTGCACACAGCTAACCAGCTACCTGGTTAGTGTATGTAGAATGTACCATTATGATTTGTACCTCGGTGATTATCTTTCTAAAGGAGAAGAATGCATTCAAGATCACTGCCTGACAGAAAGGTTTCATGTCTCTACAATGGAATTAACTCTGTTTCTTCACTTGTTTCTATTCAAAAAAGCATTGTCTTAGGAATGATTTCACATCTGCTTTGATGCAAGTCACTTAATATCATTGTGCATGACAAGTCAACATTAGCAGCTAATCTACAGCAAGGAATAGTTCACAATTAAATTCTCGCTTCCTCACAGAATTAAATTAAGCCAAACAGTGCAGAACATTGCAGTAAGTCAACTTTAATTCTTCCGTCTGTCCTGGTTTTCCCCATGGATATGTTAGCTGCAACATCCCTATGCCAACTGCTTTTGCGTAATATTATCTGCAATACATTTTAAGTGACTGGTTGCAATAACTGCAAACCTGTTAGTCATTGTATTGCTCTAAAAAGAGAAGTACTTATTACAGGACAAAAATAGATTGACTCTCTTTTATGCAATGGTAGGGACCTCTTTATTTCCAAAGGTCTTTCATTTTTGCTGCTTTGCAGTTCAATCCCTTTGAAGCTGAACACACCTATCTGTTTGTATCAGATTATCCTTCTCTTTTTGGTCCTCATCTACATTTAGAGAAGAATAAATACACAAAGCAGACAGTTCTCTTCAATTTAATTTAACACTTAACAGCAAGAATTTAGCTTGCCATATATGAAAATAGGCCTTTACAGATGTAGTTTGTGTTGCCTGAACATCGCCAAAATTCATTATAGCTTTGCCTCTGTATGGTGTTCGGCATTTCTTACCAGGGGCTCCTGCCACACTGTTTATTCAGCAAATGCAAAACAGACCACCAAAGCAAAGAAGACATGATGCATGGTAGCCTTTCTAAATAAGCATCATGCTTGTCCCTGGAGCTATTAGGCACAGTTTCAGCTTTGTAACCAGTTCAAAATTGTGAATAGATAGCCCCCAGGTAATGCCAGGTTTGTTGAAGGAGTAGACTTGAGGATTCTGGCTTTGGCAAAGATCTCACTCAATTCTGTGACCTCATGAACTACTCCAGCTCCCAAAAAGGAGAAAGACAATGGATTCTTGTCCCATGCTGGAAAAAAAATCCTTTCCTTGTAGCATAGTATTGTAATGGAAATCATTGTAACAACCGATAATGTGATAACTCTGGATAATACAATAAACTTGTTGAAAGGAAAATGTAACGACAGAGAGTGTTTTTTTAATGAGTAATATAATAAAATCAATGAATAATGTTTTTATATTTTACAGGGTCACATACCACCGAGGAGACCTCACAATAGTGTGGCTGCCTAAAAATGTGACCTCTCAACCTGTTAATTCCTGCGGTCGGCAGGGCAATTAGGCATCGTAAACTTGCACTTCATGTGGGTACAGAGTATACTTGCATCCACTTTGCCTGTTTGTCGAAGTGATTTCATGGTCACCAGGGAGGAGGCTTGAGAAGGAGTGTTCTCATGTGACACAGAGCTTTGATTTAGGAGTTCAAATGAATGCTAAGTATGGACACTGTGTTTATCCTCCACAGTGCTTCTTCCTTCTCTGCACAACCTGTGTGCCCCTCTGCTTCTGTGTAAATGCTGTTCTTAAGAACACGGACTCAGATGAACCAAAGATGACTAATGTTTTTTGAGATATGTTTTTGCAATTTTTTTTCCATGTCCTGCTCTTGTCACTACATGGCCTTGGAGAATTGATTAAAAAAAAAAAAAAACACAAAGGGACAAAAGGTAAAGTAAGAACACACCACAGCAAATGAACTGATTTCTTTTTGAAGACTATCTTCTGCGTGGACATTAAAGGTGCACTCACCTTGGAGTCAATGATCTGCCTCATATGATACTGAAAGCACCGCAACCATTCTAAAAGCATTATTAGACAACATGAATAACAGTTTATAGGGTATAAAGAGATGTTAACTCAGACTGGAAACTCTTGTAAACATGGAAACGCTTTTATTTTACTTTAGTTTTTTTAGCCGTTACGGATTGTACACAGCTGTGTGACACTGATCTTGCCAGTCATATCGAATCTCTGAGTGGCATTTCTGCCTGGCGGCAGCTCAGGGCAGGAAAGAGACTATGTTACCCCCTACACACACACACGCCCCCACCCACCCACTGAGACCTCATTAACGTAATCAAACACAGCATGCACATAAATGTTTTGGCCAGATTTAAACTACCAGTTTATTTGATAATTAAAAAGTAGGGTGACAAATCAAAGACAGTGGTGACACATCAAGCATACCTTATAGAATACAAACATGAGCAAGGTTCAGATAAAATGTGTGCATCTTTGCCACTTGCAGGAAAAAGGATCAGGTTGTTCTTTGAGCCATAAAACCTGATAAAGGTCTATCAGAAAAAGAAAGAATACACACAATGACACAGCTGGAAACCTGGTAGGCAAATGATGTACTGCTAAAGGAATGTATGATAGGCTAAAATCCAAACCATTCCTTCCCTGGAGGTGCCTGATTTCGGTGAGCAACATTATCACAAGCTGCAGAACACTTCTCAGATGTTCACTCTCTCCTTCAAATAGAGCCACTCAACACAAATTGGTTCATATTTCACCCCAAAGAATAGAGTAGTTGGATCCTCTGATACCCAGCTTGTAACAAGGAGAGGTCAACGAGGCTGATTGACTTTGAAAATGACTCCAAGCTTATTGCGAATTGAGTAACAGTATAGTGTGGTAACGTAATGCATGTAATCAGCATTTGCAGGTGGCAACATTTTGTGTGGGATTTCAGAACGTATGTGGCTGCCACTGAGGGGTGTGAAGGGTTAACCCCTTGCATAGTACATCTGTATTTACTCTTTTAGTAGTTGAGGCACTGTGTAGTTCAGTATATATGAGAAAAAAAATCTATGACCTACACACACAAATATATACACACAGTATTCTTAGGGTTGAAATTCTTTGCTTCAGAAAGGAATATCTTACTGCTTTCTGTTTCTATTTTTTTGTTGAATCAGAATTAATATACCTAATTTAATCCCTCTGTTAGTGTGTGTCATATACCACTGAAAACAGAGATTATCACAAAAATGCATGTGTTCTTTTGACAAAAGCAAAACTGTCCAAAAATTGTAGGTACCACACAGTACAGGATGTTCTTGTTCTTTTAATTAAAATAACCAAAGCTCTGCTAAGGAGCATTTTGTAAACTGTAGGTGTACATGGATAGAGAGCAAAGACCATTTCATAAAATATCAAAACATTTCTGAAAATGTATACATCCATTATAATGGTATTAAATATCTATATTAAAATATAACAAACTAAATACTTAAAAGGACACTGTCTTGTTTCTTAAAGCAGATTTACAATAATACAACTTGTAATTCTCAGTGATGCTGTTGATACAGTTAAATTGTGCAGAACTCTAGGAATAGGCTAATGAGCTACAGATAGGGGAGACAGGGAACTTATCCTTATTTCAAAACTATTCTGCATATTGTAGCAGTATAGTGTATATAATATAGGATTCTCACAGTATATTTTTATTTTGTATTTACATATTCAATATGTTTTTTGTAAAAAAAAAAAGTACACATTTCAGTAGCAGCTGTATCAGTGTTCAGCTTGATGAGAAGGACTTGCATGATGCTTTTTGTTTTCTACTGCAGAGAACTGACTAGGTTAAGGTTGACAGTATGAACACTGGTAATTTTTTCAAGGTAATTCTATTCCAGTGTGTCCTCACTCACAGACATTATTATCTCATCTTTGATGACCGGAGAAAGAACCAAGTTTAGTTTGCCTGTGGATGTCATGTGGGGTGTGACACTGATACTTTTAGCATGGGGTTTTTTTAATTAAGGAAATGGAATGATGTAAGAACTGCTGTATCTTAAGTTACACTTTTCACCCTGTTATTTTCTTATGCCCTTGTAATGTCCATCTATGCAAGTCCATGTTTTCTAAACACAGGCTAATGCGGTTAGCTACCTTTTTCCACATACAAATTTTCCATAATCGCACTGAACAAATTTTATGGTTCTGCTGAATCAGTTTTGCTATGTAATTCCCATCACAAGTCACAACCTGCTGCAACCTGAGCTGAACCCAGACCTGTGACCCTCTGTTAAAGAGAGCACAGACCTATTAAGTCCAAAAGATTGCTTCAACTGCAGACCTTGCATGAAGAAAAATCAGTTCAAAGTTAAAAGTAGGGGGAGCTGTAAACAAGTAACATTTACTATCCTAGAGTACATGTGGCTGATGTCAGTGCTCAGTTTATGTTTTACGCCAAATAATGAAACAATGTGCTTACAGTGTCTCATCCAGAGACCCTTTTCATCGTCCTCAACATATTTTAGCTACATGACACACACAGTCGTACAATTGGGCAGTGACCGTTCCTGATTTCAAAGTGATTTGCCATGAATGGGCACCAGTGTTAAAAGGAAATGCCAGCAGAGAACTTGATCTTTGATCTGAAACCCACAACAGACAGAAACTGGTGGAGAATGAGATATTCTGGAGGCACAAAACGATGATGTAATGAGTTATTACTTTTACTGTTTTTGTTTCCCTCCTAAGATGATTATTGAGGATTTCAAGCAAAGGATGTGAGTTCAAGTAAACAAGATATTAGATGGCCGTGACTTCTACAGGGCCAGTGTTGGTTGGATTAACCTCACTGTGGAGGCAGAGCATGTAGCAAAACAGTACCTTTTTGTACTTGTATGGAAATTTATTCAAAGCTAATGAACCAGTTACTTCAGCATTAAATTTTTAATATTTTGGTGTTAATTACATGCTGTGGGAGATACAGCCTCACACCAAACTGTTTCTGAAATTAGTTTCGAATGTGTTTGTACAGAGAAAGGTAAGAGCGTAACAGTTTGTGAATTCGTACCGAGTCACTCCGTAAAATGGTTTTGCTATGCAGTTCGCTTGTCCTGCATCTCAGTTATTTGTTTTCAGAGTAATATTTGGTGAGTGCATGATAATATTAGGGAATAGCTAGATTGATGATATTGTTATTCTCTGTGGATTGGACATTGCATACACATGCAAGCTCATATTCAAGAGCTGCTCTTGTTTATGAGCTTTAAAACCATGGGTCGGTAGAGCAGTCATTCATGCATTGGCTATATGTGGGCCATCTCCCAACCTGTACGTATATGCTTATCTACATTGCCTTTATATAGTATACCTAGGATTTTGATTGGGACAAAATGTCCATATAGCAGCAGTTGATGTTTTAATAAACAGACAAAAATTTAGCTAGATATAGACTAACCTAATGACAGCCTGTAACATAAGTAATTGGTGGGGTGCCAATAGCAGAGACTGTTATGCTCACCATAACACTTTACCAATCTCAGCTCAGCTGTGGACAAGCAGCTGCCATACATAGTTTCTGGGGAAAAAAAAAAAAAAAAAAACAGGACACATTGATTTAAGTAGATTTTTTTTTTGTTTGATTTTGTCCAATAAGTGTAGAACCTTAAAAAATGCAGTGGAGTGTAGTCAAAGCTAACAAAGTTTTTGCTTCTTTCTTCAGATGCAATGGTTAACCAAGAAAATTGTAAAGTTTTAAGATCATCCTCATTTGCAATAAAACTGGAAGCAGACTAGTTGACAGAAAAAAAGTCTTTTGACAAAGTTTCGCACAAATACCATATATGGCAGGTGATACATCAAATATGATACCACACATCTCAGGACAACACTCTTGAGGTTGAGAGGGTAGGTGACAGACAAACATGACTCAAGTGACTTCCTCTTTGCTTTTAAAATGAAACTATCCGCTGATTCTGACCACACTAAAGCCATTTATATAGGGATTAAGTATTTATTGCTTTGGGTTTATGTCCCTTTCAGTTGTTGAAAACACTGAGTTCCAGAATACTGTATGTTAAGTTTACTAGAGCCACAGTACAAAGTGGCATTTTGACCATGCTTTAGTACAAATGTGTTCCCAAAGATGTAAGAGACCAGAATTTGAGCGATGCAAACTTAATTGCTTTAACAACAGTCACAGAGAGCTTCACCACAATCACTGTACACTACATTTACCAAAATTGGGGCATTCAAAACCCAGGCAGTAATAGCAGATGAAAATTTAGGGACATCAGACATCATCCTTGCCACTACAGACAATGCCAACAACACTGTTAATATAGTAAAATAATCTGGATCTGGACCAGGTAATATTTTTATTAACACACTGTGAACCAAGCATCACCAAAGGGAATGGAAATAAATTTTCCAGTCTCTCAGGAAGAGTCAGGAAGGTGGTGACTTTTTTTACCATCACAGCACCACTGCTGCAGCAGTCTTTCAAGCTAAGATGTTCCCACTTCCTCCTCACAAACTTGTGTGTGATGTGCCCAACCTCGAGCTACCCAGCAACCCTCAAAGTAGAGAATGTCAACACTCTTATCTTACCTGAACATTCTTTTAAGGCACTCATAATGAGACACTATTTTGGAGAGTCAGATATTTAAGTCTCTGCAGTGATACAAGGTTCATTTCAACACCTTGACTTTAATCAGCATCCTCAAGATTTATCATTATTCTTATTCTTATGTAGCCATGAAATGCTTTCTTGTAGAGATAATTGCATTGTCTTCACTCTTTATTTATTTATTTATTTATTTTTGGAGTAGTTTACTGTTGTCTATCTAAACTTTGTGCCTGTCCTGCTGATGATTAAGGTCAGAAATCTTATCTTATCAGGAGTCAGCAATGCCTCAGACCATTATGATATAACATCCCAGACTGGATTATGACAATTCTTTTTAGTATATTATACTACTGTCAGACTGGGCAGACTACATTATTTTTAACCCAAGGCTACATTATTTGTAATCACAAGCTAAACTTAATTTACAAAATGATAAATAGTATGCTTGTCCTTTGATCTGTTTTAAATCTAATCAATTACAGAGCCCACTAAACAAATGAGGTGTCAAGACACAAAAACACCCTTGAATGCTTTAGTGGACTCTCTACAGATAACAATTTCCAAAGTGCAGCACAACCATACTGAAGGCCTGAAAACACACAGAATCCCCCACAGCAAGTTCAATGGAACAGAAATTCAGAGAATGTGCGCCATTGATGTTGAGAGACAACATGTTCAAATTACATTCACAGCAGATGATTCACAACACCTACTGCCAGTGATGACAGGGATGATAGCTTCTTTTGTGGTATTGAGTGATTTAACATGGACAGGTGTCTTCCATGGGTAGTTGACTATGAATTAGAGCTACAGTGTTCTGAGATTCCATGCCCCGGTCAAGTTGTCTAATCTGAGCTTCATCATTTGAGGCAAAAAAGGCACAGAAATCATTCTGAGATAACTATACCAACACCATATTACAGATAAGGAGAGTTAGTTGTATGATAATTTGTATTTAATGTATCTGAAGTAGGGTTTGAAATGTATTTGCATGTAGTTTCAAATATGTATGAAAAGAAAAAGACTGTGAGTTTCAAAAAAGTTAATTGTGACAGAAGCAGACATAATTGTTGATTTTATTTTGAATGTTCCAAGCAAAATTGTTTAGGTTTTTCCACTGGACTTTTGTTTGTCCTCTTGATCGTACTTACAACATTTAGAAGATTCCAGGTCTATAGCCTGCAAAGAATTTTCCTTGAGGTGACAGTGTTTAATACATTCAAATAAAGAATGATCTTTGTAAGCCTTATGTTTTAACTAATGACTTGAGAGAAAACATACTCCTCAAAACAAGCCAAGCTTTTTGTGAATATTTTGAGATATAATGTGTATGAGATACAAGGAATGTACAAAATTCAAGGAACCGAAAAAGAACCATTAAAAAAGGAGGGCGACTATCAAACATAAAAGATAACAGAGGCATGCTTTGTTGTCCTGGTTTTGAAAGTCAGCAATCAAAATGGCAATTTAGTCACTCATTTTTTGTTATTATGCTGTTGTATTTTTAACTCACATAGTGATACATACAGGGCGGGTCAGTCACATGAATGCTGACAAACCCGGAGTGGCGAAATGCGTGTCTTCTTTTCTCTGGATTTGAGTATTCCCCCATTTAATGAATGTGGTGAATCTGAAACTGGGTGATGATTAGATGGCCACATTGTGAAAGCACTATATTGGTCATTTCATCTGAACAGCATGGGGCCCCTCATTTTAGCCATATTCTAGCAATTCGTTAAAGAACTTTGATGAACACAGTGAAACAGAACACTTAGTTTACTCTCTTGTCCTGAAAACATCTCCTACAGACCAGTATGCCCATCATGGAGGCATTGCTTGTTTGTTTTTCCTGCTTGGTCCAGAGGAAAGACTGCCCCCTATTGGCCTACCACAACCACTAGCTGCAACAACCTGATTTTATCATGATGCCACACCCAACCTTTGTGAAAAATGCAATGGCAGAGCCCACTATTAACCGCATGAGGCAGGCACTCAGTTTAATGACTTGTCCAAAGCATGGAATAATTTATCAAATTAATTTGTCTTTTTATACATATAGGTGAAAGCCCCCCCTCCCATGTGTAATTATTTATTCAATTATCAACTTATCATTTTTTCGGTTTGATGATTGCTGTGAGTGGGATTGTGTTCAAAATATCCCCGAAAGCCAAAAAATATTCTTGGTTTAAAAGCATTAAACTGAAAAGTCCAAAAGTGGACAAACAGGGTGCAACTTTGGAGGTAAAATAATAAAACAGGATCTTTATCTGTGTACTTTCAGAAGAAAAAAGGAATAGGGCATGTTTTCAGTTTCTCCTGGATTTTATTTAGATTTTAGTGACAGCCACTGCCGGAGTGTGGAGCATGATAAACACTCCTAGGTTAAGAGTGCTCCTCTGGCCTCAATAATCATCACAAGAGACGTAAACCACTCTGACTGAGAAATGATTTATCTCTCACACACTCTGCAGAACCAGGTTATTTTTACTCCAAGGTTGTCTAGTTTTTTTTTTTTTGTTCCCAGTGTGCCCCTCAGTGTTACAGTTGAAGCGCCTTTACTTTTATATTTCTAAGTCTGCAATGTGTACCGATATAGTACGGGAACATAGTGCAGCCATACAGCATGTGCTACCTTTTATAGACTGCCAGGATCACAGCCTCCGATGATCACATCCACAGATACCAATGATCACTCAATGTTTACTTCTTTTGGTCTCCAATAACGGAAAAGGCACTGCATCATAATTTTTGACATCTGCCAGGGTAGTGATCTGCTTTGGTTTCTTTTTAGGATTTGCTGAGCACACTTAAATCAAGCTTTACGCCTCAGGATATTTCTGCCCGGATATCTTTTTTTTTTTTTTTTTTTTTAAATTTTGGGTAGGTGGGGGAGGAGTGGTTGGGAGCAAGTTGTGAAATAGACCATTTTTGTTTTTGTCAACCAGTGAGATGTTCACCTAATATGCAATATTATGTATTTTTAGGCAATGCCATGTATTATGTATGTCAGAGAAGGATCTAATGTACGACAGACATTTCACTTCCCTCTTGTGAATAATTATGACACAGGTGGTATGCATTTATGTGTAGTGTGTGTGTGTATGTGTGTGTGTGTGTGTGTGTGAGAGAGAGAGAGAGAGAGAGAGAGAGAGTGAGAGAGAGAGAGAGAAGTAATAAAGCATGGTTGCTCAGGCCAAGTAGAGGACATCATTCCCCAGAGATGTAAAAGAGGCATGTTTCTGTGGTGTTGAGTGAGCAATGGGAAAGCCAGACTGCTCTTGTCCTTGGAGGGTGAGCTTTAAGAAGAAAAGAACACATCCACAGCTGTGTGTGAACATCTCACTTATCTTGGACAACCGCAGCAGGGGAACGGAAAGATGAAGGAAAGGGTGACACAAGCCTGTTTGAAGATTGAAGGTGAAACTACCTTGAACAAGAGAGGGAAAAAAAGAAAAGGATGTGAGGGTTATAGTTTCTGTGATGAAACTGGAGGCAATTCACATAATGTGTTTGCTTATTGATCATCAGCAGTTCAGCAGTCAATGACATGAGTGAAAATATTATCTAATAAAGAAAAAAGTAAAAAAAGTGTTGAAAACCATTATACAGAGTTAAATACAAAACTCCATGAATCAATAAATTGATCAATTCATCGAAGTGTGCCTCTCAATGGTGAATATCTAATATGTAAAATATCTAAAATGGTGAATGAAATTGTACTTGTCATCCAAGGTACTGCTTAGTGGTCTAAGCAGATGGAAGCTGGTGTTCTCATACTGTACACTTTTTCTTTTCAAAACTGTGTTCCCTGGATGGAGAATTCAAAGGAAATGGAATGTCTTGTCAGCAGCTGCATCTTTTTCCAACTTTACAATGCAAGGAATTCTTCCACCTTAAGTAGGTAAGGCGGCAAGTAGTCACTAAGTCATACTGAGCAAAGATAAGAAATAATGAGGTCTGACACATCAGAATAGGAAGTTTGGTATCCAACTGTGAGATGAGTTTGTGTTGTGAGTCATGTCAATCAGAATAATGCATAAAGTTATATTCATGAATGAATGTCACATTGGCAGTTTAGTCATGTGTTCAGCAGCAGTCCCTATTCACCCAGTGAGTTTTGGTCATGTCCATCAGCCTAATAAATAATGTCACAGTAATAAATCTAATGGTGCCGGTTCATTCATGTATTAAACAAACGCAGTCTTCCAACAATAATGATCCAGACATTAACTCTAAGCTTGCTAGCTACCTAACAAACTTCAAAATTGACTGAATGTTCACCAGCTAGCTAGCAAATAAGGCTAACAATGGATAAGTCTTGCATGATAGCCATCTACCTCATCGCATTTCCAGTCAGCTAACCCATTCTTTACCTGACTAGCTAGCTACCATAATAATACTACCTGCAAATGTTCTGCATCCTTGTGCTGACACACAAACATTAACTATGATTGACAGATACCCTTATTGATAGGCAGTATAGCCACAGTTTCCCTGTTACACTACATCTCTTCTTATGCACAGTATAATTCCAACTGCTAACATACTGTTCCAGAATAAATTTCTCCACATACCTCTGCCTTGTAAATTAGTCTTGTGTCAAATTACCATTTTATGTGAATTAGGTTTCATTTCAAAGTGTGAATTATGAGATAATCTGCTAAATTAATCATGGACATGGTAAAGACATGGTGTATTGAAATTTGTGCCATTATCTGAAGTAATGATGGGTACATTATGAAGAAGAAGAAGATAGCAGCAAGAATAAGTGTCAGGATAACATGATTTATCAAGATGCGTGGGTAGACTGGTTATGTTCATGGCAAAGTTTTGTTTGGTATGCTTGTGTTGCACTGCATATCTGTGTGTAATTTGCTGTTTATGTATGCTGGAGGTTGTCAAATATGGTCAAGATACGATTTATTCATTTTATTATTTTGTTGTTTGGATGCCAGTCACACAGGCACGCACGCACGCACGCACACACACGCACGCACACACACCCAGACGCACGTGGGAACAACATGTATGGTTCAGACACAGAGGTTTCCAAATTCTTTCTAAACCACAGAGCTCTGAGGTGACAGTGCTAACCACTGTATGACCACACTGCCAGTGAACTATTCTCTCACACAAACGTTTGCACATACCAAATGGTCTACATTAATCTTCAGATAAAGATTTGATAATGTATAATTACATTATATAATTCCATGTTAATTAGGGGCTAAATGATCACCCATAAGTATAGCTGGCAAGCATCAGAGTCCAACTAAGCATCATCCAAGAACACCACTCAGCTAAAATAGCCTCATGGTTTTAAAAAATTTATGAATGAAGGACAGTTATAGTGTAATGAATAGAATGACAAAAATGCTTTATAGAGGAAAGAAAGGAAACCACATGCGTGAAATGTTCAAATATACATGGTAGAAAATTGAAGATGGGAAAAATGTGGGTTCCAGATGTCAGGAGGTAATTGCACACATCGAGCGCTCACCAGACATCTGGATGCAGAATATTCAATGCCTTGCTAAAAAAAGATCTAAAGACTTTGCCTAATTCTGAAAGCCTTTGAATACATTCTTACATTCTTAATATCTCCTAGGGTAATTAACACTCAGCTGAGTGTTTTTTTTCTTTCATTCTTTTTGTAATACAATCACAGGAATGGTTTGGATAAATAAATATGTGGTTTTGGTCATTGTGTGTTATTTCTTTGTTTCCCAATTGTATGCAGTAAACAATTTTAAGTTATTCCTAAATTCCATTTTAAGAATAATTTTGTAACCAAAACATTACTTAAATACAGTGTTTTCAGTTTTTATTATATTGCATAGATGGAATATACAAAACAAATACCAATAAATGTAAGTTGGCTTTCTTTTCTGTTTGTTGTATAGAATATATATATTAGCTTCTAACTGGTCAAGTAACCCTGCAAGAACCAGACATCATATTTGTGCTGATATTACCATAATTCAAAACTCTGGATTTTGTCATTACATTACACTTTTAATTACCAATAAGATGGTCAAACCAGTCTCTCAGTGTATTGCCCTACAAAGATAAAGATAATTCTCTTGAAACTGAAACTGTGACATGCTTACTGTCCTTATTGTGTCATCACTTTTTTGCTCAAGGAGAATACATACATAATAAAACATGCTTTTCCATTCCATTTCTCACAAATTCAAATAAACATACATTCATAGGTGGATTCAAAGATGTAAACTGTACATGTAAAATTTAAATAAATGGTATAATGCAATTAAAGATCATAAACATACACTTAGTTCCTAGGCTCAAAACAGAGGAGGAAAAAATGACTATTTTGCCTTTAAAATAATGAGGTGTGCACACAAAGCAAGGCATAGTAAATTGTGTAGATCAAAAACTACCCTGCATTCATGCTTCCTCCCATGTCTCTTGCTTTGTTTGAAATATCCTACAGTCTTTATATTATCTCAGACAGAGAGCCCCTGAATTTTGCGATAATTGGACCTCCATGATTAGCAGCGTTTGTGCAATCCAGAGATGAAAAATGAATTCAGTGTTGAGTGGTAGTATTGCAACTCAGTGAAAATGCTGATGGCAATGCATAGTACAAATGAATGTGACTGCATACCTGGCTTTGGTGAACATGAGCAATAGCAGTCACCTGATATGACTGGGTAACTGGATATTAGCACAGATGGATACTTCAACCAATGGGAGGTCTGCAATGTCAGTGAAATAGTGCTATGTATGGAACAATACACAATACAAGTGATATCTGTTGTTTGATGCCCTTAATGAATATGAAGACAACAATGGCTAATATTAAAAGATAAAAAAATGAGTATGATCCATATTTTGTGGAAACAACTCAATATCTCGAGGGAACAACATTCTTTTCACAAGAAATTTGTGAATATGCATTTAGTTGTGGAATGTACTGATCTGTGACAAGATTCTTCAACATAAATCTTGTACTCCCTCCACTGTAATTGGATATATTTAGCATACATGTTCCAATTTTTATTTAATTGCATTATTATTGTTGTTATTATTATTATTTTATGATACTGTGTGGACATGCTATATCTTTGGTTATTTACACTTGGTAGCCAAAGTACCCATTAATTGAAAAGAACAGGAGAGCACATAGGGTAATTCAATTATCTCCTCCAGCGGAGCTAACCTCTAGTCTATTCCATTTTAAACACTGACGGGTGGTTAAAAATAGAAGAAACTACTCTACACCAGCACGTTAATGAAAACAAACCCTGTTATTTGCAAGGTCAATGCTAATTTGACAGGATTGGTTGTAATGATTAGTGATGGGAGAGTGAGGCTTACTGAACCCCAAAATGGATTTTGTTAATGTGTTATCAGTGCCTCGCTGATTTGGACCCCTCATACTGTTAGTGTTTTTTTTTTTCCTTAACCATGCAGACCAAAGTATTTTCATTTGTTCAAACAAAATCAGGGTTTGATGGCAGATTGTAGCTCCACCCCTGAATCCTGACACTTCTGGCACAGATAATTATGCAAATTCTGTGTTACACCTGCAATCTTCTGCATATTGTTCCAGAAAATGTTACCATTCAATCCATTCATTTTACATTTAAAATATTCTATTACTATTGTTTTGCACTGGGAAAACTAACAGTTCATGAAAATGTATTTACATACACTAGTATTGGTGTAAGAGTGGTAAAATGAGCCCATGCTGCAGTGATCTACAGTTACGTTACTTTGAATGTAGTTCTGTAAGTATCCTGAAATCAGATGACTGTAAACAATAGGCAGATGCTGGCTCTGGTTGCAATCCCTTGAGCAATAAATTTGCTCCACATCTATTAATACCTCACAAAACCTTGGAGGTACAGAGAAGGACAAATTTTTAACATATTTATTGTTGTCCTGTTCTGCACATTGATGTAAAGGGAAGCTTTTTTCCACTACAGAAAGTCATGCAAGGACATTGTTAGGGCAGGCAAAAATGCTTACTAATGGTCAATAAATTGCTTATTTTACAGAAAATTAATGTTTTACACTAAGTGTATTATGAAGAGCAGTGCACAGGTGCATTTCAAAGTGAAACCTCAGGATAGAGGACTGTGCTTTGCTCATGCGGGTACTTGTAGGTTCACATTGAGTTTTCAATGTCATCATGATAGATTTCCTTATTTCACCATTGTCCATTCAATCTGTGTATGGAATGACATTGGGCAAATCTGTCTAAAAGATATTACAAATCACTTCTTGAAAGCAGTAACCAGTAGCAGATAAAACTGGCATATTCATGTGCTCTTTACATTACATCTGTGAAAGTATCTGTCATCTGTAAATTTGATCTGAGGCTTTTATACCCCCACTTTTGTTAGAAAATTTAACAAACACAGTTTGTTAAAAATGCAAACACAGTTCAGGATAAAGAACTTTAACCCCTACACTGCCTAAAATTGGAGTTAGTCTCATTGAGACCACCAACTCCCCACTCCCCATATACAGGGGTTATTAGTGTGCTCTGTCACAATAAGACAACAAATTCAACATAACTAGTTCATGCCAAGTCCTATTTGTCCTTATTATTGCTTCCTGGTTTACTTTGGTCTTTGACTTCATTTGACATTGTGATGCATTCTACATTGCATATGGTTTTATACATGATCCTGGGATGTGGGAAAAAAAGAAATGCTGGAGATATGGTATGTACAAACTGTTTTGTTAATCACATTGCATTTTACATTATATTTTACTGATGTGACCTATAAAACCATAGACCAATTATCTTCAGTGTTGATATTTCACATTGTGTATTTGCCTACATGATACACATGAGAAACATATTGTCTAGGTTATTTTTGTAGTAAGAAATAATGCATGGGTTTATGTCCACGACTTTGCAATTCCTTCCTGAGCTGTGTGTGTTAGGGCAAATTTACAGGACTACAATTTAAGCACATATCTAGGGACACAGCAATGGAGAGTGGAGACTAGACCTTAGTCAAAACAACATCAGTTGAGTCTAAGTCAGTGATCTACAGCAAATGGAATTACTCTTTCTTTAGCCTGTTCTTTTTCTTTTGATTCTTACACATTTTCATTAATATAAATGATGGCAAAACCCATGACATTATATGCATATAAAATATATATGTAAGTAATACTTGCTTTAATCTGTTAAGCAGAAAAAAGGGTAAGCACATTGCAGTTAGATATGGGCATTGTCAAAGAGAAACAGTACTCTCCAGCACCACATTCATTCTTGGTTCTGTGGTGACATTGCAAGAGTACTATTCCCAAGACTGAGCCCAGAGTGGTGTCTGAGAATAAAGGTTTCTCCCAGCTTTCATGCAGTCAGAACTGGTTTTACTGGCCCAGACAAATCAATGATTTCCCATGTTCCCATGATGGTGTCTAGAAAAAAATGAAAAAGATGTCAGCTGAACTATATTAAACGAGATCTGCCTGTATGACATATGTTACAACACCTCTGGGCAGTCTGTGTCAGGTTTATAGCGTCATTGGTGGCATAGCTAGCATAAGTTAGGCATGTCACAAAAGCAGTTGAACGTGTTGTAAAGTTTATTGCCACATATTATGACAATTGCCACACATTGTGACAATGTCATATTGTTCGTCATGAGCTATCATGAACGACTATGACAGGCTTAATGTCATGTTTATGTCAGCATTATGTTAGCTTTATGACAGCGACATCAAGCATGTATATGCATTGTTCACAGCTGAAGGGTCATGAGTTTGATCTGGGTCAGTCAACCCTTTGACATCGGCAAATACATCTCCAGCTGATGGCTAGCTGTGATATCTGGTTGCCTTTTCAAGCTCTTTCTGCAGTTGGCCTACCAATAGATGTGCTCCACTGCACACGCCTGCATTTCATAATTGCTCTTATAGGCTTTTGAAATAGAGCCCAAAGGTGCGGCCGACCTCAGATGCTTCACACGTTTCTGCTGTGAGACAATTATTCTGACAGCTGATGCACAGCTTCCACACAGTGCAATGCCTAAGAGTGCCACATTAATAGGGCTGTTCTTTTAACGTGTGCCGGAATTAAAGGTGGAATTTAAAGAGATGTGGTGGTGAGGGGAGGAGCATTACCATATTATTCAGCCACTGGCCAGTAATTTCATTCAAGAGGGGTGGAAACCCTTGGATACACACTTTCATGCAAGTTAAATGACTGAGATTCAGTCAAAGTGGGGAATCCTGTGGGGCATTTGAGCTATTGCCTTTTAGTGCAGTGTCAAACATGTAACCATTACACATACATTTATAATGTTCACCCTTGGGACACAACAAACATGCTGCCCTTTCTTTGGCATGGAGCCAGATGTGAATCTGGATGTTATGCCATTCTAACAAAATGTTTGAGCATAGCATTGTGCAACAATAATTCATGCAACACTGGGTTTTTCTTCCAAATAGATGCAAACTTGCTGCAAATCTGAACACATGTGTATGATGTTCATGGACTGTGATATTCCTGAAGGCACATTAAAAAAGAAATGTTTTGGATTATGTGTATTTAAATGAAGCCACCCAAAGCTGCTAGAGAAATCACAGGAAATGTCTGCAGCTGACATGGAAACAGCGCAACAAACCAATGTTTTTCACTGGCATTCTTTTAAGAACTTTCAAGAAAATAGTTTTAACTGTATATCTTTTTAAATATATTGAAAATTGTGGAAATTGCTCACAGAAACACCTTTTCATGTGCCCTATTGTTTGAACTAACACATTTCCTTCATTATTGGTCCTTGGTAGTGGCCTCAACCATGTCCTACTTTAACACAATGCCCAGTCAATTAGGTATCTAACCAAGTCGACATAAAACTGTCTTTGGTTACCAAGCGCAGAAAAAAGCAATTTGCTTACATTTTGCATGCGATTTTAATTTTATTGAGTATATGAATCACTATAGCAATAGTAGGTTGACTGACTAGACCAATGATTAGTTATTTTCTGTTCACAGTTGCTGATTATTATGTGAAATAATGAATGTGTCCATATTTTTTTTAGATGTGCTATGAGCAACCAAGAAAATGTAACAGATTCAGTTTGAAGAAAATAGTGGATAGAAAAGTAGAATCAAAATGTGCAAGTATAAGTAAAAGTTTTGTCGTATAAAAATATTTTAAAAAGTACAAATCCTGGAAAAACACTACTCAAGAACAGTCTCAAGAGTCATTGTAATCCGTTATTTTACACCTCACCTTCAGACGTGCGCTGAAGACACACCTCTTCAGACTCTACCTGGACTGATACCTCTGCCACTTTGACCTTGTAACTTTGACCTTGTAAATCTGACTCCTGTCTTGTACTTGTAGCTCTCTTACCTAGGTTGTATAGTGGTACTTTATTGTCCCTGTGATTGTATTTGATATGCAATCCTGGATAAAAGCGTCTGCCAAATGAACAAATGTAACTGTAAATGTCTACCATCACATACTTCCTATGTGTCATATACTATATACTTTAACAAATCAGGGCCTCTTTTGCAACCTTTTTTAAGATCTGTGATACTGTGATAGGAATCGCTTGACGTGAAGCTTCCAGCTGGGTTCACAGAGTATGTGCTACTTGAAGGAAAAGACGTATTTGTTTTTTTATGGAAACATTCTTTCACAACTGCAGGGACCTTGGACAACTGTGGGTGCATTGTCAGCAATGATCATTGTCTCAGGTTTTCAAATGGCTGTATACTGCGTAGTGTGAGTCAAAAACAATGTACAAACAGGGCATCTAACGGCTTGAAGAACGGCTTGAAAAAAGTATACAGTTTGTGACTTCATTGGATTGTTTACAGTTTTTATTGATATACTAGGCAATATTTGGAATCATAACTGGAATAACGTTATAGCCCTCTTAACATAAATAAATAAATAAAAGGTCCTATTTTACCCATGCACTGTATTCCACTTCAACAGCTCCATAAATTTTGACCCTGTTTAAATAGTTCATATAATCAATCTTATGTTTAAGTGACACTTTTGAAGTCAACATCCACCAATAATCCATAACATACATTTTATTGCGGAATTAAGACATGATATTGACCATATAAACACATGTACATTGAACATTTTCTGTGAACTATGTTGTCTTTCAGGCATATGCATATGGTAACCATTTATGATACCATTTATGAAGTTAACGCATAGCAAATGAAAGTGCTTACAACTAAACAAATACAACATATTAACCCAGGGCTGTAATGTCCATCATCCAGTTGAAATTCCCATTTAAAATGAAAAGTAACATGGTAAAATCAGCTTTACTGTCATGATCCTGAATCAAAAGAACAAACCATGTCCAAAAAGTTGGCATAGAAGTAGAACATAGTGGAATCGTTGTACGCAACAATTAAATGTATTATTTTGCATGATGATTTCAGCGCACTATACAAAACCTCGATTCATTGTTAAAGAGGGCTTGGCCTCAGTTTTTTCTAAATGACTACTGATACCATCTCATTCTGTTGCATCATTGAACATTAATGTGCACTGGGCCCATGTGTACTCATGATGGTGTCTTGATCTTGGAGAGGCATTGTGAATTGTGGTCTCCCAGACTGTGGCCTATCATTGACTCACTGTGTTCGGCTGTAGCATTTTGCCAGGTTAGAAACTGCTGGCTGTAAACAACCCAGACAGCAGGGGACAGTACGCCGGACGTTGTCCAACTTCCAACACGCCGACGGCACGGCAGCATCATTCTTTTTGCATAAGCTGGGTATACTGGTTACCGTCTGTATTTTCCTTTGTTGATTTTCACCAGTTTTGATGTTACATAACCTTATGCCCCATTCCCTCTCCCCTCTCTGACAACTGAGGTAACAGTGTGTTCCAGCCACATTCTCAAGCACAGAAACTCCAGCATATCACAGACAGTTACAAATTTTCATTTAATGAACATTGTTAAAAAAATAACTAATTGATATCATAAATCTTGATGCTGTACTTTGTAGAGAAGCTGGCCGCCACTTCTCTCATAAATGAGCCAAAAACAAAAGGTTAAAAACCAATAATTTTGATACAAAATAATGACTGCGTATAAAATATATTGTAAGCATCAAAACTAACCAATGGTCTAATTTTAGTTAAACCCATGTTGCTAGCTAACAAGAGTAATAAAAGGAATGCCAATGTCATTATGATATAAATTCATTCTGGTAGACTATTAATGTGATTGAGAGAGATAGAGAGAGTTTGAGAGAATAAACAGACAATGGTTTGATACAAGTGTGTAAATAATTTGTTTGTATATGATGAAGGGATCAAGTGAACTGCATCTTATATTGGAATGTATTCCTTGAGTATGTTGTGCCTTGGTCTGTGCAGGACCTTGAATAAGGAAAAACTGTCTTTGCTGTGTAGGTAGAAGAGTTATTCTAAGCTCTTGCTGGGGGAGCCACAGTTCTTCACAGAAGCTTGCTTCAAAGCTAGTTGCATAGAGAAAAAATAATCATAAAAGACAAAGACGAGATATTTTAAACTCATCTTTAAAACAAAAAAAACAGGTTAAAAAAATACTGGTTACCGTCTGTATTTTCCTTTGTTGATTTTCACCAGTTTTGATGTTACATAACCTTATGCCCCATTCCCTCTCCCCTCTCTGACAACTGAGGTAACAATGTGTTCCAGCCACATTCTCAAGCACAGAAACTCCAGCATATCACAGACAGTTACAAATTTTCATTTAATGAACATTGTTAAAAAAATAACTAATTGATATCATAAATCTTGATGCTGTACTTTGTAGAGAAGCTGGCCGCCACTTCTCTCATAAATGAGCCAAAAACAAAAGGTTAAAAACCAATAATTTTTTTTTTTTTTTTTAAATCCAAACAGACGAAGAAACCAGCCTATGCAAGCCCACAGCAGGGACAAAGTGAGCCTTTCCTTCTTTGCAGCCACACCTGTATTTAGTCAGGCCTCAATCAGTAAGGTGTGGCTCCCTATAAGCTGGTTCCCTTACAAATTAACACAAACGCACACAATTAACATGATTGCCACAATTAACAATGACTGACATCAGTTAACAATTAGCACTTAGGGAGAGGTGGTGAAGGCTGGCCTTCACATACTTATATGAATTGATAGACCTATTTGAGTATTAAATAGTTGCTGTTGCAGTTTTGGTGTATAATACTAGAAGCCATACATGGAATAAAAAGGTGGTGCAGTAAGTACATTACATTTTTGGCATTCAGCAGATGCTCTCATCCAGAGTGACTTACATAGTCACTTTTTTTTTTTTTTTTTTATATTTCTGGAGGTAATTCTGCGTTAAGTACCTTACCAAAGGGTACAACAGCAGTGTCCAGGCTTGTAATTGAACAGGCAACCTTTCAGTTATGAGTCCTGCTCCTCACCATTATGCCCTACTGCCATTTCATTGTTGTTTTTAACACTCCCAGATCATGTATCCGAAGTTTCCACATAATAATAAAAAATGAATACATAAACAATCTCAGTTTACTTATACCTTTTGTCTAATTTCAATCTGTTTTTCCTTTTGATCCTTACCACTGTTGTATTAAACAGAGGAAAAATGGTCTTTGAACAAGTTTTCTAAAAGATATCTGATGAATTTTCAAAATTTGAGCAATGTTAGAAAATACGTTACTCATTTTGTACAGAACCAGTGTTTTGAAGTAATGGTCCAATCATAATGACATACAAAATATGTGAACCCACTGCAGCACAGATTTCTCTGAATTGCTTTATTTTGTGTGTGTGTGTGTGTGTGTGTGTGTGTGTGTGTTTGGTTAAAAACTATGTATTGATTTATATTCACCAAGTATTGTATGTTTGCACAAATTAGAAATAGTAGATGTGCCATAACCATAACTGTGTAATTAATGAAATATGGCTTTTACCTTTGGTCAACCACTGAAATGAAGTGACTCCTTTGGAAAAGTGCCTTTGCTTCGTTCTGAACGCACAAGTCCCAATGCCGACACAACACCTATGAGGCACTACATTCAGTTTACAGAGACTGCATCATTGCACAGACTTTTTGATCTTTCATGTGGTAATGTGTGGACGAGAGTGTTGATTTCACATGACTGTGCACACGTTCATCTGAGTGGAAATTCAGTCATTTTGAGCGGATGATTTAAAATCTGTAGATTTATATGAGACATTTTGCATCCCTACTGCTTATTTAAAGAAGAAGAAAAAAAACAGGGTTTGGATCCGCCCTCTCTTTGAGGGTGTGCCAGACGCTTTTCAGAGAGTCATCTGCTCTGGATATTGCACACGTGGACTTATTCAGCGGATACACATCTGAAAACATTTGCTTTCTGGGCCACATTAACAAAGAAGAAAAAAAAATACACACACTAAAATAAAGGTCAAAATCACATCCATATTCTCTCTTATGCTCATTTATGACTATAATTAACCATGAACAAAAACAGGATGCTTTGGATAGCAGCAAGTGTGCAGTAGCACATAGTACAGGCAGTCCTACTATCATCACACTGGAGATTTTTCAGAGCACAACATCACCCACCCAGTGACACTCATGCACACCCTGTCAGCGGCATCTTAAATGGCTCACAGTGTAATCTTCCCACTGTTCTTGGAGAAAACTAGGCCTAGAGTGCTACATAAAGTCAAGCAAAGCCCGTGAATTTAAGGAGCCCATTATGCATCACAGAATGTTGCTTTAAAACCATTTCTAATATTAGACACTCTTTGTTTAATCCATTTTTATTATTTTGCATACATTAGTAACGGATGCAGTGCAAGCTCAGCCTACAATGGCAGTAATAGTGATTGGACTGTATTGCTATTTACCATAAGTGTCATTGTCAGGCATGTGGTTGTTAATTGTGTTTCAGGCATTTGGTTGTAAAATGCATGTGCAGGATTTTATTCCCCCAGTGGTATTTACCTATTTGCTATTTCCATTAACTGACAATTGACCATCTTACATATTGAGTGCTGATGGCTATGTCTGTCTGTTTGTGTGTGCGCATGACAGGGTTCTGCAAAGAGTTAAAGGTAATTTGCTAATTTAGTATAATATTTAATGTAAATATGTTTGACTTTGTGAAAAGGCTTCAGACATCCCAATTTTTTTAGTAATCCTACTACATTAATTTAGTAATTCATGCAGAAGGATATTTACAGAAGCAATCTGAGTTAAATACATTAACCAACAGTAGAACAGAAGTGGCAACCTGGGAATCGAGTACAAAATGATTGATTTAACAATGTGTGATACTTCCAAACTACAAACCTACAGACTTCAAGCTGACAGATCTATCCTGAGCATATAAGGATGGGTAGCTGTGTATTCAAAAATAGTCACACATGAGACATGTATTCATGCTCACAGTTCAGTCAGCAGTCAGCGCCAGCAGTGCAGTGTAGTGGTACGGCTCATGGCTTGTAACATAAAGGCTGATGTTGGGATTTTTGAGTGGTGCCCTGCTTATATATCCTCAAGCACAGTGCTTAACTGAAAAGTTTTAATGAAATATCAAATTGCGATGATATGTAATATGGATGCTATACAATTTGTTATGGACCAGAGTGCCTGCTATGCAAATATTGGAAGAGTACTCTTTCATTTTGAAATCATAACTTTTAATTTTTGTAATTTCTAATGAAGCATAACAGGGGTAGGAGACCTCTCCATTGCCAAAGACCTTCAGCTGCCAGTGGAAGATGTGGCCAGACTGATGACAGATAGGGATGCCTGGAGGCTTCAAGTGACTTCGATCTTGGCTGTGGCTGAAGGATGATGATGATGATGATGATGATGATGATGATGATGATGATGATGAAAAAATACAGTGGATCATTTACTCCTGCCGCTTAGGTGCTCTGTGCTTCAGGGAAATTCCAGTTCAAGAAGATACAAAATAATGACTGCGTATAAAATATATTGTAAGCATCAAAACTAACCAATGGTCTAATTTTAGTTAAACCCATGTTGCTAGCTAACAAGAGTAATAAAAGGAATGCCAATGTCATTATGATATAAATTCATTCTGGTAGACTATTAATGTGATTGAGAGAGATAGAGAGAGTTTGAGAGAATAAACAGACAATGGTTTGATACAAGTGTGTAAATAATTTGTTTGTATATGATGAAGGGATCAAGTGAACTGCATCTTATATTGGAATGTATTCCTTGAGTATGTTGTGCCTTGGTCTGTGCAGGACCTTGAATAAGGAAAAACTGTCTTTGCTGTGTAGGTAGAAGAGTTATTCTAAGCTCTTGCTGGGGGAGCCACAGTTCTTCACAGAAGCTTGCTTCAAAGCTAGTTGCATAGAGAAAAAATAATCATAAAAGACAAAGACGAGATATTTTAAACTCATCTTTAAAACAAAAAAAACATTAAAATTCATGAGGTCACACTATCCATCAGCGCTCAAAAAATTTGCACGTGAGAAGTTGAGTGTGACATGATGGCAGACCACAAAGTGGGCCAGCAAAACAGCCCAGGAATCAATCCAGCATGACAGTAAAAAGGATGCTAGAGAAGGAGTGATTTCTACAAAGACTGGCCGATCGGTTATTTCACACAGTGTACTCACACAAGGGTATGCATTTAATGGAATGGATGTTTTGAAATTCTGACTTCAAAAGGAGGCAGGGGAGACAGTATCATCTCATTAAATTCTGTGGGGAAGCTCTTGTTTCAAAGATGCAGTGAGGCAGTTTAAAATAGCTTAAGGGTGACACAACAGACACGGTGCCCAGACAAACTCCGATAAAGGGAGTAGAGGCTCAGAGTGGTTTGACACTGGTAAAACCGCTGGCACCGATGCTACAATGGCGGGGGGAGGGTGGGGTGTGGCTAAGAATGTCCACTTGGTGAGTCGATTTTCAGTTGGTCTCACAAAGCAGCAGCATTTGGGGACAAATGTCACAGCTGGAGCGAGGCATCTTGATACAGATTGGGGAGAAAGGGATGGAGGGGAAATCTGGGCAAGCATAAAAGATTGCTTTTGAATGCACAAGCTCCTTCATCAATCCAGCACAATATTTAAGAGGCAGAAGTCTTTCGTTTTAATTATTTTTGGGGGCACTGACCTGAGAAATGTCTTTCCAGTGGAGTGAAATGCTACCATTATGCCCAATTACATTCACATGATTAATATTAAAAACATCTGTTTTTCAGAAGGCGTGGGAAGCCAAAATAACCAGCACTCTGTGTGGCCGTGGCTACAAGGCCAGTTGCCTATTTCCAAACAAACCTGCTCAAAACAATGTAAAGTAATTGAGTGTTTCCATCGCTCCTTTTAACAGATGGCAGGCAGAGGGAAAGGTAAAACGTGTCACATCGATGTTTACGCACGATCCAGTCTTTTGGAAAATTACATCAATTACAGATCCTGACATTGTATTTCAGCTCACAGGGCGATTACACTGCTTAATCATACATTCACCGAAGAAAGACAACTTTTTGGAGTGTAAAGTTGCATTTGCCCAAGGTCAGAGGTAACCCATAGGTAGAGCTGACTTAATGGATTTGACTGATAATGTCAGAGCAATCTAACTGGAACACATCTAACTCAGCACTGTATATGCTCCAGTTCCTTATTTCCCCCTCTTTCACATTTGCTAAGAAATAATCATTGACAATAATGATAACCACAATATGTGACAGGTAGGAGCATTGCTGGATTATTTCACATTTTGTTCAGTCGGAAGGAAAATGAACACATGACCAAAACATGTCAACTATATTGTCAGTAGTTACAGTAGTACATTTACTGTCATGGCTGTGTAGAATTACTGCTCTCAAGACAAAAAAGCAGGCTGAGAATTAGAGCCTGATTGTGAACATTTCCCCTGTACAGCTTCCTGCTTCATTCATTTAGAGCTTTCAGCATCTCCCAGGATAGTCTCCTTTTTGCTAGTGATGGGAAGCATCAGGCTCTGCTAACCAATAAGCGTCAGTCTGACCAATTGTGTAAGAAATGGTTCACAGGGTTGATGCTTTTGTGCCTTCCTCGATCAACCATAACATCCTCCGACAGATGGGAGTCACAACAACAGATGCGGTATTATAGTGACTCAAGACTATTACAAAATAGGCTTTATTCATGTTGAGCTAGCTCTGGCAAATTACCCTTATGTATGTGCTTGGCACCCATGTCTAAGACAAGCTACAGACCATGACATGTAACAGACCATTCATAGAGCTGACATTATAAATGATACAGATTCTCACTAAAGCAAGTTAGGTTAAGTAACTTACCTAAGGGAATAAGAACCTTACCATTACCCAGGATCTGAAACTGAATTTCTGGCAACAAATTAACATCCTGTTAATTCTGGTTGACACACCTAACTGCAATTAGTCGTGAAGGCCTTTTTTGGAGTTCTGTGGTTCAAGATGCTGCTGATGGGATATCATGTATATAATGGACCGCAATGTTGATTTTGACAGGATACTGTCAGTAAAAACACTCAGGGAGACTAAAAGGCAGACTAAGAAGTAAACACAGGACGTATTAATGCATGTGCATCCTCAAGGGAGCAAAACACATCATTACAGCAGTCAATCGCGGACTACTGCAAGCTAGACCTTTTTTGCCATCGACTATCCCCTGTCCTCAGCCGCCTTTGGACGTGGGCATGTTTCAGTCACAGTTTTGATGGACAGGGTACCCTGAGGGCCAATTCTTTTAGATAAGTACAAACTATATTTCGAGGACTGATTTTATTGATGCTGTCATATCCTTATATTTGTCAATTTATAGCATTCATACAAAATGGATTCAAGAGGATAATGGTCAGTTACATTGCCTCTCTCCAGATCTGTTTCACACCAAAGCTGTCACTAAAACTGCAATGATGGTTTTCAGAAGTCTGAAACTGGGTTGCGGCTAAAGAAAAAAAGAAAAAAAAAATCCACCAGTTTTATTACTGTAAGCTGCATGTGATTAATGTTCTGGAATCAACAGAGTGATACCAGACCTGCTTTTGTATTTAATTGTAACTGAATAGGTGCACTTTGAGGAATTTAGTTTTTTTTTCCATTTTGCACCTAATATATTTTAACTGTTCTAGAATATTTTGACAAACTTTTATTTATTTATTTATTTTTCTCTCTTTGCAACTGGAAGTATTTACATTTACAACATGTGTTCACTTGTAAAAAATTTGTACTCTTTTTCAGACATTTTTTGGTGAGGGTATGTACATTATTTGCATCATATTTTAGACAACAGAAGCATTTTTTGTCAGTATACAGAGGTATACAGTGCATATTACATACAGAAGTTGCTTAGCAGGAGTCTAAATGTCTGCAGTTTCATGACAGACACAAATGGTTGCACACTAGGGGAAACACATTTCTGAGTGCATTGCACGCTTAAAACAGCCTGTGTAATGAAGTGCAGAAATAATGACTTGATATGCTGTAGCATTTCTAATTGCCCCAGTGGTTCAAAGAGCACATCTTTGATCTCTTGAAACAAGCACACAGTTCATTGAAAGACCAAATTAAGCATATGTTTAATATGGATTTCTAATCTGAAATCATGTTAAGAATTGCATTTCCACACCAGTAATCAAAATGTGAGTACTAGTATGGCTTTTATTGTACTTACACATGATAAAAAGTCATATGTGAAAATTTTGATAAGAATACTCTATGAATGGCTTTTCTAGAGCTATAAGTTACCAGGCTAAACTTGATAGAATATTTTTCACAGAGCTAGAAAGTGTTGTGTTGTCAATGTGGTTTGAGTGTTGCATGGCAACTTTTATTTACTGTACCTCCTTGTGTCATAAGGTTGTAAGGTTACGCTACATAAACAGTGCTGGAATGGAAAGACTCAACCTTTTCCACAACCCAGAGTGTCTCTCCTAGGTATGTAAATATTTCTTTTACTCTAGATTCGGATAGCAGGTATGCCATCTGTCAAGTTACAGGTTAGTGGGACATAACCCATATCTATGTACCATCAAGGCTGGGACCTTTTTTGGCTTTCCCCACAGGAATATCCCCAATGCCCTTGAGGTGTGAATCTTTACAGTTTGAATACAATCTCAGATGACCACACAATAAATTTTCTTCCTCTTTGAGAAGAAGCTGGCTGATTCTTCTCAATTCCTGTCTTTTTAAGCAAAGTTTAAAATGGGAGAAGTTCAAATGCATCATTTATCATAAATAAACAGGAGAAGTTAAAACTAGTAAAACAGGCAAATATAAAAGGCTAAAATGCTTAAAACAAGGACTTAAATGTATTTTAAAAAGTAGCCTAAACAAAACCTCCTCAATTTTGTCCTTATCTTCTTTTCCCCTCACAACACAATTAAGCAATATACCAATTAGCCTATAGTCTGCCAGTTCCCAGCACACACATTCTCATGCTTTTACTGTTTTGAGGTGAACCTAATGACAAAAGATTCTTATTATGAGGTTTGTAAATGAAAATACACAAGGCCATGAACACAAACACACTCATACATATACATTCAAACCAAATAAAAACAGGAGGGGAAAAAAGTGTCCATAGTGAGGACTGCATCTTCACATATCCTTCCCTTTCTGCCAGCTCATAAAACACAGTGATGAGCAGTTTCAAAAAGTCAAACAATGTCCCCAGTTTTAGTCCTTCAGATAATAGTGACATGCACCCTTCCAGACAGGTTGCGATTGTGGACAGCCACTGTCCTAGGCAATCTACGGTCCACTGCGGACATCTCTTCCTCCAGATACCAGAAGCCCTCAGTTCAACATTCTCTCGAACTCTCAGTTGTGCACACAATACCTGCCATGCTCTGATTCTCCATTTCAGAAATAGAAGAGACAGAAGCAATTTTAGGGGCCACTAGAGGTATTTTTTGGGAGTTCATTGTTATATTTTCAAAGTATATGTTAGACTGATGTTCCCCAAAGTCATATGTATGCCAGTTATTAAATGCATTTGTAAAAGTTTAAGAGGACACATATTCACTGTCAACCCACTAGGGTAATTAATAACAGATCATCTGAAACACAATAACCCCCTTGTAATATACATTTGTTTATGCTGGTCCTGAGGGATGACTATGAAATAGACCTCATTTCTTAATGGATTTGAACAGTACACAGAAAAGCATGCAGAACAGAGTGAAGGAAAAAAATGGCCTAGAGAAGCAACTTTTCAGTCTGGTTGTGACAGCATTTCATATAGTATATTAACACCAATAATACGGTCATTTGAATTATACTCTATACCGAAACAATCCTATTAAACAATTTCTGTGCAACATTGGTTGATCTGCATTAAGTATTTCTAAATATATGTATTATGAATTTCAAGCCTTATATTTTTCAACATAAGACAGATGGACCAGGTAACATCCTTGAATGTGGACATTTGTATTGCAATGTAAGTTCATGAAGAAATCCATACAAAATAATGTATATTTACTAAATAATATAAATTCATAAAGTAGCTACATAATATGGTACATTTGCCTCTTTGGGATCAGAGTTATTCTGGACCATTTTAACATTCCTATGGCCATACACCATGAAGTCAGCATATCTGTATTTATATAGTGCAATACTGTTCATATGCACCATAAATATTGACTTTTTTCACAGAAGTACTAAAGATGAAACATAACACAACTTCAAATAAGTGTGGTGGAGTTAAATTGTGCCTCCACTTTTATTCAATATAAGCAAGCAGTTATTTGGGAGTATATTAAATTTTAAAAATTAATCAACATGGTCTCTTGAGTAGTACAAGCATATATATATATATATATATATATATATATATATATATATATATATATATATATATATATATATATATATATATCTTAAAAGTTTGCATTATTTCACACTTTGTCAAAGACCCATCAGAGTTGCTTTCACTCACTGCCCTTTTGGAACATCCCTTAGGGTTGCATCTGTGCCACTCCAGGCCTTCGTTTTACAGAGGAAAAAGGGAGCAATTTCCTTCAGGGGAATCTCACAGGCCAGTTGAGTAGCAGGAAGGACAAGCTGGAACACGATTTAGGGGGTGGAGAGATGACTTCAGCCGACTAACACTTTGTGTTTAAGTGGCCTGGTTAAGAGGTTGAAGAGAAGCCAATGATGCGCGGACGAACGGCATACGTGTTTGCATGCCTCAGTGATCCCATACGCCCTGTTAGGAGACTGCAAATCCTAGCCTCAGGTCTACAAGTTTTGCAAAAAAATAGTTGACCTTGCTCAAATCCCGGCGCAGCAATACATACATTTTGAAATAGTGGGTCATTACTATTGAAGCTCCAAATGAAGATTCAGGAGGAGAATTTGCAGACAATCCCTGTGGAATTTACCAAACCTAGACAAACCGGTCCTGTGTACAACCATAAACATTGCACTTACCACTTCCTTCCTGTGTGAGACGTTCACAGCATCCCTCCTCCACCACATCTCTCTTCTTTCTTATCCCTATTTATTATGTCAATGCGTGTCAACAACCTCCCCAGCTAGCTTCAGTACCCTCATTGTAATCCAAGCCAAATAAAGTACCACTACAACCACATCAAACACAAGCTTCATGCTTTGATTGAATGGAAATTCATTTCTATTGAATTATGAGTAGTGGAAATGGGAATGAGGGTAGGAGCAGAGGTGGGGGCAGAGGTCATTATGATGCTTTGTCCTTATCTTTGTCAAAGTGCACGGAAGAAGTATAGTTTATTTCCTTAAATGCAACTTGTATAATTCAGATGTCAAATATTTCTTACAATTGTATGGTAAACCTTTATTTATAGCTCATGTAGATTCTAACTTTATAAGATTAAAAGCTCACAAACATAAATGTAAGTTTATTTACAAATATTTACAGAATAAATACCTTACACAAATCTACACTGGCAGAAAATAAAGCTATGGTGCTCATACATGAATGAAACAATTTCATTTCATACATTTCAACAAAATAATGAAGTGGTGTAACACCCTGAACAGTTATCATGCTGAAAAGTACCAGTCAGAATCATTTTGCATTTCAACCATACAATGACAAAAATAATAGCATAAACATTTTTATCAGTAGCTATAGTCACTGGGTAATGAGTTTGAAATGGAAAACACTATTTTTGTTCAGCAGATTATTGATTGTCATGCACCATCATTGATATGGCCTCTTGAGGAGTGCAAACATTATATATAAACAACAGTGAAACAACAGTAAACAGTAAAGGTCCCCAAAAGAGAAAGTAAGTGCTTTTGCCTAACAGTTACAGCTTTATGAACCAAGACTAAACAAGAGATAAATAGATTGCCACGATCATAGAAAATGGGGAGATATATATGTTTATAGATGCATTTATGTTTTGTCTGATCCTAAACACATTTTGGCATTGTATTGAAAATATGGCACCTGATTATTTTTTTGGCTTTGTAATTTTGTGGTGTATCATACAAAGAATTGAGCAACAGGGACGAAAAATGTGGCTAATGGATAAATAGTATTTACACTAAGAACAGCATACCAGTTAACTTTGCTGAAAATAATTTCCTGTATGTAGTTTTTTTTTCCTTTGGAACACTGTATAGTTTGCCTATTGTGAATATCTTTGTGGTGGTGATCATTGAGTTAAACTCACCATGTGGGAAATATTACTATATATACACACATCATATATATGTGTGTGTGTGTGTGTGTGTGTGTGTGTGTGTGTGTGTGTGTCTAAGGCACTTCAACTGTTAGGTACAAAAGCAGAAAAAACCTTTCTTTTCAGTTGAAAGGAGGTTGATGTTCTAGTACCTCTAGGTAGTCAGGCTCCGCATGTAAATTGGCTTTAAGTTCAAAATACTCGTTTTTGGATTGCTCCACCACAACCTTTCGTGGTCGGGCATACATAATGGCCTCCATTAGCCTCAGCTCTTCATGTCGTCCCTGACCCTGCATCTCTGTGCTTGGCTGCAGCTGGGAAATGTTCTTCCTGAGGTACTCTGTAATGCCAAGCTGCTGTAGGTCCCTCTCTCTCTCCAGAATGTTCCTGTACAAGGAGCCAGCGTCACCAAGGGTTACGAATTCCGCTGGGTAGTCCGTCACGGCTCTGAATTTCACGTTCTTTCCTGTCAGCGGTGACTCGTTCTCCTTCTCCATTATGCTCCGGCAGATGTGCTTCGGGTCACCAAGGGAAGAGTCGTCTAGCTCCTGCTCTTTGTGACGAGCGCAGTAGGTGGGATTCCTGCAAACCTGTATTACGGGGCTGTGGCTATGTTCATCGTAGGCATTCAGCCTGGCCCTTTGAGCCACGTGGTGGGTTGTCTTCTGGCCATACATGCTGTACTGCAGATGTATTGGGCTGCTGTCCCTGGGCTGCTCCTCTGCCTGGCTCTTCTTTGCCCGCCGTCTGCGGTGTAGCACCAGAACCACTATTCCGGCTGAGCAAAAGATGACCATGAGGAAAAGGATCAGCAGAGTGAGGATCAAAACCGAGAGGGGGATGGTTTCGGTCAGAGACTGGAAAAGGCCCCCCACGTCTTTCTCGGTGCTGGCCGTGGTGGTCACGCCTTGACCATCTCTAGTTGGCAGGGAATGGAAAGTTACCAAGCCAGGGCACATGACCTCGTTTCTTAAAGTCCTCAGTTCAGTTTTGGCAACTTTCCTCGGTGTGTGACACAAAATGCTTCCCACTACTGTGTCCTTGCCAAGTTTTTCAACCCATTGTTTAAGACCTACTAAGTCGCAGCTACAGTCCCATGGGTTGTCTTCCAAATAAATCTGCTCCAGTGAGTCCAGATGATCAAGCACATTGCTCACTGGCAGGTGCATGAATAGATTTTTTCTCAGATTTAATTTGGCAAGTCGTACATTGTGAAATATCTGTGACGGGAGTGTTTGGAGAAGATTGTTATTTAAAGAGAGGAGCTTCAGATTTGGCATGGCATTGAATGTCCCAGGGAGAATATCTTTGATCACATTGTATTCCAAATACAAATGCTCAAGGTTATGGAGTCCAATAAACATTCCTGAAGATAAACGATCAAGTCTATTGCCATTCAGATACAGCTTTTTCAAATGCCCTAAACTGAGAAAGGTTTCATTATCAACATAATCAATTTGGTTGTTTGCCAAATTCAGTAGTTCCAAGCTATCATATGCAACAAAATCATACTGCAAAAGTCTCTGAATCATGTTTCCTGTCAGCACAAGCTTTGTGGGGCTTTGCTGAAACAATCCCAATTCAGAGATTCTTTGAATCCCTCTGTCCTGACAGTGGATTAACAGACCCGCAATGGGATGGTTGTGACAAGAGCACTGTTCAATGCAGAACATTCCTGGTTTATATGCTGGTGTCGGGATTTTAGCATCATCTTTTGCGTCCATCAACTTAGGAATCTGAATAACTTTAGAGGAAGGAGTGACAACCAAATCCAAAGACTTGGAAGGCTCCTCTAGGTCTATTTCTGTGTGGGCTGGGCACAAAACATCCCTCTTGACCTTGCTCAGGATGCTGCCTTTGAGATGGGGGGGGCTGTTGCAAACCACTTCGCCAATGGTAGACTGGGCACGCATACTCTCCTCCCAGATTTTTAATGGCAGGATTTCACAATCACAGACCCACTTATTGTCCTCTAGCAATAGCTCCATGATGCGGCCGATGTGCTCCAGGAAGCCCACAAAGGGCAGCGACTGCAGCTGGTTCCCACGGAGATCGAGGTGCGTCAGCGGCACAAACCGGAAAATGTTGCTCGGGAGGAATTCGATGGAGTTGTCGTTCAGTATCAGAACTTTGAGTCGGAAGAGTTTGCTGAACGCCCCGGGCTCGATGACGCGGATAAAGTTTGTGTCTGCCTGTAGGTACTCCAAATTTCCCAAGCCCTGAAATGTGTCCTCTTTCAACATCACTAAAAAATTGCTGTTGATGTGAAGCTTCCTGAGAGAGCTCAGTGCACTGAAAACACCCGGTTCCAGCTCTTGTATGCTGTTAGCCCCCAGATGAAGAGTAACAGCATTCCTGAGACCTTCCAGGTCCTCTGCATTCAACTCCACTAAATCATTTTTGTACAGATTAAGGTGGAGGGGTAGGTCTAACGGCACTTTGATTTCCGCTATTCTGCTGATATTTCTTGCCTCGCAGTTCATGTGCAAGACCCCATCTTTCTCTTCACATTGACACAAGGTTTCACAGGATCCCTTAAGTGACTCCTTGGACTGAGAGTTTTGAGAGCTAGCAGCGAAGACAAATGAGGATATCAAAATAATGCAGGCCAGCATTTTCCGTCTTTTATGTCTGCAAAAAGAAGGAGAGAGAAAAAAGTGTTATGATACAATATCAATTAATCAATATGGTAACAATTATTTATGGACTGGTAAATTGCCCAAATGCAAAGCTGTTGCTGTGAGCTTAGCTTGCATATAGCTCCTCTTGCTAAGAGAGGCAATATGCAAGCTGTTTGAAAGGAAGAGATGGGTTAGGAAGAAATAAATGGTATCATATGTATATATTTTCCACCATGCCTATTTAAAATATTTTTGTTCTTTGCCTTCAGCATGATTGGAGAATAAATATATCTTGTCTTTTGTAATCTGAGGATTCAAACATTCCCTGTAGCTGAAATGAGAGTACACCATCTGCTAAACTCCCCCAAGTTAGGTCTGTGTGGTTTAAAAATGTGTTAGAGGACATGAAAGAAATACAATGACTATTAAATGTGCAGAATTATTTCAAAGTTCACTTCAAACAAGGTTTTTTTTTTTAAATTACTACTTGTACCTTCACATAAAAATATCTGCAACTCTGCATTCTACTCTGTGATATATGCACGTACCCATCAGAATTTGTTTATTCACATAATTTCTCAGTATTTTCAAATCTCATATTTCTATTGTTTAATTACACTTGATGGTAATTGGAAATTCTGAAATTTATCTGATTTATATTTGTGTTTATCAATGCATGGGCATAAATCAAATAATTTAATATACTATTTTGATAAGGAGAGCCAAGATGCATTTTATCAGCACATTTTCCTTTTAAAAGTCTAACATGTCACCGTAATGATTTGGCAACGTGTGGTTGTCCGGGAGTGTTGGAAACATGAAAATGCTGCACATCTTAGTAAAACAATTGTCCTGTTATATCCAGCTGTGTGCACATCACATATGTCCTGAAGCTTCTTTGGGCAGCTCTGTCTGACAGCTCTGTCCAGAACATGAAAATGATCAAAATCTTAGTCACTGTCTAAAAATAGCTGCATTAACTAGGAAAAAAAGACAATTGACAAACCATTGGTTACATTACACAATGGACATCAACTGAGTACAAATAATAAAAAAAAGCATTTTCTTCTATTTTCAGAATCAAATGTGTAGCTTGTAGCAATGGGACTGTAGCTCCATTAGAGGCCACTGAAGCCTGCAATCGTCCTTTCATGCATGTAACTCGTCAACAAGCATTTACTGAGCCAGTAAGTGCTTATAAAAAAAGGGATTAGAGTGTGGTGCATCCTAAGACAGAGTGCAATCCTTATGATGAAACTGCACTGCTCTTCCCTTGTGGTCTCTGTAACACACACCATGGTATTTTACACATATCACACATCACAAATATTTTGGCTTTACTGCAGCCCTTTCATCTCTCAAACACACACAAACACACACACACACACGCACACACACACACACACACACACACACACACACACACACACACACACACACACACACAAACACTCTGACACAAACACACATACACACATTCACACATTCTCTCACACACACACACACACACACACACACACACACACACACACACACACAGTTTTACAGTGATGTAAGGATGAGAACTCTGAAAGCAGTGCCCCAGCACTTTTTCTGCATGGTTGGGAATTTAATGATTCGCTACTGTTAGGTCACTCATGTATGAATCATTTGCTAGGCCATTTTTGAAAACTGAATATTACACTGTCTATAAAGTATTTTTTATGTAATGATACAGTCCATTGATGTGTCAAGAATCAGCTGTCAGTTTTAAACTGTGGATATTTTAATGAATGCATCTAATTAGAATGTAGTGCAACTCAAAATCCAAACACTGAGATTGCATTCTGCACACCTGAGCTGAATGCTGGACTGATGTTCAGTGTTACACTGCAGCAGCAGAACTTCAAAGATACTTCTTCTTACCTGTGGAGAATGGTGGGTTCGGGGGCCATTGCGAGAAGATGTAATTAGAATAACATGCTGTGACTAGCTCCGCCTATTCAAACAAGCATATTTTGTTTTAAGCATTCACTCTTTGCATCTGTTGAGTTGATTTTTATCTGGATGCATGTCAGTCATGAGTACTGCACACTGAATGCTAATACATCCAAACCTGAATGTATCAAGTTCTCAGAAAGACACACAGACACAGAGACACACACACACACGCATACACACACACACACACACACACGAATAAGTAGGCATCCATACTGTTCAGCTGCAAATTTGGAATTTCCTTGTATCTTTGCTTTTTCAGATACACAGATAAAAAGAAAAGTACTGAACTGATATGCTACAAAACTGGTAACCAAGAGACTACAAAAAAGAGAGAATTTATCCTGCATTACTGCAAAGGAAGTTCAAGTCATTGCTGGATGAAAAGTCCTAACCCATATACCACCCTAGGCCATAACTCACCAATCTCTGTTTTTGAAGTGAAATGATATACACATTCATCTAAAGCTTTATTTTTGTTTCTATTCTTTCTATCCTTGTTGCAAATTAGCTGTAGATCCACTATAACTGACTGATTGACTATAGTGCATCTCTTTTATCATCAATACTCCCTCTTTGTATGCCATTCTAATCTCTGCAGTGGCTACTGCTATGAAATTTGCCAATGGCACAGCAGCAGTTGACTTCTCTGACAGTGCAGAGGTAAAAATAGTACAAACATGGTGCAAGGAAGACATCTTTAATCTCTGCATCAGAACCACAGGACGATAAGTGGGTCTGAACTATGTACTTGTTGAAGAAAAAAAAGCAATAGTGAGAAAGCCTTCCTTAATGGCAAGCAGATGGAAAGACTGTATAATTTTCTACAAGAAGTACCAACAGTACATATGCAGTACTTCATTCTTAGGCTGAGGAAACTTAATGTTTACCCCCAAACAGTTGAAAAACCTTACATGCGCCATGTAGAGAGAGTATGATGTTGTCATTTTTTGACCTGGTGGTAGACTATCATAAGCAGGATCAGGAAAATTGTTACTCTGGGAACAAAAAAAATGTGTGGGGCCACAATGTAGGGGCCTCTGGAGGCTGTATGAAAATCATGCTCTGAAAATAGCTATTTTTGAGCTGCTGCCCCCAGGATGAAGATGTAACATCCCTATGTTCAGCAGAAAAATATCATTCATACATCATTATTTCAGCCATTCTGGCATATAAATCAGCAGGACAGACCCCACACTACGCAGTCTAATGGAATGGTACAGCTGGGAAGCTGAGTAACTTGGATCCCTTGTGCTGCACCTATTCTGCAATATACTTTGTAGGCCATACTGTGTAGTGTATATATGCTACACCAGTCATACTGTGCAATGTACTACCTTGGGATCATGATAGTGATCTCACAAATAAATAAATAATGTACATCTCAACTCATCTAATCCTATTTCCCCTCTCCTTCTTTGCCCTGTCCTGACCCTCTTTACCCCTGAAAGGCATTTAGACAGAGCAAAACAATTTTTGATTTCAAAGGATGAAACCAGTATGAGAAATAGCTAATGCAGAAGGTCACTGAGATGGTACGAGTCCATTTTAGGCAAAGCAGAAGCTCTCCAAAGAGATCAAAGAGACTGTAATCCACACAATTACAGCACTTGTCATCTAAGCCAGCAGTGATGTACAGGTAAAAGGAACAGACTGATGTTTCATTGCAAGTGACCTTCTCCTCAAAATCTGATGCTGGGTGGTCTGTAAATTTACAAACCCTAGTACTAAAATGACCTCAGTCTGATAGATCTAGATTGTGAGCACTGAAAATTTTGATTTTCAAGACTTGCAGAGGTAGAGACACACATGCATTTCTAACAAACAGCTATGCCCCATGTGACTCAAAATTTACAGCAACTGTGGCATGCTGTAAACATGAGATGGCTTGGCTATGCTACTCTGCAGTTACTCCACAATATCAAAGAGGAATTTTAAAGGCAAAACAAAAATGGATATGCAGTTTCTTATAGTCAGTGTACTTTATGTCATGTGACAAATACAATGCTATGGACCAAAACCAAAGTATGTCACTGGATGTAATATGGAGACCCACCCCACACCCTTTTGTTGCATCACTGTGGTGATTAAGAGTTGTATTTTCTTTGATCATTAAAAATAGTAATAGAAAGTAGCAATACTTCTGAGTACGATTTCTAAAGGCCTGTAATGAATCAATGACCTACATATTTATGCAGTGCAATTCTGAAATTATTTTTTTTAGTTATTGCCTGAAGAGGCAGATGTGCTGAACTCTGTACCCTTGAGTAAATACAATGACAGGACTGTGGCATGGTTATTATGACATAGCAGCTTGAATGTAACCCAGCAGCCACAAATCCAAGTCAACACATGCACATACATTACAAACAGATGTTCTCCCGTATTTAGAAGGAAAAACCAAGCATCACACTTCACACATATATCATGGTTAAGGACATTGCCACACAATTTTTTTCAACTGTAATCTGCAGTGTCTTAGGCATAGGAGTATGGGCATTCTCATGCACTATTAATAGAATAAGTATAGGAAAGTGTTCTTGCAACAGGCTTAAACAATGCTGCATTCCCATTTTTTTGCAAATACAATCGACTTATTTCAAATGAATGGGTGATTTCATTTGAGTAATGTTATATGCATCAACTTTTTTAGTCTCCTTCTTTAAATCTTACCTACTGTAGATTGTACTGGAGTGCATCTCAGCCTCAGACCCCCAGTATTTAACATTTCACGAGGCCATCTGATTAAACCTAGCAACAGTTTTCAACAATATTAGAGCCAGGACTTTGTGGGCATAAATACAAAAACTTTGCCGCTATCTTTGTTCTTAGAGAAACTTAAGCGTTTAAATCAATACCTAGGACTACAAGGCACATTTTATCCATTTAAATTGGAAAAAAAACAGTGTTGCAGAATGGTGTTGCTTCACAGTGAAACAACAAATCTAAAGATAATGCCTTTTTGACTGACTATAAACAACCCTTTGTAATGTCTATGAGAGGAATGCACACACACACATACACACACACACGCACACTCACACAAACTGTACCAACAACATGGCCCAAAAAAACATAGCTTCTGAACAGTAGCTGGACATAATTAATGCCCTGACTTGCCTTGCAGAGTATTCTGTATGGCATGGCATAAAAGGAAGTGTTAAAGAGGTAACCTTACAGCAATGTGCTGAAGGTTGTTTCTGCTGCATGCAAGCAGGACATCTCTGGGCACAGCCAGTCATCCAGGGCTGTGGGACATTTGAGTGGGAGTGCAGCAGGGAGATTCAAAGTAGGCTAGCAAAGAAACATGGGCAGCAAATTGGTAGTGATGTGTTATGCGCTAATCGGAGTTCTGCAGATGGCCCGCAACGTGCCCATGTCAATTAGACTGAAAATCTCATATCGGACGTATGGGACTGCGTCCACTGGCCTCCCTGGACGCCACTGTATACATCTACTCACATACTGACAGGCATTGGCGTCAGGCCCACAAACTATAGCAGAGCTTCTAATCAGTTCTACCCAATGAACAGGAAGGGTTATCCTATACTGTACTGATTTAACTATTGAGGGGGTGGGGGTATTCATCTGAGACAGAAATAATTTGTAGAAAAAAAAAGATCTGTGAGTGCTGAATTCATTGAATTCAAAAAGATTAAACTCAAAATATAGCTGATAGAAGATAAAGCTGAAATCACCCAGAGCTCAGCTGAGCTATTCGGAAAGATGTGGGGGTGTTATTCAATTACCATTTTTTCTACAGTAGTGCCCCAAAGGAATGTTGTCTTTATATAATGTTTTTGTTATTATTAATAATAATTTGTCACATTAATAATTGATGTTGTAGCTGACAATATAAAGGTAAAAACATACAGTTCTCAAAGGAGATACTTTTGATGCCTAGAGCATTTTTAAAGAACATACTGTACCACAAAGTTTAATTAAGACAGAGTGAACCACCAGAGCTGAGGTTGCAGGCAACCAAAAGGCTGTCAAGCTGCATGGCTGGTTACAGTCATCTATGAATAATAGTTTGGAAGAATGAAACATTTCAGCTTTATTGTGCATTGTGCGGGACCTTATGCAAAATCATGTCTTGTCACCTTATTAGGTATGAATGGGTGTGGCCTAGGGGATGAAGAGTGAGGGCATAATAATGTTATTGTTATTATCATTATTATGTATTGGAGCACACTAATGCTTTTCTTGCCAGGCAGTGATGCTTCAGCTTAGCATTGTAATTAAACAGTGTGGGTTTCTTCCAGCTGAGTGTTATGATAGAGTTGTAGAGAAAATATCACAAGCCCCGACTCAGCTTTGAGGCTTTGATTTTTCTTTTTGATTTTTACATAGTCTTCAGGTGTTCACCTGTCAAGCCAGCATGAGCCAGCTCACTTTTCAGTTGGCCAAGGCTAAGCATTTTTTTTCTTTTTGCATTCCTCCGTGGAGTGATAAATCAGGATATTTTTTGTTTGCACATGCATCCTATTAAATAAACAATGCAATGGAGGTTCTGTTTGATGAAATGGGTAGCTCCAATCATGCAATCTGATTGGCCAACTTGGCATTCCAGCCATGCTGTTATTCACAACACTAGCATGGAACTGGAACATTATAGCCATGTGTTATTGAAAATTGCCCAATCACTTTACATATTGTGATATTCCACAATCAACAACAAACTGTCACTCACTGAGATACAAAGTAACAGTGCCTGATGTCGCTAGCTGACTAGCTGAAATAGAGCACCGATTCCACACATTTAAAAAATATAATCAAAGTTACTTCACTAACTGCAGTTAGCATTCATTATAAATACTGAACATGATTTACTCTTAGCTAGCTAAATATACATTGATCCTTCACCAACCACACCTAACTAAATTTCTTCATTTAAAGGAGATTAAGTAATGTAAGTGGAGATTAAGGTTAAAGGCTTTGAATAGCAACTGACTATTACTGTTAAATTAGCTTTCACTTCAAGGGTACAGTGTGGACCAATAAATCACTTTGTGTGGCCTGAAGATTTTTGGCACAGTAGGTTCGTAACCTTGATTGTGCATGTTGGGAGATTTCCAACCAGAAATTTAAAACTTACTAATTTGGGTCTGCTAATGTTTCAGTGTTAGCTAGCTAAGTCACTATTTCAGTGTTTTATACATAGCAGTTAAGACTACTACATATGTGCAGAAGCAGGGACATCTATTGTGTACCCAACCCTGCAAATGCTCTCAGTTGCTGGATTATACACTAAGAAGGTCAAGCTCAGGCAGAGAACTCTCTCTAGTTACTGGAAGCTGCCTGACCAGCACAGCAAATGGTGCACAAACATGCCCAAGAAATTTATTCATATTAAAAAAAAACTGTTCCTTTAATAATTGCACACAAATCAATTTCCATAAAAATGAGAAGTCACCTAGCTAGCTAAATTAGCTGTGCCTCTAGCTAGCTGACATGGATGAAGTTAGTTGAGTTAGCTCACTGACTGGGTAACAACTTCGATGACACATTCAGTCTTTAGTAAGTGTTAACCAAAGAATAGATACAGTTGCAAATTACATTTAAGCTTAGTATGTCATTTTTTGGCTTCATTTTAATTAGTCATGTAGTGACGTGATGTGATTGATACTGTAGCAGACTATTTCATAATGATGACCCTTTAAAATTACCATGTGGATCTGTCACTCCATAATGATGGTACTCACCTTCTCCTCATACCTAGGAACCGCATCACCCTTATGTCAACAATCACAATAATGAACACCCTCTTGTGCATTATTGCTTTATTACAGCATCACAAAAACACCATAAAATATGTAGAGTTCATTCAACTGCTTTATGCAGGATTCCAGAGCCATGTAGCAAATAATTAGTCTACCCATGGTCGCATGGAAATGCAAAGTAGCTGCATTTAGTGCAGGTGCTGGTTAAAGCAGCTATAGGCTGCTGCAGGGTTTGTCTGCAGGCTGAACTGAGCGAGAGATGTGGCACAGTTTAATGCTGTTCACTTAAGTAGCTAATACTTTAACATTAAACCTTTCCTGTCATAAGGCGAGCAGGTTTACACTGAATTTCAAACAAATTTTATCAACCAAAAAAGCTCTAATGCTTACTGCATGCAATTTAATTGTGGCCAACTTCACTAGAATGAACTAGAATCTGAAAATTGCAGCAGTAATCAATAACAACGTAGTAAATAACTATCAAAAAAGGAGCAGTAGCATGATTATTTTTCAAGCTTGCATATGGAAATGTAAACAGTATAAACATGTTTTTCTAATATTTATTTTAATCATCTTACTTACTATTTTTAAGAACTTAAATGTGTAACCATTACTCTGTTCTGTTGTATCAGCTGGCACATAGGGCTGAAGCGTGGGACTGTTGACCTCTTAAACTACTCGGAAATTCACTAAAACGCAAACGAACATTTTTAAAGGCTCCAAGTCAACACTTTATGCGCCAGGTGCACATAAATGTGGCTGGAGGGAACGTGACACCAGGTCTGCTTAAATGAATGCCTCCAAACTAAGGCCCTCATTAAAGACCGCAAACCGCATAACATTATCGCCTTAGGTCCATGCAAAGTGAAGGGAGGATTTTCTACAAACAGCAGAAGATAAAGTTATTTGTTCTTTTTAAGCCTGTCATTATTTTCTACAAAACACATACAGCCAATTATTTGTCTCATACGAGAACAATAAATATCAACGCAATGAAAAAAACATTTCTTTCCTCCTAGTTTTGAAACTCTAATGTTATCCGCGATCGTTGTGGTGGCTTATGAGTTTCAGTTTTTCAGTTCTATCACATGCTTAGGGCGAATGACACGATCTTGGACCCAAAAGGTCAAAAATTAGACCAGGTTCCATTCTGTGTGCAGTGTCTCGATGTCAGTGTCACCAAGCGAATCTCCATTAAGCTTTGATAAA